>CM075978.1:67405483-67525197 GCA_038087875.1 Malacoraja senta
TCGGCGCGGACTTGGTGGGCCGAAGGGCCTGATTCCACGCTGTATCTCTAAACTAAACTAAATAAACTCTGTAGGAAAGAACTGCAGATGCTGGGGTTTTTTCAACTCAAAGGTAGACAAAAAATGCTGGAGTAACTCACGGGGACAGGCAGCACCTCCGGAGAGAAGGAATGGGTGACGTTTTGTGTCGAGATCCTTCTTCAGCTCCTACCCAACAACCATCGACCTCTTGAGCACTACAAACACTAACTAAACTAAGAACTACGAACCGTCTTGGTTGCACTAAGGGCTTTGGGGCTTTTTAGACTTCAGAGATACATCGCGGAAACAGGTCCTTCGGCCCACCGAGTCGGCACCGACCAGCGATCAACCCGTGCACTAGCACTACCCCTACACGCTGGGGACAATTTTACAATTTACCGAAGACAATTAACCTATAAGTCTTTGGAGTGTGGGAGGAAACCAGAGCACCCGGAGAAAATCCACGTGGTCCCAGGGACAACGTACAAACTCCACACAGACAGCACCCGTAATCAGGATCGAACCCGGGTCTTTGGCGATGTGAGGCAGCAACTCTACCACCCACTTACCCAACCTATCCAAGTCACCCTGCAGCCTCATAGCATCCTTCTCGCAGCTCACACTGCCACCCAGCTTTGTGTCATCCACAAACTTGGAGATGTTACATTTAATTCCCTCGTATAAATCGTTAATATATATTGTAAATAACTGGGGTCCCAGCACTGAGCCTTGCGGCACCCCACTAGTCACTGCCTGCCATTCTGAAAAGGACCAGTTAATTCCTACTCTTTGCTTCCTGTCTACCAACCAGTTATCTATCCATGTCAATACCCCACCCCCAATACCATGTGCTCTAATTTTGCACACTAATCTCTTGTGTGGGACCTTGTCAAAGGCTTTTTGAAAGTCCAGATACACCCGATTCACTAGCCTTCCCTTATCCATTCTACTTGTTACATGCTCATAAAATTCCAGAAAATTAGTCAAGCATGATTTCCCCTTCATAAATCCATGCTGACAGGTATAAAAATTTCAAAAGAGAGTTGGGATAATCATTTATTACAGGTGCATAAATGCTCGATCAACGTACGACATACGCTTATCCAATTTAAAACATTACATAGATTATATTATTCAAAAACCAAACTAAATAAAATCTTTCCTAACGTCTCACCAATCTGTGATAAATGTATATGTCAAGAAGCTACCATAGCACATTCTTTTGTTTTTTGTACAAAAATCCAAAAATTCTGGTTTGAAATATTTGATATTTTTTCAAAATTAATCAAAATAAAACTGGTACCAAAACCAGAATGGATTATTTTTGGAATATCGGAAGGTATTCCTGAATTAAACGTGTATCAGAAGAATTTACTCAATTATGGGCTAATAATGGGAAAAAAGCTTATACTTAAATTCTGGAAAAATGCGCCCACACCAACAATAAAAATGTGGACATCAAATATGTTGGAAACATTACATCTGGAAGAGATGAGATTCCTCCTAGTAGGCAAAGTAGACCAATTTCAAAAGACGTGGTCTACGTTTTTGGACCTATTACAAGCATGAGGTGCAATAGTAATTTAGAAAAACAAATAAATAAATAAAAGGTATCTGGACCTGGTAATGGGAGGTAAAACAAAAACAGACTTGGTTGGTAGTTCCTTCTCTATGAAGTATGTTATAAGAGTTATAATAGAGCGATTGTTCCTTCTTTCTTTCTCTTTCTTTTCTAGGGTCTATTTTCTAACTTTACTTCCTTCTCTAACTTCTTTTCTAAGGGGCTTTCTTTTCCCAACACTCTTTTGCACTTCACAACCTTTGCGCACTTTCTTCACTTTTCTTACTTCTTTCTTTTTCTTTCTTAAAGTTTAAAAAAGTGAAGCGGTACAAAAAATGTATTAATATATACGTGTTGTACATTACTGTAATCTACCGTACTTCTATTAAAAAAATTATTTAAAAAAAAAATAAATCCATGCTGACATTGACCGATCCTGTCACTGCTTTCCAAATGCGCTGCTATTACATCTTTAATAATCGACTCAAGCATCTTCCCCCACTACCGATGTAAGGCTAACTGATCTGTAATTCCCCGTTTTCTCTTTCCCTCCTTTCTTACAAAAGTGGGGTTACATTAGCTACCCTCCAGTTCACAGGAACTGATCCAGAGTCTATAGAACATTGGAAAATGATCACCAATGCATCCACGATTTCTAGGAACCACCTCCTTGAGTACTCTGGGATGCAGACCATCAGGCCCTGGGGATTTATCTGCCCTCAGTCCCAACAGTTTACCTAACACCATTTTCTGACTAGTGTGGATTTCCTTCAGTTCCTCCCTCCCACTAGATCCTCGGTCCCCTAGTATTTATGGGTTATAACGTTTTGAGTTAGGACCCTTCTTCAGTCTGAAGAAGAGTCCCAATCTGAAATGTTATCTGCCCATTTCCCTCCACTGATGCTGCCAGACCCACTGAGTTCCTCCAACACTTTGCTTTTTGCTCAAAATTCCTGCACCTGCAGTCTCTTTTGTCTCTAATCCAGAGGCTTGCTCTGTTAATGGAAATAATGCAATTTCAAATATCACCATGACATCTTAATTATTTAAAGTATAAAATTGGGATCAATGAAAGTTAAAAATGAAAGATTATTGTTTAAAGCTGACTGATTCATTAATATCCATTTAAGGCAAGAGAAATGAAGTTCTCTCATTATATGTCGGATACTCCTGTCCCACCTTTTGACTGCCCACTTAAGTAGCCCAGCAAGCCTATTAAGATCATCTAAATGGAATACACAGTAAATGCAAATATTGCCTTAATTTGGACAATATTCATATTCCAAGAATAAATAATTATAACATTTTAAAAATCTGAACTTTACCAAGGTCGAAGGCATGTAGAAACATAGAAAATAGGTGCAGGAGGAGGCCATTCGGCCCTTTGAGCCCTTCATTGTGATCATGGCTGATCATTCACAATCAATAACCTGTGCCTGCCTTCTCCCCATATCCCTTGATTCCACTTGCCCCTAGAACTCTAACTCTCTCTTAAATCCATCCAGTGATTTTGCCTCCACTGCCCTCTGTGGCAGGGAATTCCACAAATTCACAACTCTCTGGGTGAAAACGTTTTTTCTCACCTCAGTCTTAAATGGCCTCCCCTTTATTCTAAAACTGTGGCCCCTGGTTCTGGACTCGCCCAACATTGGGAACATTTTTCCTGCATCTAACTTGTCCAGTCCTTTTATAATTTTATATGTTTCTATAAATGTGAAACATTTCATGACACATGGAAAGCTAGGGCTCACCTATGCAAGTTTGAAGTCGAGAAGTTTAAAGTATCTGGAGTCTTAAAAAGGGTAAAATAATTTTAACATGTAAGACCCATCATTTATTTTTCTTCTTTCTACAATTTGGAGATTTTAAAATACACGTGATTATTAAGAAGCCGTAAAAAATAAAATACTTTCAATGGCGGAAATACAGTAAAATTGATAATGTGCTAAATGAAGACAACTCTTTGGATTAATACAAACCACTGACGGCAATTATTTATAAATTGCTAAACCTAGTTGAAGGACTCATGTCTATGGATCAAATCACTTCAAATCCTGTACTGAGAAACGAATTGGGTAATGCAGGACCTATTCTTTAGGAAAAGCAAATGTTTGGTTACCAGAGAACTGTAGGACCGGTGTTTACCAGAATTCCAGAGGTGCAAAGGAAGAGAATTCCTGCATTCAATCCCATGACAATGTGGTTTGGGGCTTTTGAACAAATGTGAGAAATAAAACTGGATTGCTGAAACTAATTTGTAGTCGTACAGCAGTTGTTATGAGGTGCAAAATGAATCTCTTACATTTATCCATTATTTGCCTATGGAACAAAATATTATTTTGATCTGAAGAACATATTGTCAACTTATGATATATAACTGTGTAATATCCAGTTTTCCTTACCAGATAAACACTGCATGGGAAATTCTGAGATGAACAGTGAAGTTAAATGTCTTTCTAGAATAGAAAGACCAACTTATGAACAACTGTGTTCATTGTGATTAGAAAATGTAATGTCTATATGAGAATTGATTCATAATTGTCTCCTAATTAATATAGTATCTATGACACTGTGAGGAATCTATTAAATGTGAAAGCATTGGTTTTAATATCTACAGAACCAGTCAGTTCTTCATCACAAAATGAGGCCTGCCTGATAAAATACAATGTTAAAAAGGGAAGGGAACTAACTATAGCTGTGAAATTCAAGTCAAGTCAAGTCAAGTTTATTCGTCACATACGCATACGAGATGTGCAGTGAAATGAAAAGTGGCAATGCTTGCGGATTGTGCAAAAAATTACAAAACAGAATGGAACAGAATCAGTAATTACATATTTGTGGGAGAGAAAACATTCTAGTGCTCTCAAGTGAATCAGCTGAATAAGTCTGCAATGTGACGTCAATGATTGTTTGTCATGACCACCTCATTGTAAACTTTATTTGCATACATAACGGAATAAAAATGGGAACACTGTCAGGTTTGTGGTAGCACGCCGGTGTAGCTAGTTCAGTCAAGACCATTGCTCTGGGTTGTACAATCAACTATTAATGAGGCAAATATGCCACCATACTATTTGCAAGCTGATAGCAAGGACATTTGGTATCCAATAATAATGCCAAAACTGATTGCTGAGAATGAAGATGAATCCTTTAGGATGCGTGATGCCTTCTGCAGGCAACGAGAGCTATAGATCTCTTCCAGGGCAGGCAGATGTGTGTTGGTGATCTTCTGGGCTGTGTTGATGACTCTCTGCAGAGCCTTCTTGTCAGCCGCAGAACTGCTGCCATACCACACCAGGATGCCATGTGTCAGGACACTCTCTATGGCGCAACGGTAGAATGACACTAGCAGCTGTTGTGGCAAGTTGACTTTCCTGAATGATCTTAGGAAGTAAAGCCGTTGTTGTGCTTTCTTTACCAGGGATTGCGTGTTAGTTGACCACCTGAGATCTGCTGAGATGTGGGTGCCCAGGAACCTGAAACTGGAGACTCTGTCCACTCTTTCTCCGTTTATGTGCAGTGGGGGATGGTCACCCTGCTTCTTCCTGAAGTCAATGATGAGCTTTTTTGTTTTCTTGGTATTGAGTGCTAAGTTGTTTTCTGAGCACCAGCCTATTAACCTCTGTACCTCCTCCCTGTAAGCTGACTCATCGCCCTCAGTGATCAGCCCTGCCACTGTCGGTTCATCTGCAAATGTTATGATGGTGTTCGTGCTGTGGGTCAGTATGTAGTCATAGATATAGAGGGAGTAGAGGGGGCTCAGCACACAGCCTTGTGGAGCACCTGTGCTGAGTGTCAGAGTGGGGGAGTGGTGGAGTCCCATCCTGATTGACTGTGGCCGGTCCGTTAGGAAGTTCTTAATCCAAAGGCAGATGTCGGACAGCTTGGAGACCAGTCTATTGGGTATGATTGTGTTGAATGCAGAGCTGTAATCAACAAATAGCAGTCGTGCGTATGCTCCCCGTTGTTCTAGGTGAAGCAGTACAGTAAAGAGGGCAGTGGCATCCAGGGCCGGCCTTAAGCCGCTGGACCGATTGCTCCCAATTGGGCCCCGCTCCTAAGGGGGGCCCCGCGCTAGAGTAATCCAAATCTAGGATCTTTGGAGTAATCTACTCTCGGCTCGGGTAGATCTACCCCGGGTGGAGGGGGGAGAGAGGGGTGGAGAGAGAGTAGAGGGGTGGAGGCCGAAGAAAGGGGTAGACGGGGAGGGGGGTGTGAGGGGGAATGGAGAAGGGGGAGAGGGGAGGTCACTCACGGTCCCGGGGCAGCGCTCCCGCCCCTCCAGTCGCCGTGCTTCACGCACACAGCCCCGGCGAGACGCGGTGAACAATACAGGGAGGGCCGGGCCAGGGTTTGGAGCAAAGTTTACAAACCTCGGCCTCTGCTCACAGTCACACCCATCCGCCCGGACCCCAGCATCCGCTCCCGCCGCCAGCCCTCTCCTTCCCTTCTCCTCTTCCCTTCCCTCCCTCCCTCCCCTCCTTCCCTCCCTCCCTTCTCTCCTTCCATCCCTCCTTCCTCTCGCTTTTCCTTTCTCTCCTTCCCTCCCTCCCTTCTTTCTCTCCTTCCTCGCTCTCTTTTCCCATCTCTCCTTCCCTCCCTCCCTTCTTTCGCGCGCGCACACACACACACACACACACACACACACACACACACACACACACACACACACACACACACACACACACACACACACACACACACACACACACACACACACACACACACACACACACACACACACACACACACACACACACACACACACACACACACACACACACACACACACACACCCTCTCCCCCTCCCCCCCTCCTCATAAGTTAGTATTATCCTCATAATTTAATGTTTTTCAGCAATAGCTATTGGTTTGCCGGGATATAGTTAATAAAATAACTTTTTTTTCATTTCAGTCACTAACACAAGTGGTATTGTAACTATGTACTTTTCAGAGGTTATCTACACATTTTGTTTGTTACTTGTAGGCTTACATGTATGCAATTTTATATTAAAATGTAGCTTAGATCTGTTTGGTCCATTAACTCGCAGGCACTTTTTAAGCGCATGTTTTGATTACTTTCCATTCTACCATAGAGATATAAAGTCTATAATAGACTTTATTTGTATTTCTATGATTCTACAGGCCTTGGTTGGGAACCTGGGGCTCACCAAAATTGTACCTAATTGGGCTCCACACCTCTTAAGGCCGGCCCTGGTGGCATCTGTTGATCTGTTTGCTCTGTACGCATATTGGTGTGGATCCAGGGTTAATGGGAGAGCGGCCTTGATGTGCTTAAGGACCAATCTCTCTGGGGACTTCATGATTATTGGTGTTAGTGCAACTGGCCTGTAGTCGTTGAGGCAGTTTATGGCTGTAAATACGTCAGTAAATACGCCAGTTAACTCATCAGCACAGACTCTGAGAACCCATCCTGGGACTCCTTCCGTATGTTAACATTCCGTATGTTAACATATATGACTGGTAACTTATGTGGACCATGTAAAGATGTGTCATAACGCACTGTTTCTTTACTACCGTTTATTCATACTACACATTATACACATACGTTTCTGCCCTAGCTGTCCGTGGTCTGTCACTGGAACCAGAGAGAGAGAACCGGGTGGGAAGGTTGTAATTATACTGGTGATGTGGTGAGGTCACTATGTTAAAGGTACATGCACATCTCATCTACATCCTTCCCCTTGGAAATAATAAGCAATACCGAAGTGACAGGGCGACCACGTCTCATACGCTACGAGCAGGTGAGCAAACAGTTAAACAAATTCACCATAACGGAGAGGCGGCCTGACCACCCGCCCGTACCGGGTACGCATTTTGCCATCTCCCCCTTCTGCAGGCGGAGCATGAGCAGGAGCCGGCGGGGGGGAGAGAACCGGGGAACCGGGAGGAGAACGAGAAAACGGAGAAGGAGCAGGGGAAGCAGGAGCAGTAGCGGGAAGACGGGCAGGCGAGGGAGGACCGGCCAGAGGGGCAGGCAGTGTTGTCGACAATGGGGGGGAAAAGGGATCCGCAGGCAGCGGTGGTGGCTCGTTAACAAGCCGCAGATGTTGCCGGGACCGGTGGTAAATGGTACCGTCATGGTCGACAAGGTAGGACCACGGCGAACCAGCGGTACCGACGACGATGGGGTGGCCGGAGGGGGATTGCATTCGGACGACTTGGCCTGAGAGCAGAGGCGGGAGAGGACGACACGACTTGTCGTGGGAGCGCCGTTGGATTTCTTGTTTGAGGGAAATGCGCTCCTGACGGCAGCGGGACGGAGGACCGAGGGAACGAGGGACTGCTGGGATACCGGGATCGGAGGTCTCGTAGTGCGAGACATCAGCCGTTGAGCTGGGGAGCCCAAGGCAGTGTCGCGGCAAATGTTTTGAAGATTGAGGAGGGCCAAGTAAAAATCAGAATGGGACAGTCTACAATGTTCCAGCAAGTCCTTAGCACTGCGGACAGCGTGCTCTGCCAACCCGTTGCTTTGTGGGTACTCTGGGCTGCTGGTGTAGTGTCGGAAGTTCCAACTGGCAGCGAAACTCCAAAATTCTGCGCTGGAGAACTGGCCGCCGTTGTCCGATTGAAGACTTTCCGGGGTGCCATGGGTTCCGAAGTGACGGCGCAGCTTGCCGATAACGGCCGAAGAGGTTAGGGAGTGCAGCTGGTCCACCTCGAACCAGCTGGAGTATGAGTCCACAAGAACCAGGAAATGCTTTCCACGCCACTCAAAAATGTCAGTGGTGACGGTCATCCAGGGTAGCTCGGGGGCAGGCTGCTGCAGAAGCGGCTGCCGTTGCTGATGGGGAGCGAGGCTATTGCAGACCGAGCAAGCAGAGACCCTCTCCCGGATGTCTTGGGCCATGCCGGGCCAGTAGAACAAACTCTGGGCCTGAGACAGGGTTGCCTCGGCCCCAGGATGACCGCCGCGGGCGGTATGAAAGTATTGGTCCCGCAGGGCAGCAGGCACAACGACCTTGTGTCCCTTTATGACCACGCTGTCGTGCAGCACGAGCTCGTCACGGACCAGGAAGTAGGGCACGACCCCAGGCGGCAAGGATGAACGACGGTCTGGCCAGCCCTGCCTGATGACGTCGGCAAGCTGCTGCAGGGCAGGGTCCTTGGCAGTGTTGCTGACCAGGGACTGCATTTGCTGGGAAGGCACGATGTTGACGTTAAGCACCATCAGGTCGGACGATTCATATGGATGGTGATCAGTGGACGTTAGTGGTGCGCGGGACAGCGTGTCGGCCACGAACATGTCCTTGCCCTTGCGATACACAATTTTAAACGTAAAACGCTGGAGCTGTAGCATCATGCGCTGCAACCGGGACGCGGCAACGTGGATGGGCTTGTTGAGGATAGAGAACAGCGGCTGATGGTCGGTTTCGATCGTGAAACTGGTGCCCAGGATATAGTCCTTGAACTTGGAGCAGGCAAACACCACAGCAAGCAGCTCCTTCTCTATCTGAGCATAGCGCTGCTCGGCAGGGGTCATGGTGCGGGACGCGTAGGAAACAGGCAGCTGCAGGCCATCGCGGAGCTGCAGACAGGCAGCACCAAGACCGAACTTGGAGGCGTCGCAGGTAAGAACAATGGGGCGCTGCAGATCGAAGAATTGGAGAGTGGGGGCACTGGCCAGCCTGGACTTCAGGATGTCAAAAGCTGTCTGGTGATGCTGGAACCAAGCCCAGGCAGTGTCCTTCTTGATCAACTCCCTCAGGGGCGCGCTCAGCTCGCTGAGGTCGGGGATAAACTTCCCCAAGTAATTAACCATGCCCAGGAAACGTTGTAGGCTGGCCATGTCGGTGGGCGAAGACATATCGGAGACCGCAGCTGTCTTCTGCGGGTCGGGCTTAAGCCCCGATGCGGTAAAAACGTGGCCCACATAGGTGACCTCCGGGACGCGGAACCGGCACTTCTTTGGGTTTAGTTTGAGGTTGATTTCGCGGGCCCGGTCCAGGACTCGACGGAGGTGGAGATCGTGCTCAGCAACGTCTTTACCGTAGACCAGGATGTTGTCAACGATGATGGCACACGGCAGACCGATGAACAGCTGCTCCATCGTCCGCTGGAAGACCTCGCTGGCAGAGTTGATCCCGAATGGCATGTGGAGGAAACGGTACCTGCCGAAAGGTGTGCCGAAGGTAGTCAAGTAGGAGGACCGCTCGTCCAGCGGTATCTGCCAGAAGGAGCTCTTGGCATCGAGAACCGAGAAAACAGTGGCCGGGCCAACCTGCGCAGCGACGTCCTCCATTGTTCGCATGGGGTAGTGAGGGCGTCGGATGGCAAGGTTCAGGTCTTTGGGGTTGATGCAAATGCGAATTTCACTGTTGTCTTTTTTCGCCGCAACAACCATGGTTGAGACCCACCGGGTGGGTTCGCTCACTTCCTTCAGGATGCCCATGGTAACCATGTTGCGCAGCGTTGACTCCACCTTGTCCTTCATGGCGAAGGAGTCGCGGTGTGGTGGACGGATCACAGGCTCAACATCGGGGTCGACAACGATCTTGTAGCAGCAGGGCAGCTTGCCCAGCTTGTCATCAAAACGGTCAGGGTATTCGTGCAGGGGTCCATAAGGGTCCGCACCTGGTGGATATCGCGGTGGAAAGAGACCAAGCCGAGGTCCTGGCATGCCTGGGCACCCAAAAGGGTGATGTCGTTAGTATCCAGTATATTAAAAGTGAGGGGCTGAGCGGCATGCAGTACCTTGCAGTGCAGGGTAGCCCTCCCCACTGGAACGAGCTCGGCTCCCCCATCGGCATGCGAAAGGGAGTGATCGGGAGTGATTTTCTCATCAGACCATATCTTCTTGAAGAGGCCTATTGACATAACATTGGTCGCGGCCCCCGTGTCGAGCTTGGCAGTGAAGGTCGAGCCGTTGACAGTAACGCGAACCGAGGAGTTCGCTATCAGAGCAGGTGCATCCAACACCGAGAATATGCTGGTCTCCCCCTGGAAGGAACTCGAATCAGACAAAGGGAGTTCATCACACTGTGAACCAAGTGCGCTATCAGCTCGAGCAAGGTTGTTTAACATTCGGCGAGGAGCAGGAACTGGCTTCCCATGGGAGCGACAGGCTGCAGAGAAATGGTTTAATCTCCTGCAAAAGTTACATGTTTTCCCCAGTGCAGGGCACACATTAGACTGGTGGGAGGTAAAGTTGCAGTTGGGACACCGCTGTGGGCTGCTACCCCCTGACGCGGGGGACCTCCGTTGTCGTTGCGGGCCAGCGTTTCGCCGGGGACCAGCAACACTGGCAAAGTTAATGTCATGATCAGCAGACGACACCGCCGAGGCGACAGCCTCAGACATGCGTGAGGCGTGCAGAGCATCGGTTAAAGACAGGTCGTGCTTCCGCAGAAGTTCAGCCCTTAGTTTTTTATCTTGAAGACCATACACTAAAATGTCCCGGGTCAGTTGATCGGGGGTCAGCGTGTCCAGGCTGCAACGCCTGGCCAGGTGATGCAGCGCAGCGATGTAGCTACCGATTGACTCTCCTGGGAGGTGAACATTTTAAAACGCTCTAGGATGCAGTTAGTGGGGATGTCGCACATCGCGGTAAACTTAGCCATAAGACATACCGGGTCCCGAGCATCTTCACCAACAGTATAGACAAACGACTCAGCCCGTTCCAGGGCATCAGGACCAGCCAGGTTGAGAAGCAGGGAAGCCTGAGTAGCAACGGTGGCAGCTGGGTGGGCGATCGTGACATAGTGTTGAAAGTCACATCTAAAGACACCCCACCGATGGACAATGTCCGAGTCGAAGACGAGCATATCGGGCTTACGGCAAGAAGTGGCCATGGCACGGGAGATAAAAAAACAAAATAGGAAAACGGTTCAAAAGAAAGAAAACCCGATAAACAGGAGGCGCATAGGTACGGGGCTGACACCATGTAAAGATGTGTCATAACGCACTGTTTCTTTACTACCGTTTATTCATACTACACATTATACACATACGTTTCTGCCCTAGCTGTCCGTGGTCTGTCACTGGAACCAGAGAGAGAGAACTGGGTGGGAAGGTTGTAATTATACTGGTGATGTGGGGAGTGGTTAGTAGTGGTGAGGTCACTATGTTAAAGGTACATGCACATCTCATCTACAGACCACTCATGGGGATGCATGCCTTCACAAAAAATGTGAGACCTGCTTGAAAGGGAATTTGGATGGCCAGACCCAAAACCTTGGAGTCCAGCATTTGAACCTACCCATAAATAGTTCCCTTTTAAGTTGTGTATTTACCCTTCACTTTGGGTCTGCTTCAGGTCTCCTATCATTATATCTCAGATGGAGAAAGGGAGGCATTCACGGAAGCACATATGGTGGTCATGCAGCAGAGTATTAATCCAGAGGTCTGGATGAACAATCCATAGACCCAAGCTCAAATTCCATAATGGCAAATGTGGAATTTAAATTCAGTTATTGATCTGGAACATTTTCGCCTACAGCGTCATTGGATTCTGGAACTCACTGCCTGTGTGGGTGGTGGAGGCAGATACTCTCGTAACATATAGATATTTAGACAAGCACTTGAAATGCCAAGACATACAATACTGCAGATCAAGTGCTGGTAAATGAGATTTGCGTAGATAGGCACATGATGGTTTACATGGACATGGTGAGCTGAAGGACCAGCAAAGAATTAAACTGACAGATCATCTGCCACCAACCTAGGCACCAAATTCATTGTGACAAATTAATCTTGTGAAATCCGCCTGGTGAATATCTGGTAACATTTAAATTGGGGGAGCTCTCCCATGGATTGGTAAAGCAACAGTCAACACATAGTCCTAATAGAATTAAAGGTTATTGACAATGCGCCAGGAACTTCCATCACATTGAAGGGGAATTTTCTGTTTCCTGTAGGACAGATTCGCCAGAGGGAAAAGTATTGTGATGTGCATGGGGGAGAGAAGTGCCCTTGGGTCCTCTTGGCTGTAGATCAGATCTCACAGTCTTGGAGCATCAGATCGAATCAAGGGGAGCTCTTCCTGATTACTGCCAGTATCCTCACAAATCTAATATAGTGCCCTCCATAATGTTTGGGCCAAAGACCCATCATTTATTTATTTGCCTCTGTACTCCACAATTTGACATTTGTAATAGAAAAAAATCACATGTGGTTAAAGTGCACATTGTCAGATTTTATTAAAGGCCATTTTTATACATTTTGGTGCACCAAGTAGATGTTTATACATAGTCCCCCCCATTTCAGGGCATCATAATATTTGGGACACATGGCTTTACAGGCGTTTGTAAAGGCTCAGGTGTGTTTAATTGCCTCCTTAATGCAGGTATAAGAGAGCTCTCAGCAACTAGTCTTTCCTCCAGTCTTTCCATCACCTTTGGAAACTTTTATTGAGGAAACAACATGAGGACCAAATTGTGCCAATGAAAGTCAAAGAAGCCATTATGAGATTGGGAAAAAAGAATAAAATTAGAGACATGAGCCAAACCTTAGGCTTACCAAAATCAACTGTTTGGAACATCATTAAGAATAAAGAGAGCACTGGTGAGCTTTCGAATCGCAAAGGGACTGGCAGGCCAAGGAAAACCTCCACAGCTGATGACAGAAGAATACTTGTCCGACATATCAGAAACACTCTTCAGGAGTCAGGTGTGGATTTGTCAATGACCACTGTCCGCAGAAGACTTCGTGAACAGAAATACGGAGGCTACACTGCAAGAAGCAAACCACTGGTTAGCCGCAAAAATAGGATGGCCAGGTTACAGTTTGCCAATAAGTACTTAAAAGAGCAACCACAGTTCTGGAAAAAAGGTCTTGTGGACAGATGAGACGAAGATTAACTTATATCAGAGTGATGGCAAGGGCAAAGTATGGAGGAGAGAAGGAACTGCCAAAGATCCAAAGCATACCACCTCATCTGCGAAACACGGTGGTGGGGGTGTTATGGCCTGGGCATGTATGGCTGCTGAAGATACTGGCTCACTTATCTTCATTGATGATACAACTGCTGATGGTAGTAGCATAAAGAATTCTGGTGTATAGATACATCCTATCTGCTCAAGTTCAAACAAATGCCTCAAAACTCACTGATCGGCGGTTCATTCTACAGCAAGACAATGATCCCAAACATACTGCTAAAGCAACAAAGGAGTTTTTCAAAACTAAAAAATGGTAAATTCTTGAGTGGCCAAGTCAATCACCTGATCTGAACCCAATTGAGCATGTCATTTATATGCTGAAGAGAAAACTGAAGTGGACTAGACCCCAAAACAAGCATAAGCTAAAGATGGCTGCAATACAGGCCTGGCAGAGCATCACCAGAGAAGGCACCCAGCAACTGGTGATGTCATGAATCGCAGACTTCAAGCAGTCATTGCATGCAAAGGATATGCAACAAAATACTAAAGATGACTACTCTCATTTACATGACTTTGCTGTGTCCCAAACATTATGGTGCCCTGAAATGAGGGGACTATGTATAAACACTGCTGTAATTTCTACATGGTGAAGCCAAAATGTATAAAAATATTAAAATCTGACAACGTGCACTATAACCACATGTGATCTTTTCTGTTACAAATCTCAAATTGTGGAGTACAGAGGCAAATAAATAAATGATGGGTCTTTGTCTCTAAATTGGTGCTCCTTATGTTTAATATACTCCAGATAGGAAACTTCTGATATCGCTATTCAAGATTTGCTTTCCAGCAGCATTGCTGAACAGGTTAGCTAAGTTCATACGAACGTGGCTGCCAGAATGGATCTGCAGCAGGTAGTGATTAAACCAATACGATGGATAAACTTATTATCCTTATTAGCACCAATTTACTTGTGGCAACATTGGTAAAAGTGAACACCACATAGTTCTTGTGGTGGCTAATATGTTTCTACACTGAGGATAACCTTAGTTTTACCATTGTGTTAAATGATTAGACTCGGATCAGATCTGGTAGGAATGTCAAAAAAATTTGAGATTTTAAAAATCAAGCCTGTAATTTATCCCATCAGATAAAGCATAAAAAGAACTTTAATTTGATACCTAATTCACTTTCATATCTTCAGTATTAAAAAAGTTATGGTCATTTTCATACTCGGAAATTAGCATCTTGTTCCCTATTGCTTTTCCATTGACTTAACACAAAAGCTGTCATCGAGGACAGTCAAAAGCCCATAACATTCTTAAAAATTAAGAGAACTGAATGAAATTTTCAGTTATTATAGATTGAAGCATTCTGAAGCAAATATGAAACATCTTACTTGGATGACCTGAAATTAAAGCATATAATTAGTTAGTCACCTAATTGTAGCTAATTACAAAATTGACCGTTAAGATGGAAATAGTAATAAACATCGAGACTGCATTGAAAATTCAAAAATGTGATATTCTCAAGATCAGAACTTTAAAATTATTGTATTATATGCTGTAAGTCCATAACAGACAGGTAAAGAAATTACAATTTCTAGCAAAAGACCAAGTCTTTATGGAGAAAATCAGTTGCTAACTGTTACATTGGCATATCATAATCAGTAGTATCCTCAGATTGTAACCAATAAGCAACTCTGTACACCTTGTTTTTCCTCAACTTTTCAATGTTGGCATTGTAAACTACAAGTTTTTGCTCTTCAAACCATGCATGACATGCCTTTCTGCCCACTACTTTCCCATTAAGAATGTCCTGTAGATCATCACATTTGGAGTATCCAAATTCGGATAATCTCTGCGAATGCTGTCTGAATCAGTCTCTTTTGCTGGGCATTTGGATTGACAATTTTGCATTTCTTCTTCGGAGACATCTGTTTAAAATGTAAAGGAAAAAAAAACACTGAACAGCATTAAGTGAAACAAGTTATTATTTGCAGTTTTAGAAAAGAAGGTAGAAATTATGAAGTTAAATGCTAAAACAAATAGTAAATACCCAACAAAAAATTCATCTAATGTGGCGGGGACTGGCAAGAGTCCAGCCAAAAACTAGTCGGACACAAGTTGTGTGCACTAGACGTGTTTATTCTTCTGCAATACAGCTCCTTACTCCTCACCTGACATGGGCGTTGCCCGGCCTTAAATAACAACTCAGATACCGACCCCGTGACTCGCATCTCCCCAAGACGCCGCCCTCTAGAGCCGATGGTTCGTCGTGACCTTCGGTTGCGATCAGGTGCCGCCACACTAAATTCAATTACTAGATCTAAACATCTATCCATTTCTTAAGAAAAGGCTACTTTTTTTTAATAGCCTAAGTATCCAAATAACAAATAACAAACTGATCCCATTCACACGAGAATTCACAATATAACATGATTTTTAAATCTCACTTTGTCATGAATTTATATGCTAAATGGAAGGAATTTAATGTTTAATTCCAATAAATTAATCCAGAAACATCCACTCTCAAGATAATGAAAATCATTATTTTTGGCTTAATACATCTGACTAAAACTGTACTGTGGATATTTAGTATGAAAATATTGATCATGGATAGACAATAACACTAAATATAGATGATTTAGATGTTCTTATGACATGATTGTGCAAAAAAATAATGAATTTGATTATCTTGAGAGTGGATGTTTCTGGAATGTGATCGATTGGAATGTTGCCGTTGCCATAAATTTTAAGCCCATATCGGCAGGCAAGACATGGCCGAGTCATATGGGAGCCTAAATAACATTTTTCGTATCATAAGATTAAAATAAAGCCACACCAAAAAGCAAGATAATATGTTAAATAAATGACATACCTTTTGTTTTGTCCTGATATTGTGATCCGTGATATTGAAGGCGTTGAAGGCGTTAGAAGTCGCGTTTAACTTCAATCCAGCGATGCAATCATCCAGCAAATAAAAACGGGAAGGGAAGCGCGAACGTTTTTTCTTCATCTGCTAGCAGCTCGAGGAAATCCCTCTCCGACAACCAATACAAACCTGCATTTTAATCCCGCCCCCCCCCCCCCAAACCTCCGGAATCGCACGCACAGGCAGTGGCAGATCTGCAGTGCCGCTGATGGTAGGTTTTGTAACAACGCTAGATCTGGCAGTTCAAAACTTTGTGTTGGGTGGGAAGAGAAGTGATGCACCGAAACTGGAGGTGGACAATATCTTGGTGGGGAGATTTGATACAACTATTCGGTTGGGTGAATCTAGTATGGCAGGGGGATAGGACCCAAAGTAGTGGTATGGCAGAAGAGCATATTGTGGTAAATATAGAAATTAAAGTGATAAAATACAGCAGACAGGAGCAGGACTGGGCAAGAAGAAAGTCTGATAGGTTGAACAGTATTAGTTTATTGCAAGAAGCTTGACCGATAAGGCAGATGGGGGAGGGGGAGCAAGGGCTGAGCTGCGGAAAGGCGTACTACGACCGTTCTAGTTGTCCTCTCCAACCATTGTTGGAGGGCCAGGTGTTCCGTCTCCAAACCCAGAAGGGGTATGACCGTATGGGCACGGTCAAGGAGGTGTGTCCGGAACCAAGGTCTTATTTGATTCAATCTGGCGGAGGTCTATACAGATGAAACCGACGACATATTCTGCCAGTATAAGAGCCGGTGCCATTGAGGCAGGTTCAGTATGATGATGCAGATGACCCAAATTATGTGTTATGGACAGAGGATGGAAACGACTATCTGAATGAGGGACATGTGACAGCAGACGGTGAGCAGTTCTGCGATCAGAACTTTGGTTCTGTACCTGTAAAAGGTCTGCCAATGGGGCTGGTGCCGATGACGAAGACCCCTGTAAAGCCTGTCGACAAATCCCCTGCGAAACCTGTGCTGGTTGAGTCGTCAGAATTATCACAATAATTCTTAACATTGGTGCTCCACGAAAATGCATTCTCAGTCCCTACTATACTCCCTATACTCTCACGAATGTACTGCCAAATTCGGATCTAACTCCATCTACATGTTTGCAGATGACACCACTGTGGTGGGCCAGATTATGAACAATGACGAGACGGAGTACAGCAAGGAGATAGAAAACTTAGTAACATGGTGTCAGGACAATAACCTCCCCCTCAATATCAGCAAAATGAATGAGCTAGTTATCGACTTCAGGAAGGATGGTCAAGTACATGCTCAATCAGCATCAGTGGTGTTGAAATGGAAATGGTTGAGGGCTTCAAGTTTCTTGGTGTTAATATCACCACGATCTGTTGTGGATGAACCATATTGATGTGACTGCCAAGAAGACACACCAACGTCTCTACTTCTTGGAGTCCAAGACCATAGCTCCACGAAAGTGGCATCATAAGTAGTTAGAGTGGCAAACAAGGTGTATGGTATGCTTGCCTTTATAGGTTGGAGCATTGAGCATAAGAGTAAGGGAGTCTTGTCACTGCTTTGCAGGGCTTTGGTTTGGCCCCAATTGGAATATTGTGTGCAGTTCTGGTTGTTCTATTACAGTGAGGATGTGGAGGCTTTAGAGAGTGTGCAGAAGAGGTTTACGGGTATGCTGCCTGGATTATAAGTGATTAGCTATAAGGAGAGGTTTGCCAAACTTGGATTATTTTCTCTGAAGTGTTGGAGTTGAGGGGAGATCTGGTAGAAGTAGATAAAAATTGCAGGAGGCATAGATTGGGTAGACAGTCAGAATTTTTTTTTCCATGGTGGAAATGTCAAAGAGTAGAGGATGTAGCTTTAAGGCGAGAGGGGCAAAGTTTAAAGAAGATGTGTGAGGCAAATTTATTAAACAGAGAGTGGTGGGTACCTGGAATGCACTGCCAGGGGTGGTGGCTGAGGCAGATGTGATGGGGGCATTTAAGAGGTTTTTAGATAAGCACATGGATATGCAGGGAATGGAAGGATATGGGTTAATGTGCAGGCAGAGGTGATTGCCGTATTTCCCGGCGACAAAGACGCACCCCTACTTTGAGTTGCTAAATTTTTGTGAAAAAAAAACATTCGCCGTGGTGGCGGCCATTTGCATTGCCTATTGTTTTGCATTGTATATTGTTGGCATATAAAACAAAGATAATGTATATACCGGTTTAAAAAAAATACAGCGTTCGGAATAAAATAACATTTTATTGCGCACGAAACAAAGATGACAAAAACGACAAACATTCTAATCTTCAAATCCTAAAAATTCACTGCTATTATCCGAATCTTCAAAGCATGATAATTCTTCAGGGTCATCACTGCTGTTCGAAATATCATTATCATCAAATCGAATGTCGTCTTCTGAGCCATCTAACACGTTACTGATGACACATTTTTTAAAAGCTTTGACGACAATTTCAGTCTTAACACGGTTCCACGATTTAAAAATCCACTCCCACACCGGAGCAATGGTTGGCCTTTTCAAATTACCTGTTCGTGTTAGACCATGGTCTGTGCTCCTCATCCACTGATTCCATTCCTCTTTCATAAACGATTTAAAGAGTTTGTTGATGGATACATGCAAAGGCTGAAGTTGGCAAGTTAATCCACTTGGGATCACTGCAATTTTCGACCACTCTCTTTAACCTTTCTTTAGTAGCCGTAGTTAGGTGAGCACGAAACTGGTCCCACACAAGTAGGGATGTTTTTTAAAGCCACTGGGACGCCATGAGCAGACCTTATCCAACCATAGCTTCGTTCCATCCCCATCCATCCATCCCTTTGGATGCACATGGATAACAATCCCAGGTGGAATTTTGTCGTTTGGTATGATTTTCCTCTTAAAAATAAGTAGTGGTGGTAATTTAGTCCCATCCGCACAACATGATAGCACTGCAGTGTCATGGGTTTTCTCGTGTCCAGATGTCTTTATAGTTACAGATTTGGAGCCTTTGATATCCACTGTCCTATTTGATACCACATCAAACGTTAACGGCACCTCGTCCATGTTTCCAATTTGTCCCAGTTCATTGTTAGTCTCTTTTCTTGCATTGATTACGTAGCTATGAAATTCAATGATTTTGTTTTCATAATTTTCAGGCATTGTTTGAGCGATTCTTGGTTTAATTCTTACTGAAAGTCCATTTCTCTTCATAAATCTATATTATAAATCTAAGATGGATTTCTCCATACATCTGTTGAGAGAATGGACAGATGTCTTTTCAGATCAGGACCCTTCTACAGACTGCTTGGAGTAGGTGGGACGGGGCAAAGGCTACCAAGTGATAGGTGGATACATGTGACGGAGGGAGTTTGTTTGGCAGATGGATGGAGTAGGTGACAAAGGCTAGAGGTGAAAAGGAGACAAAAGAGTGTCAGATAAGGATATGGGTGGAGGGGATGGGGAAGGGTAAAGGGATGATAAAAGGAAAATGGGGGACTCTTTGATGGGAGATGTGTGTACAAAGGAGGAGAAAGGTGCAGGGTGCCTGGGTGGGAGGGAGGGCGGAGATGGTGGGAGAATTGTGTGCGCACCGGCGCGAGGGGAGGGGGGGGAGGGAACAAACGGATGGAGGGGGACACAGGAAAAAGAGGGGAGAGGTATATATTTTGAAATTGGAGAGTTCATTGTTCACACCATTGTATGTGGCTGAGTGTGGAAAGTGACTGACACTTCAAAGGCCTTTCCAGTATTTATTAAGGCAAAAGTCAAGAATATTATGGAATACTCTTAATTTTCTTCTTCTTCCCGCAGGTTATAAGACTGATAAACGGACTTTGTCCCCTGCCAAAGTATCGTGCACCAACCACCAACCTGGACACACTGCAGCAGAGCCACTGTCGTGCCGCTGCCGATCGGAACGCCTGTTGATGTTTAGTAGAGTAGAGTGTTAATTTGTTCATGATATATGTATTTTTACTTCTATTTATTTTTTACTGCACACTGAAATGGACACTGGTTGAGGAACGTTTTTTTGTTTCCTCTGGGTATGCGAATACTCAGGAAATGACAATAAAGATATACAATACAATACAATACAATATGTCTGGATGAGTTAATTTCCTATTACTATATTGCCACTGGGTCAAAGTCCTGGAACTTTCTTCCCAATATCATTTGGAAGCACCTTTCCTAGAAGGGCTGCAGCAGTTCAATAAGGTAGCTCAACACCACTTCTTAATGAGAATTAGGGATGGTCAAGAATAATGTACTTGTCATTGGAATCCTGATCCTAAAAAATGAATCAATAACATAGCTTAACGCGTTTCTTGTGAAATTAAGCAATTTATAAGCAGTTGAACATTTTCAAAATTTCCAAATGATATGATCAGATTTTTAAAATAAAGGATTTAAAAAAATTGTATCACAACACTAAGTTTGATACCATTATATTTTCTTTTTATTTGTGGTTAGCTGTAGTAGGGCAATATGAGATGAGTGTCATGGGAATGAAAAATGAGTAAATGTGGTTGTTTTTTAAACTATTCTCAGTTATTTTCTGTCTTGTGGATTTTTCCAAAGTAAAACAATAATAGCTGTCTTAAATAAATTAAAAAAGGATAATCTGCCATGTAACAGTGGCTAACTTTAACCTTAATTCTTTTGATGATTCTAAAACTTTTCTGGGTTTTACAACAATGTAACCTTTTTTAAAATTCTAAACTATGTTGGCTGAATATATTTAACAAGTAATTGGAATTATCTAGTAAACTTGTCCTACATTACAGGGTCATTGGGCATCACAAGGATATGACTAATATGCTTTTGAATAGATTTGTAGTCCCAAAAACGTTCAATACTGAAAAATGGATTATCTGCAGGGATTCCATTAATAACATGAATCAAAACCATTTAACACTGGATGAGTTATCCACCAGGCTTTTGAGCCTTGCACATGGTAGATCTGAACATTTAGAATGTTGGCCGTATTTCAGAACAATCCTACCATTCTTAGGCAGTTCCTCATAATGGAGAGTGAAGTGTTTCACTCTCGTTATGTGGCTTTCGAGAGGGCTGAAGAGCCCAGTGTGGGTGCTAAAGGTGGGTCAAGAGATAGTTGATGGGATGGGCAGATGAGTAGTCTTTGAAGCTTCTTCAGCCATTTATGGTAGGGTTCTGTGTGTTCCTAACAGATGGATGAGGTTTTCAATGCAATCCTTAATGTTTCATCTCTATTTTGAATAGTCATGGGCTAGGGGTTGCTAAGAGTTAATGTGTGGATATTACACCTTTTCAGGACGTCTTTGAGCATATCATTGAACCTTCATAGTTGCCTACTTGAAAATGTCTTACCTTGAAAGAGCACAAAATAGATAATGTATTTTGAGACCCTAGTATCAGGCCTCAGGATATTGCAGCCAACTGAGTGTAATTTGGGTCTCATTGTTGGTACATTGACCTGCAAGAAGACATTGATGTTGGTTCACATCCTGCTGCTAGCTTTGGATGATGTTGCAAAGTCAATGTTGGTAATTCTTTGTGTAGGAAAGAACTGCAGATGCTGGTTTAAATCGAAGGTCAGGCAGCATCTCTGAAGATAAGGAATGGGTGATGTTTCGGGTCAAGACTCTTCTTCAGACTCATGGTTCTTTCCCATGCTTTGGGCACCTGCTGTAGATAGTCTACACTTCAGAAGTATATGCCTCAGATAGCCAAAGGTTGTGCTAGTGCGTAGGAATGATGGTGAATTGCTGAGTAGTGGCACCTGAGATGTGGAAAGTTGTCTGTGTTTTCCAGGGTTTAGATGAGGACCTGGCCCAATTGGGACAGCTTGCTTGGGGAACTTAGTTCTACGTGCATATTAAATATAAGGCACATTCTGTCAGCAAACGGGTTGCCAAATACTTGAAACTCAACCTCTGAATATGCACAGGTGCAGGCGTTGTCTGCATTTGCAGCCCAAGGACTGAAGTTGGAGGGAGCTTGAAGATAAGAGGCAAAATGCTGGAGTAACTCAGCGGGACAGGCCGCATCTCCGGATAGAAGGAATGGGTGACGTTTCGGGTCGATACCCTTCTTCAAAAATAAAGCTTGGTTCTAGAGGGTGCAGTGGAGGTTATTAAAGTTGAACAGTTTTGTGTTTATCTTGTACTATAATTCTACTCCAGGCAGGTGAGGATTGCAGGGGAAAAAAATTAGTAAAATATTGGGTGTTGATACAGCCATGTTAGATATTGAAATTGAGTCTATCATGGTCCTGTTGATTAAGATGATAATGTGCATGTCATTATGAAACTGATGTAAAATGGAGACAATTCTCAGTGGGTAATCTTGTTTGAGAAGATTGCTCTACAGTGACTCTAGATTGGTCAAGTCAAAGACTTTTGTGAGATCATGTTCAAGTTAAAGAGTTTTATGATTTACTAGACCAAGTGCAGACCCGTTGGGTCTGCTCCCCCAACGCACCCGTTCTGTAACCGTAGCCCCCACGGGAGGCCTGGTCCTCCTACTCAAACCATTCCCAAATGTAAGATTCCAGCACTCCCCTGCCTCCCTCAGCAGTGGGCTTTAAAAAAAATTACAATTGCACTTGCCCTGCGTGTTGCAATAGCAATTCGCCCTCACCCTCCTGTGAGGTGAAAAATGAAGAGTGTTCCTGTCTTGCAACTTTGTATCGAAGTGTTTTGGAAGCTGGCAGGAATGATTTTAACAGTAAAAATCTCGTGAAAGTTGGCATTTTTAAAGCTTTAATCGTGAATAACGTGAAATATAGGATGAAATCTTCAATGAAGCTGATCACTGCTAGCCAAGCCATTGTGACTTCACCAGTTGAAGCTGGTCGCTTTAAATTTAAAGTTTTTTGATTTTTCAAAAATTTAATCAGTAATAAGTCAAGAAATAAATCGTAAAATGTTCAGTGAAGGGGATCTCTACCTAGAGGGGAAAAATGTGAATCAGAATATGTAAAAATCTTGTGAAAGTTGGCATTTTTAAAGCTTTATAGGTCAAATATAGGATTAAATCTTCAGCTGATCACTGCTAGCCGAGCCATTGTGACGTCATCAGTTGAAGCTGGTCGTTTTAATTCTTGAATTTTTAAAAACGTTTAATCAGTAATGTCGAGAATAAGTTGAGAAATAAAGCATAAATTGTTCAGGGAAGGTGATCTCTGCCTAGAGGGGAAAAATGTCAATCAGAATATGTAAAAATGTAATCGTTACCATGTAGTGTTTTTGCGAAGACGTAAATTCAACCACATATACACACACATATACACATGTACAAGATCAGACTTTTAATAAGTATATGATTGCACAGTGGCGGTCATCCATTGTGTCTGTGGATGGACTGAATCCATACTGCGATTTGGGAAACAGCACTTCTGTCACTGGGAAGAGGAGGTTGAAGAGGATTCTGCCAATAATGCACTGTTACCGACAGCAGAGAGATCATTGTGTAGTTACTGCCACCTGATAGATCACGAATGTTGAAGATGATCATGATGAGGTTGTCTCTGAGTTTCCCTAGACGTAGGAGATGAGGTTATGAATTTGTTACTGAAATTCATCTCCACCAGGGATACCATCTGTTACCAGTTTTTTTTTAATTTTTAAGTTGGCATATGGTCTATTTGACTTAAAATCACTCTGGAGTGTGACGAGGCTACAATTGATATTTGACTCTGAGATAGAGTTAAGGGTAGTCACATCAGGGGTACAGTGATTGTCAAAGAATGGAAGAATATGGAGCATATGCAAGCAGAGGAATTAGTTTACTTTGGTATTATGTTCAACATGGACGTTGGGGCAGAAGGACCTGTTCCTATGCTGTACTGTTCTCGGTTCTATATTCTAAGAGTTCTTCACTGTGCTCCTTACTAAAGGTACTGACTTCCTCTCTGTTCCCAATGTCCACCCATATTTTTAGCTGCCAACAGGATGGGTTTTGAGCCATAATGGCCTTAATAGTGCAATGGAACCCATAAATGTCACAGCTATCAATGTTTAGCTCGATCTCCTGTGCTCCTTCCACCTTCCGGGCAGCAGAGTAGTGCAGCTGCTAGAGCCGCTGTCTCACAGCACCAGAAACCCAGGTTCAATCTGATCTCGGGTGCTGTCGGTGTGGAATTTGCTCGTTCTTCCTGTGACCATGTAGGTTTCCTCCAGGTGCCTCCGTTTTCTCCCACATCGCAAAGAGGTATGGGTTTGTAGGTTCATTGGGCTCTATAAATTGCCCCTTGTGTGTGGGGAGTGGATGAGAAAGTGGGATAACATTGAACTAGTGTCATCGGGTGAACGATAGTCAGCATGGATATGGTGGGCTGAAGAGCCTGTTTCCACCCTGTATCTCTAAACTAAACTCTAATCACTATTTATTCTTTAGGTCATGGATTTTCTATTGGTCTGGACTCAAATATCCTCATGGCAGTTTCCTTTTCTTTATGGTGTGGTGAGGAATCCAGGAACTCCTTGCATTTGTGTTTTTGTTTAATAAACTGGTCATTCTCATCAAAATAGCCCTGGTGTTTTCTGAAACAAAAACAAAGAATCTCTTAGGGCATCAATTATGATAGACATCAGAGCAGTTCAGATACTGTTTAAGAAGGAACTGCAGATGCTGGAAAAATCGAAAGTAGACAAAAAATGCTGGAGAAACTCAGCGGGTGAGGCAGCATCTATGGAGAAAAAGAGTAGGTGACGTTTCGGGTCAAGACCCTTCTTCAGACTGATGTCGGGGGGGGGGGGAAAGAAAGGAAGCAGGCTATGTGGGAGAGCTGGGAAGGGGGAGGGGAAGGAGGGAGAAAGCAAGGACTACCTGAAATTGGAGGTCAATGTTCATACTGCTGGGGTATAAACTACCCAAGCGAATATGAGGTGTTGTTCCTCCAATTTGCGCTGGGTCTCATCTGGCAATGCAGGAGGCCCAGGACAGAAAGGTCAGATTCAATTCCCCCTCCCATTCTGAATCTGACCTTTCTGTCCTGGGCCTCCTGCATTGCCAGATGAGACCCAGCGCAAATTTGGAGAACAACACCTCATATTTCGCTTGGGTAGTTTACACCCCAGCGGTATGAACATTGACTTCTCTAATTTCAGGTGGTCCTTGCTTTCTCCCTCTTTCCCCTCCCCCTTGCCAGCTCTCCCACATAGCCTACTGTCTCCGCCTCTTCCTTTCTTTTTCCCGCCCCCCCCCCCAACATCAGTCTGAAGAAGGGTCTCGACCCGAAACGTCACCTACTCCTTTTCTCCATAGATGCTGCCTCACCCGCTGAGTTTCTCCAGCATTTTTTGCCTAGTTCAGATACTGTGGCACTTTGTATTTCCTCTTGCTTGGGAAGCATGAGGTTGTGTGTGATACACTATGAGAAAAGAGCTACCTTTGATAACACCTTGAAATATTCAAGATTGATTTTGAGTGACGAAAAGATACAGCATGGAAACAGGCCCTAAATAGGTCCATGCTGACCATTGGTCATTTACAGTAGTTCTATGTTATCCCACTTTCGCATTCACTCCCTACACGCTAGCGGCAATTTACAGAGGCCAATTAACCTCCAACTTACAATTGACAACCTACAGAAGTTTGGGATGTGGGAAGAAACTCCAGCATCCAGAGGAAACCCATACGGTCACAAGGAGAGTATGCAAACTCCATAAATACAGCACCCATTGTCAGGATTGAACCAGGGACTCTGGTGCTGAGGCATCAGCGCTCTTTCTTGTAACGTTTTGTTTCTGTTAGCACAGTTGTTTTGGGGCCTAAGCTGATGAAGATAGTAGAGCTGAAAAAGCAGTGGTCAGTACAACCATCATTATATCTGTCATGACACAAACACCCTTTTGTACTCTCATTCACATGATATTACAATTTTACAGGTGTCAATGCTTGGATTAGGGTATTGCCTTGAGTGCTTGTGCTTCTCTCATTCATAATAATGGTGTCAATTATGACAAGTCTGTGCTCCAAGCATTTTGTCAGAAGGTAGCCCTCTCTCCTCTTGTTATCAAATCATGCTTTGCCAGAGGATTGAATCTTTTCTGCCTCTTAAAAAGCTCAGGAGGATCAATTTAGCTCCCTTAGGGATATGGGGCAGTCAGGCAAGAGGTTTCCCATACCCTTGAGCATATATACTGATGATCATAATATTCTGATTCTGTGTTGGAGTGAGCCTGAGGGTCATGAGGCATTTACGTGTTCCACAAGTAAGTTGCTGATGTGTCAGAATATCTTAAGATGAACTGACTACGCGGAGGACGGCTGTCATTGAAGAATGCCTAACTACCGCCTTGCTTTTATTGCCACAAACATTATTGATGGCTGGTCTAATGAAGTTTCTGATGAATGTTGATACTCAAGATGTTCTTCTGAATGGGAAACGATGCTGTTGAATGAAAGGTGAATCGGTCATGGTGGTGCCTTTAGAAAGGCATTGAAATGTGGTCATAATGTGGTATGAATAATACCAGTGAATCATTGGCAGTGGAGATCACTGGTATATGCTGTTTTATTAGCGGAGTTGTGAATAGAATTAATACAGTATAGTCATCAGATAACAGCTCATGCTTAATCGTATATAGGGGGAAATGTAATTATTAATTTGATATCCAAGATAATTCCTGAACCAATACCATAGATTTCAATAATTATACTTCAGAAGCCACCGTTTTTGGCATCAAGTATGATGACTGTAGCCACTGTATGTCTTTTTTTAAATCACCGACCACAGCAGAATTTCTAGTTAGGTTCTCATTTAAAATCCTAATTTGAGATAAATAATAGCTTTTGATATTCGTAAATGTTTTGCAGCCAGATCAATGGAAAAACAGTTGTGGGATAAAACAATAAAATACAAACATTTAATCTGCATACCTCTCCTCCATATTCACTGACCCCTGCCTAAACCACAGAACCCTCTTCTCCACAGTCTGCAACCTCCTCAAGCCTCGAGCCATCACTCTCCCCACCTCCACTCCGGATCTCTGCAACTCATTCCTCCACTTTTTTGCTGATAAAATTAGCACCATCTATCAATCCCTATCCCCGGTACCCGACTCCCCAGCATCTACTCCACCACCTACCAAGGCCCCTCCTTTCAACATCTCCGCTGATCTCCATACCCCTCCCCCTCACTGCTTCCTCTCCCAGTTTGACCCGGTCACCCCTACTGAAATCTCCAAACTCATCAGCTCTTCCAAACCCACTACCTGCTCCCTTGACCCTCTCCCCACTCCCCTGCTGAAGTCCTGCCTCCCTGCTCTCTGCCCCTACCTCACTAATCTTTTCAACTCCTCATTGTCCCAAGGAATTGTCCCCTCTGCTTTCAAAACTGCTGCTGTCACACCAATCTTAAAGAAACCTGGTCTTGATCCCTCCTCTCTCATTAACTACCGCCCCATCTCAAACCTCCCCTTTCTTTCAAAAACCCTGGAGCGCATCGTCGCGTCACAACTTCATTCCCACCTCCTCGCGTATAACCTATTCGAACCCCTCCAATCTGGCTTTCGCCCCCTCCATAGCACAGAAACTGCTCTCCTCAAAGTCCTCAATGACCTCCTTACCTCTGCTGACTCTGGCTCCCTCAATATCCTCATCCTCCTCGACCTGAGTGCAGCCTTCGATACCGTCAACCACAACATCCTGCTCACCAGACTTAAGGACCTTGGCATTGAAGGTTCTGCACTCAGCTGGTTCCGTTCTTACCTTTCCAACCGATCCCACTTCATCTCTCTCCATAACCACACCTCTGCCACAGCCACTGTCACTCAAGGCGTTCCCCAAGGCTCCGTTCTTGGTCCCCTCCTCTTCATCATCTACATCCTCCCCCTTGGTCATATACTCCGTCACTTCAAACTGGACTTCCACTGCTATGCTGATGACACCCAGATCTATCTCAGCACCAAGTCCCCCCACCACCCCCCTCTCTCCCATATCAACTCCTGCCTATCAGCCATCAAATCTTGGATGCAACTCAACTTCCTTAAATTAAACAGTAGCAAAACAGAATTTCTCCTCATTGGCTCCAAATCAACACTCACTAAAATTAACAACCCCACTCTCACTATCGACAGCACCACTGTCTCCCCATCTCCTCAGGCACGCAACCTTGGCGTGATCCTTGACTCAACCCTCTCCCTTGAGCCTCACATCCGCCATGTTGTCAAAACATCATTTTTTCACCTCCGCAACATTGCAAAAATCAGATCGTCTCTCACACCCCCCGCTGCTGAAAGACTCATCCATGCCTTCATCTCCTCCCGACTGGACTACTGTAACTCTCTTCTTTTCAGAATCAATTCCAGCAGCATCAAACGACTCCAACTGGTCCAAAATGCAGCCGCTCGACTCATTACCCACACCAAATCCTGGCACCACATCACCCCAGTTCTCAAAGAACTTCACTGGCTTCCCATTTCCCACCGGATCACCTACAAAATCCTGGTCCTCACCTACAAAGCCCTCAACAACCTGGCCCCCCCTTATCTCATTGACCTCCTCTCCCCCTACCAACCCTCACGGTCCCTCAGATCCACATCAGCTGGTCTCCTCTCCACTCCGAAATCAAACCTCTGCACTTTTGGAGGCAGAGCCTTCTCCAGGGCAGCTCCCAGGCTCTGGAATTCCCTCCCACAACCGGTCCGAAATTCTGAGTCCCTCACCATCTTCCAGTCCCGCCTCAAGACCCATCTCTTCACCTCTGCATACCCTTAGTCCCATGTTCCCCCCCCCCCTCTGTCTTACTGCTCTATTTTGTTTTGTTTATTCCTGACTCTCAATTGTAAAGCGACTTTGAGTCCTGAAAAGCGCTATATAAATAAAATCTATTATTATTATTATTATCTTCTTAGTGGGCACAGTTAAAGAGGTACTATGTACATTCAAAAGTAATGTATAGGTCTGGTCAGGTAGTAATAATAATACAGTAACAAGTATGTTATAATAAAAAGAAATAAAGATAATTTTTTCGCTGTAAATAAAGAGAATGGAAGTGTACTTTATTTATTTTAAGTTACAAAATCCTAGAGCAGAAGGGATATTATGTATCTATTTTTCCCCTCTTGATGTTACTGTGTCTACTTTCAAAGGTGTCAAACAAATCGATTCAATTCTTTATCAACTTACCTTGCTGTGACTGGGCACAACAGAGATTGATGATTGAAGATTCAAGAGGAAAAGACTCATGCTATGGCCATGTCATGATAATTTTCGGTCCTTCACAGAAAACATGCTTGCATCAATCTGTAGTGTGCATGGTTAAGCATATATGTTACCATAGTCCAGGATTTTTTGACACAGGTTGATCCTACGCTGAATAATCCAACCACATTTTTGTTTGGAAGTGGAAAGAAATAATCAAAATTGCATTAATTGCAACGTGTAAAAAGAGTTGAGATACTGTATTATAATTTTGCTGTTTGTCATTGTGGTATATATCATGTCTTGATTGGTGAATATGTTTAGTTTGACTTTATTTGAAGCAGAAATAATATGTGAATGCTTCATTGAGCATAATTCCGACTGGTAACTACGCACTTCGTCTGAGCACATTATCGCACACGTCATGCAAGCCTTCTTAAATGACTACCTAAACTGTCATTTGGCAACCTAAAAAGCTGCCTAGGTTGCCCGGCTGACAACAGCGAAAAAAAAGTTGAGAGCCCTGCAATCAGCTGTACACTAGTTCTATTCTACATAAGAGGGCCAATTTACAGAAGCCAATTAATCTACAAATCTGCACATCTTTGAAATGTGGGAGGAAACTGGTCAACCTGGAGAAGACCCACGCAGTCAAAGGGAGAACCTACAAACTACGTACAGACAACACTCATAGTCAGGATCGAACCTGGATATCCGGTGCTGTGAGTCAGTAACTCACAGCACCGTCTTACATTTAGAGCAGAATTTAGCTGCAGTCATGAGCAAAAATCCAAGATAGGCCACTCCTGCTAAATGCAATGGGCTGACGTGTGGTACGCAACGGAATGGAACGTGGGCCTTTTTTTCATCCATTTCCGTAACCGGACCCGACCCGACTCGCAGTGTAATCAACGTTGCGGGGGAACAGTTTGTGTTAATAAATTAAAATTCTGAAAATGAGGAGAAGATTTTTACCAAATAACTTTTATTTTCACGAGGATGTTTCCGTAACCGGCTTCCGTCTCCGCACTATTATCCGATGGGATCTTTGGTGCGGAGACGGAAGCCGGTTACGGAAATGGGGCCGAAAATTACCCATGAATCTGCCCATGACCGTACTACGTCTTTTTCGTCGAGTGGATCATCTTGCTTGCTATAGGATCTTTGGTCATGAGTGTATGGGTAGTATATAAAGGGACGGGGGTGCAGCCTTATGGGGTCCCAGATTATGAGAATGATCTTGGATGTGTTGTTGCCTACACTTGCTGATTATGGTGTTGAACGTGGGTTGAATAGGAGTCCGACACGTGTCCTTTTTACCCCAATGTTTCTAGGGATAGTGTAGGGTCATGGAGGTGGAGTCTGCCATGGCCTTATGTGTGGCAGTAGTTGGATTGCAGTGGGTCAATTCCAAGGCTGTTTGGGTGGCTGGAGTTGATCTGTCGATCTGTACCTGATCTGTCTATCTGTACCTATTTACATTCTCTAATCAATCCACACTTATCCACCCAACTACAAATTCCGTTAAGGATTAATTTAACTTTCTGCACTGAGGTTAAATTGACTTGTCACTAGGTTTATCCTAACACCCTCAATGATGTGAAATGTGCAGCTTTTGTCCTGGGGCATCACCTCTGAATTCATCTTATCCAGCTGGTTATTCACTTTCTGTAGCTGGGCACAGTAGTGTTTTGCCAGTGTTTTTGGCCAAAGTGAATCTCTGTTGTATCATAATTTGCCTGGATCCTAGAGTATCTTCCTTGTTGAAGATAGACACAACATGCTGAAGTAACTGGGCAGATCAGGCAGCATCTCTTTGGGGGGAAAAAGGAATAGTAGCGTTTTGGGTCGGGTCAAATATAACCCCTTTGGCACTTTTAATGGTCTGACAAGGAAGGAAATGAGTGGGCCGAGGTGCCTTTTCATGTTGCGACCCACATCCCATATCTACCTGTATTTATAACATATTGTGTAAAAATATTTTAGAAATTATATCTGAAACTCGTCAAGAACAAAACCTGCACATATTTTTAAAATATTGAAAAATGTTGTCAATTTTCCGAGTCGTAAATGTCCAATCAAAGCATGTTTGATATTGAGTCGGACGCCAATTGACCAATCATGCGCTTTGTTTCAGGGTAGCTAGGCAGGAAGCCCACTGGGATCATGCAGAGAGTATTTTATCTGATGCTAGTGTGAAGGAAGGCGAGTACATATGTTAACAACAGTGATTGGACAGATATATATGGAACACATTGGGGGAAAAAAATACATCTGACTGCCTAATGATCATTGGAGACATGGAGAGAATGGAAACTCATCTGTCAGCTCCCCCTTTCAGCTGCAAAGTCAAAGAAATACAGGAAGTGAATATCAACAACATAGGTAGACCCACCCACCCGCTGTATATTGATACAGGTTGTTTATGAAGCTGCTGTCGGAGAGCCTTCAGCGTAGAAAGTTCATCAATAGTACGGAATCCGACGGTGCAAGCTGGGCAGGGGCAGAGGGTAAGAGATGCAGGAGACGAGCGGGGACTTTCTAAGTCTGGCAGCTCTGTGCAAACAGCAAGCTGCTGCGCCCTGCCTTTATATGTATGTCTCTAACGAGCGCTCATGTGGAGCATCACAACTGCACATACACTGGCGACAGCTACTGCACGACTCGAGTCACCCCTGAACCTTGCTCCTCTCCCCTCCTCAAGCCACTGCCCCAACCGCCTCTTCTGTAACAGCCCACACCTCTCCGTCTTGCATGTTATAGGGAGCCGTCACACACTATCCAGTGAATCACCCCCTATCATTATACAGCAGGTGGATCTACCTATGTTGTCGATTCACTTCCTGTATTTCTTTGACTTTGCAGCTGAAAGGATGCGTTGAGTTTCCATTCTCTCCATGTCTCCAATGATCATTAGGCAGATGTATTTTTTTTCCCCCAATTTGCTCCATATATATCTGTCCAATCACTGTTGTTAACATATTTACTCACCTTCCTCGGAATCTTCCGTCACACTAGCATCAGACAAAATACTCTCAGCATGATCCCAGTGGGCTTCCTGCCTAGCTAGCCTGAAACAAAGCGCATGATTGGTCAATTGGCATCCGACTCAATGTCAAACGTGCTTTGATTGGACAATTACTACTCGGAAAATTGACAACATTTTGGAGTTTTTTTTCCATATTTTAAAAATATGTGCAGGTGTTCTTGACGAGTTTCAGATATAATTTCTATAATATTTTTACACAATATGTTATAAATGCGGGTAGATATTTCTGCATTTCATTGTCTCTGTACTGTACACTGCACAATGACAAAGTTGAATCTGGATCGGATATGGGATGTGGGTCGCAACATGAAAAGGCACCTCGGTCCACGGTCCAGAGGGAATGGTTATGCATCTTGGTATACATTTTAGCTTGTTCCATTAGCAGCATTGTCTAATCAATAAGTCTGCCTTTTTGTAAGGAAACCTTTAATTGCATTTTTAAAACTTAATTGTAAATCTTTTATCTGCGTGCCACTCTCGGGAAGCCTTGCTCATAGTGTGTGTGTGTTATAGTTAATAAATGGAAATTCATGGGGAATGTTCTTGTAATTTTCTGATATGCTCTGAAGCCAGGAAAGGCTTTGCTATAAAAAGTTTTCCAGGGTTTTTATCAGCTAACAGTCCTATTACTCTGTGTGTAGGAAGGGACTGAAGATGCTGGTTTACACTGAAGATAGATGCAAAATGCTGGAGTAACTCTGGGACAGGTAGCATCTCTAGAAAGAAGGAATGGGTGACGTTTTGGGTCGAGACCAGACTGAGAGGAATTACTCAAATTCGTACCTGTATCTCAATTTCAGTGGAATCTGGCTACCAATGAAGGTCACCATTCCTACCACCTTCAACACAAGGCAGAAGATTGTTTGCTACAGGTATCTTCAGGATCAGTGGCTCTGCTGGTCTGGCCATCTTCCAACCTTCTGTGCGTCATAAGGAATAGGAGTAGAATTAGGCCATTCAGCCCATCAAGTCTACTCCACCATGGTTGATCTATCTCTCCCTCCTAACCTCATTCTCCTGCCTTCTCCCCATAAACTGACACATGTACTGTTAGTTGGAGAGCTGGAAATGAAAACTTAAAGCTGAACCTGCTGGAAATTGGAATACAGCATGGAAACAGGCCCCTTCAGCACTGCCCTTGAGTGTGCACTGCCCTCCGATCACCTTTTCACACCCGCACAATGTTATCCCACTTTCTCATCCACTCCCTATGCACATATAGCAATTTACAGAAGCCTATTAACCTACAAACATACCTGGTTGTCTTTGGGATGTGGGAGGAAACCGGAGCATCCAGAGGAAACCCATGAGGGCACAGTGAGAAATTGCAAACTCCACTCAGACATACCCAAGGTCAGGGTTGAACCTGGGTCTCTGGTACTGAGGCAGCAGCTCTACCAGTTGTGCCACTTTGCCAGAAATCTAAAAAAAAAATAAGGGTCATAGGCGGGAACATGAACTGTTTCTCTTTCCATGGATGCTGCCTGATGTGAGTGTTTCCAGCATTTTCTGTTTTGGCAAGGGCATGCAGGTTGGGCTGTTCTCTCTCAAATCCTAGACGTGCCACGAGAGGGCAGCGTGCATTAAATCGTGCCGCCTGCCAATTCTCCATGATACATGACCTGTTGTGTGCCACCATTGTTCGTTCTTCACTGGCTCTTGGAAATCCACATCATGGGGAGAGGGCTTTCTTTTTGACTGTCGTTACAGATGGTCAGGGAAGTTTGCCTTGAATAAAAGCATATTCTGTTCATAATTGCATTAATATGGCAGCATAGTGTACACAAATGAGCTGCCATACTTTCTATCATTGTGATTACAATGGATTGTTTTTTCAACATCTCGCACCATGGATCCATTGAATGGGTGAAGAGCCAAAAATTGAAGCTTGGAATCGTGCACATTGTGAATGATGAATGGATGTGGTGCTCAAACTATCTTTAAAAAGTTGCCTCATCTTGTTATTGCTTTCTATCTGTTCCCCACCTAAACCTGCCCCAACTTACTTTCATTTGTACATCGGCCAAACCTATTTAAAGCTAAGTATTTAGTTTCAATGATAGAACTAGGTTGCCTTGCCCCCAAGGGAGAATTCCTGTTATCTCATTGCCCACTTTCATTGTTCCTCTGACCATCTGTAAGGTACTCTTTCTCACATCCATCAACTCCTTTATAATGGGAGCGCCCGGAAAAAATGCATTGGCTGACCAAGTTCTGTTTATAGGTTTGAACAGAAGTTTGGGATGGAACCAGGCTTGCTGGTGGAGCAGCAACTTGACAACCATTAATTATTACGATCGAGCCATTCAGAGTGTACAGATACAGGGAGTAACGTAATTAACTTTTAGTGCAAGATAAAGCCAGTAAAGTCTGATTAAAGATAGTCTGGAGGTCTCCAATGAGCCTCGAGGATATAAAGTGTTAGATGGCCCAGAACTTCCTCCAGCTAAACGAGAGTAAGTCTGAGGTCATCCTTCTCGGCCCCTCGGACTCAATCAAAATGATAGCAGGCAGCCTTGGAAGTCTTACCCCACTACTCAAACCTCACGTCAAAAACCTTGGCGTGATATTTGACTCGGCACTGAAATTTGACAAACAAGTCAATGCCGTGGTAAAAGCTAGCTTCTTTCAGCTTCGGACGATAGCTAAAATAAAACAATTCCTCCAGTTTGATGACCTCGAAAAGATCATCCACACATTTATCTCCTCCCGCCTAGATTACTGCAACTCCCTTTACACTGGCATCAGCCAATCTTCCCTGTCCTGCTTGCAACTGGTCCAAAACGCCGCAGCGAGACTCCTGACGGGCACCCGAAAAAGGGACCACATCACCCCGATCCTGGCCTCTCTCCACTGGCTCCCTGTGCGGTTCCGAATAAATTTCAAGATCCTCCTCTATGTCTACAAAGCCCTCAATGGGCTTGCCCCCACCTGCATTAAAAGTCTTCTCACCCACCACACCACCTCCCGGTCCCTCAGATCGGCCGACTTGGGGTTGCTGAATATCCCGCGGTCTAGGCATAAGCTCAGGGGCGACCGCGCCTTTGCGGTTGCAGCTCCTAGACTGTGGAACAGCATCCCTCTTCCCATCAGAACTGCCACCTCCATCGACTCCTTTAAGTCTAGACTAAAAACGTATCTGTACTCCCAAGCCTTTCTTGACGTCCTCTGAGCGAGGGCTATATGTATATATGTATGTAGTTTGTTTGTTTATACTATTCTTATAACAAATGTAAAGCACTTTGGCCAACGAGAGTTGTTTTTTAAATGTGCTATATAAATATATTTGACTTGACTAAATAGTAGCTCAACACTGCTCTAGTTGTGGTAGGATGATTCAGTTGCCTGATAACAGCTGGGAAGAAACTGTCCCTGAATCTGGAGGTGTGCATTTTCACACTTATATACCGTTTGCTTGATGGGTGTGGAAAGAAGAGGGAGTGGCCAGGGTGCGACTGGTCCTTGATTATGCTGCTGGCCTTGCCGAGGCAGCGTGAGGTATAAGTGGAGTCAATGGAAGGGAGGTTGAATTGTTAAAATAAACTATTTTAAGTTTACATTTATTTGTAAATGCTGGATCTAGGTACATGTAATGAATATCAACTGAATAGTTTGTTTATTTTTATTCTTTTGCACGCAGATGTTGCAAAGCAATGTCAGGAAAGGGACAACCTTGGAATGCTGGTCTGGTCACCTAATCAGAATGTCTCTGAGTCCAAATGTAAGTCTGCATTTAAACATACTTAATCTTCATTTTCATTTTAAAGTCTGTTACCATATAAGGTCAAATGATTTTTTCCCAATTTTCCAAGAATTGCTCTCTGATGGATCTTGGATTTACCCCTCTAGTTACTGATGGAGCAAACAATATAAAATGCAGTGTGCTTTGAATTTGTGCTTGCTAAGATTCAATGAAAGTAAATTGTGTTACGCTGTACAATTTCATCCTTTACATTACACGTATACAAAGGCACCAGGCAATGGTCTGTAACCTATCTTTAATCAAACATCTAAAAGCTGAGCTATTGACTGCATTTGCATTCGTACACATAAAAGAGCAATATACATCTGTCTCCACCCCTTTCTACTTTCTGCAGAAACTGTTCCCTCCGAAACTCCCTGGTCAACTCGTCCCTTCCCACCCAAACCACCCCCACCCCAGGTACTTTCCCCTGCAACCGCAGGAGATACAACACCTGTCCCTTTACCTTCCCCCCTCGATTCCATCTAAGGACCCAAACAGTCTTTCCAGGTGAGGCAGAGGTTCACATGCACCTCCTCCAACCTCATCTACTGTATCCGCTGTTCCAGGTGTCAACTTCTCTACATCGGTGAGACCAAGCGCAGCCTCGGCGATCGTTTTGATGAACGCCTCCGCTCAGTCCGTCTTAACCTACCTGATTCCCCAGTGGCTCAGCACTTCAACTCCCCCTCCCATTCCCAATCTGACCTTTCTGTCCTGCGCCTCCTCCATTGTCAGAGTGAGGCCCAGCGCAAATTGGAGGAGCAGCACCTCATATCTTGCTTGGATAGTTTACACCCCAGTGGTATGAACATTGACTTCTCTAACTTCAGATAGCCCTTGCTTTCTCTTTCCACCCCCTCCCCTTCCCAGTTCTCCCACCAGTCTTACTGTCTCCAACATTCTATCTTTATCCCGACCCCTCCCCTGACATCAGTCTGAAAAAGGGTCTGGACCCTAAACCTCACCAATTCCTTCTCTCCAGAGATTCTGCCTCACCGCTGAGTTATTCCAGCATTTTGTGTCTACCTTTGATTTAAACCAACATCTGCAGTTCTCTCCTACACAATATACTTCTGTCTCGTATTTTTAAAGGAATGAACCCAGTGTGGAGCCGGATTAATTGGAACCAGAACTGCTAGTTGTTATAGGTGTAAACACTTTGTTGGGATGGAAATAGTTATGATAATATTGTTGAATATTGAATATTGATAATAACTTTTTGAAATTACATACAAACATTTGAATTACCTGTTGTTTTAACGGATTACTCCAAGTCACTTTGTTCCAACATTTTTGTATCTGTCAATTTTGTTAGTTTGCTTATAATCTTTGTGCAACAAGGCAGACCAAGAAGTCAATTGCTAGTTTTTGCATTTCTATAACAACTGAGTATTTGATACCTCTACTATATTTCATATTTGGGAACAGCATGCAAAGATGCTAGACACAAAGTGCTGGAGTAACACAGTGGGTCAGGCAGCATCTCTGGAGAACATGGATGGGTGACATTTTGGGTCGGGACCCTTTAGAAGAACCAGAGTTCTGAAGACCTAAAACATCACCTATCCTTGTCCTTCAGAGATGCTGCCTGACACCTGAGTTAGTCCAGCACTTTTTTGTACACCATTACACCTGCAGTTCCTTGTTTCTATATTTTATGCTTATATGGTACTGAAGTTTAGATAATTCTTGCTTTTGAAATATTTGATTTGTTTAGTAGGGTTATTAAAGATATTATGTCCTAATGTACAAAATCATGCAAGTGTGCTTTTTGATGTTACTGGGCGAAATTATTTTGTTGATTATAAATCAAAATCATGGTGTTCTTAACATGTTGAATTAAAAACAAATGCTAGAGCTATTTGGGCTAGACAGTATGTGTGGAAAGAGGGAGTTGGTGTTCCAGAATGACTTAAGTTGTGTTTGTCACTGCACTTGGAAACTGCATCCACTATTTTTGGAAGTTTCACAATGTCATGTGCGCCAATTGGCTGGCATGAGGATGTGAGCTGGAGTAGGCCACTACTCTACTATTCTTCAAGATCAAGATGTTTGTCTTTGTCCTGACTGGCCCACCTCTTATTCTGAGATTGTAAACTGTGGCTTTTGACTCCTTTAGTTTATTGTCACATGTGCCGAGGTACAGTAACCCCACTTTTTAAGAAAGGAGGAGAGGGAAAACGGGGAATTATAGACCAGTTAGCCTGACATCGTTAGTGTGGAAGATGCTTGAGTCGATTATTAATGATGTAATGATTTAAATCTTGACCACCGGCCTGCGGCCCACAACAATCTAAAGCCGCAGTGAGGAAGAGCCGATCCTGGACTGACTCTGGACTCTGGTCCTGTCCACGCGGGGGAAATGGAGGAGGACTAGCCAAATTTTTGTGCCTTCCACCACAGTGATGAATGCTGTGGTGGATGTTTGTGTTACTTTTTGTGTGTTCTTTGTTATTGTATCGCTGCTGACAATCCAATCCTTGCCGGGTCACTGCTCATGCGGTCGACCGGTCGGTGCAGATTTAATGTATTGTTTGTTTGAATTGCCCCTCGGGGATAAATAAAGTGCTTGATTGATTGATTGATTGATTGAATAGCAGTGCATTTGGAAAGCAGTGGCAGGATCGGTCAAAGTCAGCATGGATTTATGAAAGGGAAATCATGCTTGACTAATCTTCTGGAGTTTTTTGAGGATGTAACAATTAGAATGGATAAGGGAGAGCAGTGGATATGGTATATCTGGACTTTAAAAAAACCTTTGACAAGGTCCCACATGAGATTAGTGCAAAATTAGAGCATACTAGAGCAAGTGGGACGCGTTGGGTCCCATTCTCGCACGGGAGGCCTGGTCCCCCAACACAATATTCCACCACTCACCCATAGCCCCCCCAACTGCGCAGGCGCGTCTGATGGGTTCCCGTTGTGACGCTCCTGATCCCCACCCCCACTCCGCCCCCTGCCATTTCCCCCCCCACACACTCCATCCCTCCTCAACCCCCCTCCACCCACTCTTAGCGGCTCTCCGGCGGCGCAGCCATTCCCGCCCATTGGGTTCCCATTGTGACGTAGAACACGCTGGCGTTACTGTGCAGGCACAGCTGATTTATTAAAGCTTAAAATGTGAATAATTCTTAAAATATAACAACAATTTAAATGTTAGATGAGATTTATTCAGTTCTTTCTTCTTGTGCCTCTTGTTGTGTTTTGCTGCTCACTGCCTCTTGATGTCTCTTTGCTGTTGATGAAAAAAAAGAAACACAATTTTAATATAGAGACATTATTGAGCGGTCAAATTTTAACGAAGAAAATCGGACAAGTTACCTCCGAAGTTCAACCAAGCATGCGTTTAGTGACAACATTCTTGGTCGATGTTCCATCCTTCAGGAAAACTTTGACATTTTCCTTCATCTTTCCTCGGCTAAGAGCCACATATAGTAGCAATGTTACAAAATTTTGAGATTTTAAAAATAAAGTCTGCAATTTATCCCATCAGATAAAGCATAAAAAGAAGTTTAATTTGACACTTAATTCACTTTCATATCTTCAGTATTAAAAAAGTTATGGCCATTTTCATACTCAGAAATTAGCATCTAGTTCCCTATTGCTTTTCCATTCACTTAACACAAAAGCTGTGATCGAGGACAGTTAAAAGCCCATAACTTTCTTAAAAATTATGAGAACTGAAAGAAATTTTCAGTTATTATAGATTGAAGCATTCTGAAACAAATATGAAACAATCTTACTTCGAAGACATGAAAGTAAAGCATATAATTAGTTAGTTACCTAATTGTAGCTAATTACAAAATTTAATTACTAGATCTAAACATCTATCAATTTCTTAAGAATAGATTAACATTTTTAAATAGCCTGTGTCCAAATAACATTCACACAATAATTCACAATATAACATAATTTTTAAATCTAATTTTCATGAATTTACAGGCCAAATGGAAGGAATTGAATGTTTAATACCTGTAAATTAATGGGCATTTAAATCATCTTGTGAGTGAGGATTTCTGGAACGCGATCTTTTGGAACGTTCATTTGCGGTGAATTTAACCCCGTATTGGCATGAAAAATACTGCCGTTAATTTGGGGAATAAAATCACCGTGTCGCATGAAAAAATGTGAATTAAAGGCTTCTTAAGAAGCACTTTTATACATTTAAAGAAACCACTTTTGTTTACCTGTCCCGTGTGTGAAATCCGTCCCCGTTATCGGCGTTGACGCTTCAGGAGCTGCTTTTAAAATTACTCTAGCGCTGACATTGACGATTTAATAAAAAATAAAAAATACACAAAACGCCACTAGGAACGATTCTTCAGCCAAGGCTTGTACTCCAACAAAATATTAACCAGGACAAGGGAGGAGAAACCGCGTTTTAACCCCGCCCCCCCCTTAAAGGCGCCAAAATCGCGCACACGGCCAGTGGCAGAATTACAGCGCGACTGAAGGTAAGTTTTGTAACATACCTACATATAGTTGTCCATGCTGAAATACTGGTTTCTCGAGGTAGATCAACACTTTCGACATGGTTTGTCCTTGCGCTTTATGGATCGTCATAGCAAAACTTGACTGAATGGGGAATTGGGTCCGCTGAAGGGGAATGTCTTCGCCTTCTGTCAAATTGAGCGTTATCCTAGGAATGAGAACAGTCATCTTTGAAGGCTGCCATGTTGATTCTTGCACGATCAGATGATAGTGTAGCTCTCCCACTATCATTCTCGTTCCATGGAATAGCTTTGGGGGTTCCATATTTCTCATTAACATGATTAGAGATCCTTTTTTCAACTCCAATTTGTGTGGTGGTAATCCAAAGATCTCGAGTGAATCGAGGAATTCAGTTGTGAAGTGAGTAGCATTAGTTCCCTCAGTGACAGCATTGAATGAAAAGTACTCCTTAATGATTCCAGGGAAGCGTATGATACATGTAGGTATGTAACAATACTTACCATATAACCATATAACAATTACAGCACGGAAACAGGCCATCACGACCCTTCTAGTCCGTGCCGAACACGTATTCTCCCCTAGTCCCATATACCTGCGCACAGACCATAACCCTCCATTCCTTTCCCGTCCATATAACTATCCAATTTATTTTTAAATGATAAAAATGAACCTGCCTCCACCACCTTCACTGGAAGCTCATTCCGCACAGCCACCACTCTCTGAGTAAAGAAGTTCCCCCTCATGTTACCCCTAAACTTCTGTCCCTTAATTCTCAAGTCATGTCCCCTTGTTTGAATCTTCCCTACTCTCAGTGGGAAAAGCTTATCCACGTCAACTCTGTCTATCCCTCTCATAATTTTAAAGACCTCTATCAAGTCCCCTCTTAACCTTCTGCGCTCCAAAGAATAAAGACCTAACTTGTTCAACCTTTCTCTGTAACTTAGTTGCTGAAACCCAGGCAACATTCTAGTAAATCTCCTCTGTACTCTCTCTATTTTGTTGACATCCTTCCTATAATTAGGCGACCAAAATTGTACACCATACTCCAGAATTGGCCTCACCAATGCCTTGTACAATTTTAACATTATATCCCAACTTCTATACTCAATGCTCTGATTTATAAAAGCCAGCACACCAAAAGCTTTCTTTACCACCCTATCTACATGAGATTCCACTTTCAGGGAACTGTGCACAGTTATTAGCAATGTTACAAAATTTTGAGATTTAAAAAATAAAGTCTGCAATTTATCCCATCAGATAAAGCATAAAAAGAAGTTTAATTTGACACTTAATTCACTTTCATATCTTCAGTATTAAAAAAGTTATGGCCATTATCATACTCAGAAATTAGCATCTAGTTCCCTATTGCTTTTCCATTGACTTAACACAAAAGCTGTGATCGAGGACAGTTAAAAGCCCATAACTTTCTTAAAAATTATGGTAACTGAAAGAAATTTTCAGTTATTATAGATTGAAGCATTCTGAAACAAATATGAAACAATCTTACTTCGAAGACATGAAAGTAAAGCATATAATTAGTTAGTTACCTAATTGTAGCTAATTACAAAATTCAATTACTAGATCTAAACATCTATCAATTTCTTAAGAATAGATTAACATTTTTAAATAGCCTAAGTGTCCAAATAACATTCACACAATAATTCACAATATAACATAATTTTAAAATCTAATTTTCATGAATTTACAGGCCAAATGGAAGGAATTGAATTTTTAATACCTGTAAATTAATGGGGATTTAATTCATCTTGCGAGTGAGAATTTCTGGAACGCGATCTTTTGGAACGTTCATTTGCGGTGAATTTAACCCCGTATTGGCATGAAAAATACTGCCGTTAATTCGGGGAATAAAATCACCGTGTCGCATGACAAAATGTGAATTAAAGGCTTCTTAAGAAGCACTTTTATACATTTAAAGAAAGCACTTTCGTTTACCTGTCCATTGTGTGAAATCCGTCCCCGTTATTGGCGTTGACGCTTCAGGAGCTGCTTTTAAAATGACTGTAGCGCTGACATTGACGATTTAATTTTTTTTAAAAATTCACAAAACGCCGGTAGGAACGATTTTGTCAGCGAAGGTTTGTACTCCAACAAAATATTTCCAGGACGAGGGAGGAGAAACCGCGTTTTAACCCCGCCCCCCCCTTAAAGGCGCCAAAATCGCGCACACGGCCAGTGGCAGAATTACAGTGCGACTGAAGGTGAGTTTTGTAACATACCTACAGTTATTCCAAGATCCCTCTGTTCACCTGCATTCTTCAATTCCCTACCATTTACCATGTACGTCCTATTTTGATTTGTCCTGCCAAGATGTAGCACCTCACACTTATCAGCATTACCTTCAGAGGCGCTGCAATTCTGCCACTGGCCGTGTGCGCGATTTTGGTCCTTTGAGGGGGGGCGGGGTTAAAACGCGGTTTCTCCTACCTTGTCCTGTATTATCTTTCGTTGGAGTACCAGCTTTTGCGGAAGAATCATTCCGACGGGCGTTTTGAGTATTAAAAAAAAAAATATCTCCGACAATTTCAGCGCTGCAGTCATTTTAAAATCAGCTTCTGAAGCCGTCAACGCCAACAACGGGGACGGATTTCACACACGGGAAAGGTAAACGAAAGTGGTTTATTTTTATGTATAAACGTTCTCCTTAAGAGGCCTTTAATTCACATTTTTACATGCGAAACGGTGATTATTTTCCCCGAACTAACGGCAGTATTTTTCATGCCGATACGGGGTTAAATTCACCGCAAATCAACGTTCCAAATGATCGCGTTCCAGAAAACCCCATTCGCAAGATGATATAAATGCCCATTAATTTACAGGTATTAAACATTCAATTTCTTCCATTTGGCCTATAAATCCATGACAATGAGATAAAAAAATTATGTTATATTGTGAATTCTTGTGTGAATGTTATTTGGACACTTAGGCTATTAAAAATGTTAATCTATTCTTAAGAAATTGATAGATGTTTAGATCTAGTAATTGAATTTTGTAATTAGCTACAATTAGGTAACTAACTAATTATATGCTTTAATTTCAGGTCATCCAAGTAAGATTGTTTCATATTTGTTTCAGAATGCTTCAAACTATAATAACTGAAAATGTCTTTCAGTTCTCTTAATTTTTAAGAAAGTTATGGGCTTTTAACTGTCCTCGATCACAGCTTTTGTGTTAAGTCAATGGAAAAGCAATAGGGAACAAGATGCTAATTTCCGAGTATGAAAATGGCCATAACGTTTTTAATACTGAAGATATGAAAGTGAATTAGGTGTCAAATTAAACTTCTTTTATGCTTTATCTGATGGGATAAATTACAGACTGTATTTTTAAAATCTCAAAATTTTGTAACATTGCTAATACATGTAGAATTGACCCTTCTCATCGTATCGTTGTGCAGAACCAAGATACAATTGTCGGAGAATAATTCTGCAGGATTGTCAAATGCGGGATAGATGAAATGAATACAATCCTCCAGTGTTTTTGCTGATAGAACCATGTCTTGTGGCATTTTAATTTCATCATTTTCATTCTTTAAAATGTCGTCTTCTCCAACTTTCAAAAAAAATTTAGAATAGTCGCCTTCTCCCTCTCTCAATCGCATATTTGTGTGCATTTGAAACTTGGTGAAAAGTGTCCAGAAGTAGGATTTCATAATGCAGGAATTTTCAACATCAGCATCATTTCCCCTTTTCACCTCGGGGAGGAGTTGTCGAAAACTGCCACAACAAAATGGTAAGAATGCCGCCAAAAGGCTTAGTGTTGCTGCGTACATCTTGAAGAGTTCTGTCCACTGCTTCAGAGTTCTCTCTCCTAATCATTGGGCATTCATCCCAAACAATGAGTTTCACTTGCCTCAGTAAACGTGCCGTGTTAGAGTTCTTGTCAATGTTGCAGAATGTATCCTCGGTCACTTGGATGGGTATCTTGAATCAAGAATGGGCAGTTCTTCCACCAGGCATTAATGTAGCTACTATCCCAGAGGATGCAACAGCCATAGCCACATCACCTTGACCTCTAACTTTGGGAGAGCATCAAATTAGTGATAAATGTTTTTCCTGTTCCTCCTGGTGAATCAATGAAAAACATTGAAGGAAGCTTCCTTTTCAAGCAGTTGCACATCTGGTCATACACTGCTCTCTGCTCAGCATTCAGGAGAGGCTCACTCTCCTCAACGAATTGCTGTTGTTCAGTTCTATTGTATTGCAATTCCTGCAGCAATTCTGGATTGTCATCATCAAGGTGCATCCTTCCATTTCTTGGTTGTGGCAAATGAAAGCATTCCAATATTTTGTTATAATTCTCAAGCTTGTCTTGAATATACAACAGAGCCTGATCATGATGCTTCTCTACAATCATGATATTAGGATCACTCATTATTCTCTGTTCTCTTTCAAGGTAATCTTCAGACATTGAGTTCTTGAAGTGATCCTATAATTGTTGAGGATTGTTGATCTCAGTATTCGTCAGCAAAACAACAAACAAATCTCTCATTGCACTGGGGAGTCTTGTCTTCTCAGCATCTTCCATTCTTTGTTGCCAATGGTCATCAGTCTGCAACAAACCTTTTTGTCTGCAGACGTCTTCGAAGGAAGGATTAATTTCTCCATGATGTGTCTTTAATGAATCAAAGGATACTGGCCCTTTTACGTGATGGAGAAGCAGTCTCAAGTAGTAGATGTCACCACATCTTGGAGACACGGTATACACTCGTCACAGAACATTGGCTTCAAAAAGACTGGAAGATCTTCCACTCTCTTCCCAACTTTCCTTCTTTGCCATCTCTTAATGTTCCATGTGTAAAATCGGGGAACATCAGCATAGTAGAGTGTTCTTGGAAATGGCTCTTGAGAACACAATGCCATGAATTCAATTAAAGTCATTCTCGCCATATCATCATTGCTCACTTGCTGAGCAGCATTGACTCTGATAATGACTCGTTGTTGTTGTGGTAGATGTGTCTGGATCGAAAGACAGCGGGGTATCTCTCATGAGTCGGAAATCCAAGGATTGATGCCACTGCTTCTGATGGACCAATGTATCTGCCAGTCAAGTACCGTATAATTTCGTCATCCCTGTTAACTCTAAAAGCTGCTTGATCACTTCCCTTCAAGGTGTACTTGTGGATGTATTTGACTGACTTTACAGAGGAGCATATCTCAACGTTGATGTGAGATTTGAACAACTTCAATAGTTGAGCATTAAAGGGGACCACCCAATCAGAAGTGATAGGTCAATGCTGACGTCCTTCTTGATGTCCCTGAAATCCTCCCATGTCTGGAGATCTTCTCCTGTATAGAGCATATGAATTATGTCCACTTTTGTGCTCGCGATAATTGGCTTTGGGAATTTCTTACTGCGTTTTCCTTCCCAACATGGAGAGGTGTGGTTGCAGAACGGTCCATGAATCATGTGCTTGAGTACTAATTTATGCAGCTCAGTATCTACTTGTGGGTCTGGTATTTCAGCTTGCACAAATCTGTCAAAATCATTTGGTCTTGGCTTAGTTGCTTCATCAAGCCACAGCAGACAGTACAAATGAGGCAGGCCTCTCTTCTGATGTTCCACAATGGAGTTAAATGCTATACAGATGCCAAAGAGGCGGGGACTGTCGGGGGGGGGGGGGGGGGGGGGGAGGGGGAGAGTTCTTAGAGTCGGTGGAAGGGACGGCTTCAGGCAGGGGCTGTCGGGGGCCAGTGGGGGAGCGTCCTGCAACTGTGGGAGGGGGGTGGCTTCAGGTGGGGTTGTGGGGGCTGGTGGGGGAGGGGTTGGTAAGGGAGTGCTGCCGTGGCCTACTGCTGCCATGGCCTGCCACTGCTGCTCCCCACCGGCTTCAGGACGGGGCCGGTGGGAAGCATCCTGCAGCTGGGGACAGGGACACCTTCAGGCAGGAGCCGTTTGGGGGGGGGAGAAGAGCATCCTTCAGCCTAGGGAGAGGGACGGCTTCAGGCGTGGGCTGTGTGGGGGGAGGGGGAACATCCTGCAGCAGGGGCATGGCTTCAGGCGGGGGCTGTGGGGGGCTGGTGTGGGGGGGAGGAACATCCTTCAGCCGGGGGAGGAGGACGGCTTCAGGCGGAGGCTGTCGGAGCCGGTGGAGGAGGGGGGAGCATCCGGCAGCCGGGAGAGGTGGACGGTTTCAGGCTGGGACTGTTGGGGCCGGTGGGCGGAGAAAGAGCCTTGCAGCAGGGGGAGGGGACAGCTTCAGGCGGGATTTGTCGTGAGGGGGTGGGGTGAGCTGTCTGCAGCTGGGGGAGGGGGACGGCTTCAGGCGTGGGCTGATGGGGGGAGCGTACTGCAGCGGGGGAGGGGATGGCTTCGGGAGGGGGCTGTTGTGGTCCGGGGGGGTGGTCCGTCCTACAGCCGGGGAGGGGGATGGCTTCAGACGGGGCTGTCGGGGGGGGGGGGGTAAGGGAGCATTGCCGTGGCCTACCACTGCCTTGACCAACCGCTATTGTGGCCTGCCGCTGCCATGACCTTCTGCTACTGCTCCCCACCGGCTTCAGGCGGGGGCTGGTGGGGAGCATCCTGCAGCTGGTGACGGGAATGGCTCAGGTAGGGTCCGATGGGGGAATAAGCGTCCTGCAGCTGGGGACGGGGACGTCGTCAGGCGGGGGTCGATGGGGGTGGGAGCATCCTGCGGGAGGGGGCTTCAGGCGGGGGCCAGTGGGGATGGGGCTTTTTGGAGCGCTAGTATGGGTGTTGTGGGCCGAATGTACTGGTTTCCCGGGGGGTTAGTACGGACATTGTGGGCCAAATGGACTTTGCTTGGGCTAGTCCTGCAACTGGGGATGGGAGGCTCTAGGTGGGGGCCGGCAGGAGTGTTCTGTAGCCGGGGCAGGGGGACGGCTTCAGGCAGGGGCTGAAAGGATGGGGGGGAGCGCTGCCGTGGCCTGCCGCTGGGGGGGGGGGTGGGCAGGGGTGGTGTGCCAGGACCCGCCAACCTCAATTCCCCCCACTCTCACTCCTCACTTCCCCAGGATCTTGAGGTTGCAGCAGTCGGCATCGCACTCCGGGCCGCCTCCGCACTCCGGGCCGGCTTCTGGACTCACTCACTCAGGGATTCTGGACTCACTCACGGATTCTGGACTCACTCATTCACTGCCATCATGGCCACTAGGGGCGCCGCATGATGGCAGCCTCTGCCTACAGTCTGTCTGTTTTTCTATCTTTTATTAGTTTGTTTAAAAGTATGTTTTGGAGGATTTTTTAGTATTTCTATGTGGGGGAGGGGGTAGGGTAAGGGGGAAACCGTTTCTCAGCCACTTCCTGCTGGGGACCGGACCAAAGCTTCAGCAGCAGTGCAGCACTGGATTCACCGCGGAGCGGGCGATGCCTTACCTGGATCGGCGTTTGAAACTTTAGAGTGTTTGGCCTGCTTCAAGATCGCGGAGCTGTGGTTTGCAGAGCTTCCAGCGTGGGCGGCGCTGACTTCAACATCGCGGAGTCCTGGCATCCTTTTGCCGAGGGGCGCCAGCGTGAATCTCCGCCCAGCTCGGCCTGTGGACTTCGGGAGCCGTGGTCTCCGGTAAGAAGTGGCCGATTCGGAAGTCCAAGCCGTTGAGAATGTTCTCCCGTTCCGATGTCGGAGTTCCATCATCTGGCGAGCGGGCCTGAACATCGGGCCACCCATAGCGGCGACAGCGAAGGGTTCGGGAGCCCCCCGACCACGGCTGAACAACAGAGGAGGATGACTGAACTTTGGTGCCTTCCCTCACAGTGGGAAACTTTGATTCTGCTGTGTGGGGATGTCTATGTTAAAGACTATTGTGTTCTGTGCTCTTTTTTATTCGTATGGCTGTATGGTGACCACAAATTTCACTGTACCAATTGGTACATGCGACAATAAACTTGTCTTGTCTTGGACTCACGGCTTCTGGACTCACTCACTCACGGCTTCTGGACTCACTCACGCAGGCTTCTTGACTCACCCCAGTCTCCAGGGGGTTATTCTTCTCTCCCTGGTGATTGACAGCGGTTGCCGGAAGTGGCGTGCCGTCCCGGCGACTGACAAGGGAGAAGACCAATCTGCTGATCTTACAATTTTTAAACCTTCATAACTTTTGTAATATTCCACCAATCGGAACAAAACTTGATGCGCTTGGAGCACAGGAGAACGCTGAGTAAGGTGGCAAAAAATCGTAACCCTATCGGGTACCGTTTGCACACAAATTTAAATTCAATTCAAACCGGAAGAGGACATGATGAGAGTTTTAATTAAGGGTCGATCGATAGATAGTTAGTTAGTTAGTTAGTTCGTTAGTTAGTTCTGGGGGTAGGGTATTGATATTTGATATGGATAGAGAACTGGTTTGTAGACTGGAAGCAAAGAATCAGAATGGTAGGCAGTGACTAGTGGGGTGCCGCAAGGCCAGTGCTGGGACCCCAGTTATGTACAATACAATATATTAACGATTTAGACAAAGGAATTAAATGTAACAACTGTAAGTTTACAGATGACACCGAGCTGGGTGGCAATGAGAGCTGCGAAGAGGATGCTATGAGGCTGCAGGGTGACTTGAACAGGTTGGGTGAGTGGGCAGATGCATGGCAGATGCAGTATGATGTGGATACATGTGAGGTTATCCAATCTGGTAGCAAGAACAATAGGGCAGGTTATTATCTGTATGGTTAGGATGTGTAGGAAAGAACTGCAGATGCTGATTTAAATCGAAGGTAGACAAAATGCTGGAGTACTCAGCGGGACGGGCAGCACCTGGAGAGAAAGAATGGGTGACGTTTCGGTCGAGGTAGTTCAGACTGATGTCAGGGGAGGGGCGGGACAAAGATAGAATGTAGTCAGGAGACAGTAAGACTGGTGGGAGAAATGGGAAGGGGGAGGGGATAGAGAGAGAGGAGGAGGAAAGCAAGGGCGATTTGAAGTTAGAGAAGTCGATGTTCATACCGCTGGGGTATAAGCGAAAATGTACCCAAGCGAAATATGAGGTGCTGTTCCTCCAATTTGCGCTGGGCCTCACTGACAATGGAGGCCCAGGACAGAAAGGCCAGATTAGGAATGGGAGGGGGAGTTAAAGTGCTGAGCAACTGGAAGATCAGGTAGGTTAAGGCGGACTGAGCAGAGGTGTTCAGCGAAACGATCGCCGAGCCCTGTGCTTGGTCTCGCCGATGTACAGAATTTGACACCTGGAACAGCGGATGCAGTAGATGAGGTTGGAGGAGGTGCAAGTGCATCTGAATGGTGTCAGATTAGGAAAATCTTATAGAAACATATACATTTCCTAAGGGATTGGACAGGCTAGATGCAGGAAAAATGTCCACGATGTTGGGGGAGTCCAGATCCAGTGGTCACAGTTTAAGATAAGAGGTAGGCCATTTAGAACTGAGATGAGGAAAAATCTTTCCACCCAGAGAGTTGTGAATCTGTGGAATTCTCTGCCACAGAAGGCAGTGAAGGCCAATTCACTGGATGTATTCAAGAGAGAGTTAGATATAGCTCTTGGGGCTAACGGAATCAGGGGATATGGGGAGAAAGCAGGAACGGGGTACTGATTCTGGATGATCAGCCATGATCATATTGAATGGTGGTGCCTGCTCGAAGGGCCAAATGGCCTACTCCTGCACCTATTTTCTATGTTTCTATGTACAGTGAAAAGCTTTATGTGCAAACCAGTTAGTGGAAAGACATTTCATGATTACAATTGAGTCATTTACAGTGGACAGATACATGATAAAAGATATGGTACTCAAAAATGCTGGAGAAACTCAGCGGGTGCAGCAGCATCTATGGAGCGAAGGAAATAGGCAACGTTTCGGGCCGAAACCCGGGTTTCGGCCCGAAACGTTGCCTATTTCCTTCGCTCCATAGATGCTGCTGCACCCGCTGAGTTTCTTCAGCATTTTTGTGTACCTGGGATTTTCCAGCATCTGCAGTTCCTTCTTAAAAACATGATAAAAGGTATAATGTGAATAACATTTAGTGCAAGATAAAGCCAATAAAGTCCAAACAAATCCAGGCTGCTGAACTGTTCATGGGCTGTTATAGGTGGCAAGTAGGGCTAGACGTGCCAGTGACGAGCTAGATCCGAAAAATGGAATTGATGTCAAAATAAACAATGTCAATCTGGACGAGTTCCATGCCCAGCAAAACGTTTCCATCAGGTGCAGAATATTCTGTTGTTTTCAACAACTAAGTTATGTATTCAGCCAAAAAAGCTGAATGACGCCCCAATTTCAAATAATGGAACCATTATCATTTCATGGGTGCTGCCAAAGTATGCCATTTAACATTGGGACCTACTGGTTGTGTAGCTCAATAGCAGATGCCAAAAGCTGAATGCCTTCAACGGGAGTTGAGAAAGATTGGCATGGAGTTTCTAGGTAACATGTATGCACCGGGGGCATGGGGGGAGCAAGGGAACAAACATTAGTTGTGTTCTAAGATATGATGGGGGAAAGTGGGTGGCACTGCCCACCGCACCGCTATTATGTGTCCAAAGTGGTTACACAGATTTGAAGGGATCCTGCATGTAAATGTGTATTGAACTATTTGACAATTGTGCAACTGGGTTAATATTTGTGAAATCTGCAAGTCTCTTCCTTTATTAGCTATACATTTTGATTTGCCTGCAGCAATATTTAAAATTATTCTAGTGGACGAGGTATTTCTGGATGAAATAATTGCATGTATTTTTTTATCATCTGCAGCAGGGTGTCTTTAGATGATGCATCGTATGTTTAAAATCCTTGCTATTTTAAAAAGGGACAGGTAATTTGTAACAAATATTGCACAAAGATAAATGTTATTGTAAATCTATACTCTTCATTTTGAAGGTTAACTGAATAAGTAAATCAATTCAAATGCTATGCAATTTGTAAAAAAACGTAGTTGTCAGATTAGACTTGAATTTTGTTTGATTGGAAAAATTAAGATGCTCTTAATGAAATACTTGCTGGGGGTGGTGATGTGGCAAAGAGATTTAAGTTTGATCAAGTTCAACTCTCCTGTTAATTGGACTTTCATGCATAATGAAACGATAGCGTATTTTACTGGCCTGTCCCACTATGGCGACCTTATTTGCGAGTTTAGGAGAGTTTGCGCTCGCCACAAGCTCGCAGCATGGTCGACACATGGTCGTAGGTGGTCACTGGTAAGTCTCCTTCATGGTCGAGAGGAGTTCCCACATAGTGGTTACTACTCGCGGCCTCAGTTTGGTCGAGGAAACATTTTCAACAAGCTGAAAAATTTCTGCAAGTAATAATTGGTCGGCATGGAGAAAATCTATACTTTTGAACTCGTAGTGCAGTGGTAGTGGGGTCGCCATGTCATTGTAGGTAATCTCCTTTGCTGACCAGGGCATTTTAATTGGCTCATTGGGGGGAAAAAAGCGTAAGCACGAGTTTTCAGAACCAAGGAAAACCGACCGGTAATGTTAAATGCCCGCTAAACTTCACAGCTGTTTTTCTCTGGCTTATTAAAAGTTGTCTGGCTTCTTAAAAGTGTCTCCACGAGCATGAAGGTCGCAGACAGTTTGCTGAAAAGTCATGTAAGTGGGGACAGGCCCTTTAAGCATTTTCTGAAGGTGCTCTGTCCTTGAAACTAACTTAAATGTTGAGTGAAATTAAAATACATTATTTTCTTTCCAAAAGAAGCCACTTGTGTAACCCCCACGATGCATTAGTCAATTACTGTGAGTTTTTGAAATGAGAACTAGGCTTCTGAGACGGAGCTGTAGAAGTTGCTGTGGGTATTCTTGTTTATTAGCCATGCTGCACCAAAACAAAAACTTGTCCACACTAATATGATGCCCATCTAAGCTAGTCCCACTATGCTGAGGAAACATGAATAACAAGAGAAGATTGGGTGATCATTGGGTGACCAACTTGTCCACACTGATATGATGCCCATCTAAGCTAGTCCCACTATGCTGAGGAAACATGAATAGCAGTTGTTGGAAGAGAGAAGATTGGGTGATGATTGCCCATAGTAAATGGTGTGAAGTAAATAGCTACATTTTTGCTCCTTTTTTCTGTCACAGGCTCAGGAGGGGGATGGGTCTGACTTGCTCCACAGTGCCACCAGTTGGAGGTAAGGCTGAAAAGAAGGTAATCAAGTCATTAGGAATAGGAAAACGTTATTGTCACATGTGACTAGGCACAGTGAAATTCTTTGCTTGCATACCCAATGTATACAAATGTACAAGCAGTAAGATTTTTTTTTAAACCCTTAGGGTACATTGAAAATTGCAGGCAATTTTACAAAGATGTTGAATATTTTTTAGTGGCTTGGTATGATATTAAAGTTTGACTCGCGTATTCCAGATTTTCCTGTTAATGTTCTAACATCTGTGTATGATCCAGCACAGTGAATGTTTTGCACATCAGAGTGGACAAATAACAATAACATGAGAGTGGTTTGGAGAATCACAGCTTAGTTCTGTCCCAGTCTAATTAACAGTTCCAGTCTTATAATTGCAGATATGCGTGAGTTGAATAGAAAGGTAAATTAAATCATATGTCTCATTCTAATGTGTTGAAATTGAATTTTGAAAGTAAAATATGATCAGGAAAATGATACACAGAAAATTTGTGGTAAAACTGTATCATGCTAGTAACAATAATTTAATTATTTAAAAACTAACCATGCTGCCTCACCCGCTGAGTTTCTCCAGCATTTTTGTCTACCTTCGATTTTCCAGCATCTGCAGTTCCTCTTAAACATGGTGTTTTTATTGTATATTTATCTAGTACACAGACTATTGACCCATCTCCAATCCACAATTCGGCATGGATCCGGAATTACATCCAAACAAAGAACTGAATCTTTTTTTGGGGAGGGTATGTTCAAAGATTCTGAATGTTCAAAAGCATCAAATATCACATCAGGTCTTGCTTTTAGCTTTAAACTGTTAAATAAAGTTGTTAAAATATAAGTACAATCCATATGCAGTTTAAAAATAGCTTTGTGTGCGAGCAAATGCATGAGTCTATATGCTTCATGGAACATAGCACAAGCTTTGTTGTTAACCACTTAATGAGCAATATCAGTCTCTTTAAATTCTTGTTAGCATTTAAGGCTTGTTTATTGAGAAATAAATAAGCAAATAAATAAACACATTTATTTCAAGAGGGCTAGAATACAAAAACAGGGATGTAATGCTGAGGCTCTATAAGGCGCTGGTCAGGCCACATTTGGAGTATTGTGAGCAATTTTGGGTACCATTTCTGATGTGCTGGCTCTGGAGAGAGTCCAGAGGAGGTTTACAAGAATGATCCCAGGAATGAGTAGGTTAACCTAGGGTGAGCATTTGACGCCACTGGGCCTGTACTCACTGGGGTTTAGAAGGATGAGAGGGAAAACTTACCGAATAGTGAAATGCTTCGATAGAGCGGATGTGGAGAGCATGTTTCTACTTGTGAGAGAGTGTAGAACTAGAGGTAGTAGCCTCAGAATTAAAGGACATTCCGTTCCTTTAGGAAGGAGAATTATAGACCAGTTAGCCTGACATCGGTGGTGGGGAAGATGCTGGAGTCAATTATAAAAGATGAGATAGCCGAACATTTGGATAGCAGTAACAGGATCGGTCCGAGTCAGCATGGATTTACGAAGGGGAAATCATGCTTGACTAATCTTCTGGATTTTTTGAAGATGTAACTAGGAAAATGGACAAGGGAGAGCCAGTGGATGTAGTGTACCTGGACTTTCAGAAAGCATTTGATAAGGTCCCAAATAGGAGATTAGTGGGCAAAATTAGGGCACATGGTATTGGGGGTAGAGTGCTGACATGGATAGAGAAGTGGTTGGCAGACAGGAAACAAAGAGTAGGGATTAACGGGCCCCTTTCAGAATGGGAGGTAGTGACTAGTGGGGTACCCCAAGGCTCGGTGCTGGGACCGCAGCTATTTACAATATACATCAATGATTTGGATGAAGGGATTCAAAGTAACATTAGCAAATTTGCAGATGACACAAAGCTGGGTGGCAGTGTGAACTGTGAGGAGGATGCTATGAGAATGCAGGGTGACTTGGACAGGTTGGGGGAGTGAGCAGATGCATGGCAGAAGAAGTTTAATGCGGATACATGTGAGGTTATCCACTTTGGTAGCAAAAACACAAAGGCAGATTACTATCTAAATGGTGTCAAGTTGGGAAAAGGGGAAGTGCAACGGGATCTAGGAGTCCTTGTACATCAGTCTATGAAAGTATGCATGCAGGTACAGCAGGCAGTGAAGAAAGCAAATGGCATGTTGGCCTTTATAACAAGAGGAATCGAATATAGGAGCAAAGAGGTCCTTCTGCAGTTGTACAGAGCCCTAGTGAGACCACACCTGGAGTATTGTGTGCAGTTTTGGTCCCCTAATTTGAGGAAGGACATTCTTGCTATTGAGGGAGTGCAGCGTAGGTTTACAAGGTCAATTCCCGGGATGGCGGGACTGTCATATGCTGAGAGAATGGAGCAGCTGGGCTTGTACACTCTGGAGTTTAGAAGGATGACAGGGTACCTCATTGAAACATATTAGATTATTATGGGTTTGGACACGCTAGAGGCAGGAAACATGTTCCCGATGTTGGGGGAGTCCAGAACCAGGGGCCACAGTTTAAGAATAAGGAGTAAGCCATTTAGAACGGAGACGAGGAAACACTTTTTCTCACAGAGAGTGGTGAGTCTGTGGAATTCTCTGCCTCAGGGCGGTGGAGGCAGGTACTCTGGATGCTTTCAAGAGAGAGCTAGATAGGGCTCCTAAAAATAGCGGAGTCAGGGGATATGGGAGAAGGCAGAAACGTGGTACTGATTGAGGATGATCAGCCATGATCACATTGAATGGCGGTGCTGGCCTACTCCTGCACCTATTGTATATTGTCTATTGAGATGAGGAGGAATTTCTGTAGTCAGAGGGTTAATGAATATTTTTACGGCAGAGATAAAAGATTCTTGATTAATACAGGTGTCGGGGGTTTATGGGGAGAAGGCAGGAGAATGGGGTTAGGAGGGAGAGATAGATCAGCCATGATTGAATGGCGGAGTAGATTTGATGGGCCGAATGGTCTATTTTATATCCTATGACCTTATGAAATAAAATGACTGACCTAGCTTCAACAACGTAATTTAAGATACATAAATACAGCCTAAAACTCTCACAAAATAAAAGGAGTTTTAAAAGGCCAATCTGTTTTTACCATATTCTTTACATGAAATAGATTTGGTTATTTTAAGAATAACCAATGAAGACATTAATTGTAAGGAAGCAAAGCAATGTATTCTTGACCTCAAAGGGAAATGCATGTGGCATTAATTCAAATTTGTACAAAGCCTAGGATATGCTGGTTTACAAAAAGACAGTGTTGGAGTAACTCAGCGGGTCAGGTAGCATCTCAGGAGAATGTGGATGGGCAATGTTTCCTCACTAATTTAAAGGAGGGGAGAGAAAAAGTGCTGGAAGAGAGGAGGGACAAGATAAAGCCTGGCAGTTAAGAGGCAGATGCAGTGTGGAAACAGACCCTTCGGCCCAACTTGCCCACACCGGCAAACATGTCAAAGGTATGCTGGGACATGTTGTCACCCAGAGAGTTGTGAATTTATGGAATTCCCTGCCACAGAGGGCAGTGGAGGCCAAGTCACTGGATGGATTTAAGAGAGAGTTAGAGCTCTAGGGGCTAGTGGAGTAAAGGGATATGGGGAGAAGGCAGGCACGGGTTATTGATAGGGGACGATCAGCCATGATCACAATGAATGGCGGTGCTGGCTCGAATGGCCTCCTCCTGCACCTATTTTCTATGTACGCTAGTCTCACCTGCCCGCATTTGGTCCATATCCCTCCAAACCTGTCCTATCGATGTACCTGTCTTACTGTTTCTTAAATGTTGGGATAGTCCCTGGCTCAACTACCTCCTCTGGCAGTTTGTTCCATACACCCACCACTCTTTGTGAAAAAGATACAAAAGAATCGAGTTGTGAATTGTGAAGCCAGAGGAAGGAATGTAAGGAAGGAATAGATGATTGTCTTGCAAATGCTGGCTGACAAATAAAGATAGTGCTTGAGTGACTCTGGGTTAGGCAGCATGTCCAACTTCTCTAACTTCAATTAACCCTTGCTTTCCCCCACCCTAGTTCTCTGACTAGTTTCACTATCCAGCTGATTACATTTTATTGATATTTTGCTGATTGTACGCCTCATTGTCACCTTCCCCATAGCTAATAAGGAACCCTTCTACATTTCCGTGATCCATGTCTGCTTTGATCTGTTGTTTTCACACCTTGCCTTCCATATCTCTAGTCTCCCTCTCCCCGACTCCCCTCTCTGAAGAAGAATCTCAACCTGAAACGTCACGCATTCCTTCTTTCCAGAGATGCTGCCAGTCCCACTGAGTTACGCTAACATTTTATGGGGTCCACCTAGCATGTTTGATATGTTGCATTAGCTAAAAATTGTTGTTTCTTGGATCTCTTACATATAATATAATGAATTCTCAATGTTCTCATTACAACAAAAACAAATTGGACTAGATTTTCTAAAGTCCTGTGGTTGCTTGTCCTTTGTACCCCTAAAACAGTTTTCCATTGTGGTCTGGGGCAGTCTTTCACCAGGAGACTGGCTAGAGTGGCGTCCTGCAGGCCCAGGCCTCCACCAGTGCATGTTGCTTTGATGGCGATGGTGAGGCCCTCCATTTAGACTCATAGACTGTCAAACTTGCTACTTACAAAATCACGCAGGACCAGTTTCGAAGCTGGAGAGTTCATTAAGGTTGAGAGCTGGTAAATATGCGGATCACCTGATCTGTCATGAATCCATCAACGTGACGTCGCTGGTGATCTGCGGAGAGCAAATATGAATCTCAGCCTCTGCTTTGGGATAATGTAAAGGAATGTCAGATGCTGATGGTGTCCGCCTAGGGCCACACGATCTCCCAGTTGATAAACACTAACTCCCCCTCCCATTCCCATACTGACCTTTCTGGCCTGGGCCTCCTCCACTGTCAGTGTCAGGCTCAATGCAAATTGGAGGAACAGCACCTCATATTTCACTTGTGCAGCTTATAACCCAGCGGTATGAATATTGATTTCTCTAACTTCAAGTAACCCTTGCTTTCCCTCTCTCTCCATTCCTCCCCACCCTAGTTCTCCGATTAGTTTCACTGTCTTCCTGATTAATTTTACTGTTTGTATGCCTCGTTGACACCTTCCCCTCAGCCAACAATGAACCATTCCTTGATCATCGTCTGCTTTGATCTGTTGTATTTACACCTTACCGATCCACATCTCTAGCCTCCCTCTCCCCTGACTCTCAGTCTGAGGAAGGGTCTCGACCCAAAACATCACCCATTCCTTTTCTCCAGATATGCTACCTGTCCTGAGTTACTCCAGCATTTTGCATCAATCTTCAGAATAATGTAAAACGGATAAAATCTCATCAGAACACTTGCTTTCTCCCTGGGTCTTTAGTTTTTTTTAGACTTTAGACTTTTGATTTTTTTATTGCCGCTGATTTTGCAGCCACCATTGGAATTTGTTTTGCTCTATTCCCTAAATTCATTGCTCCCATGTCATAGTGGATGCTGCTGCATCTCCAACAATAATGTGGGAAATTGCTTTCAGCTGGAATGGTGGGTGAAGAAAGAAGAATGGACCAGGGAGTACAGGAGCAAAATGACCCTTTGGAGTGCGGAAGGGGATGGAGCCTAATGGCGAAATCCCACTCATCAATAGTGCTGGGTTTTTACATACAAAATCTAGCAAATATTGAAAGTTTCATAAGAAAAATATTGCCACTCCCCTTTAAAGTGTTGCAGCAGGTCTGAAAGTGTGAAGTAGGCAGCAAGTTCCTACAGGCATGCAAGTTCTTCTGGCAGAAATTTACTGGGAAAATTAGATGAAGCAAATATGGATTTTGCTGCGTTGGGACACAGCCTGCAGCCTGCATCTGCTCAGGCAGGAGAACCCGTACTTGACTGCACCAAAAAAGGTCTTCCAACAAAACAAACGTCTTAACAGCAGATCGATGCAGCTGCTGGGAATGTAACTGGTATAATTCTCTGCACTTGTCCACAAAATAAATTGATAGTCAATGTTGTGTAGGAAGGAACAGCAGATGCTGGTTTAAACCAAAGATAGACACAAAATGCTGGAGTAACTCAGCGAGTCAGACAGTATCTCTGGAGAAAAAGAATAGGTGACGTTTCAGGTCGAGAACCTTCTTCAGACAATGTTTATCCAGCACTCTTCTCTGACCTGGAACCAAGTGCTAGATAATGCTTGGTGCTCAAAATGTAGCTTATTGGCTTGCTATAACTTTTAAAATATTGTTGGGTTTTGAATTGTGTAACAGGTCCATTTGGATGCCTTTAAGTACAGTGTTTAAATTTTGAAAGCATTTCAAAAAGGATTCAAGGATTGAATGTGGATGATCAGCTGGCTCAAAGGGATGAATGGCCTACTCCTGCAGCTATTGTCTATAACTAAAAGGGTAGTGAAAAGATACTCTAGAAAATCTAAAGTCGTTATATTTTGAAGAGATCACAGGATTTTAATATACTCTCCCTCTATACAATACCACTCCACTGAAATTTGGTTCCATACACTTTTTTCAACTTGTCTCTGACTGTTTTTGTCCTTGCAAATTTTGCAGCTGAATGGCACAACTCGTGGAGCTGGTGCTCCTTGGCTCCTATAACTCAGGGTTCAATCTAGCCTCTGGTGTTGACTGGGTGGAGTTTACATCCAGCATTGTAGTCGGCTCGGTGATGTCAATCTACGTTGAAGCCCCAATCCTCCACAGTGATTGCTGCTCATCTCGATTTGTTTTCCAAATCTAGCTCTGATTAATCACGTTTGCCCTTCTCCTGCAGGAGGGTTGTCTGAGACTGTATTTGATCATTTTCTTGTCGGCCTTTTTACCATGCATTTTTAGATATCTCTGCCATCTGGACACGGAGAAAGAAAAACCTATCTCGTTCTCTCCTTCTAAATAAAATCCAGATGTCCTGTGGTTCATCTTGTCTATGAATACCTTGTTGTCAAACCATTTATTTGCCAGACTTCTGTTTTCTCTGGTATAACTTTTGGAAGGGGCATGAAGTTCAACAGTAAAACAACGTTTGCTACACGCGTAGGAAGGACCTGCAGATGCTGGTTTACACCGAAGATAGACACAAAATGCTGGAGTAACTCAGCGGGACAGGCAGCGTCTCTGGAGAGAAGGAATGGGTGATGTTTCTGGCCGAGGCCCTTCTTCAGACTGAGTCGGGGGAGAGGGCGAAGCAGAGAAAAGGAAGGGTAAGGTATGAAAACGAGATATCAAAGGGGATGAAAATCTCAAATAGATCATTGTTAGCTAGGAGAACGTGACAACAACACATACAGAGATATAATTTCATCGGGGACAGTCAGACTGGTCAGAGAACGAGGAAGAGAGAGAGAGATGGAGAGGGGGAAAGCAAGGGTTACTTGAAATTAGAGAAGTCAATATTCATACCGCTGGGGTGTAAGCCGACCAAGTGAAATTCACCCCACCAGCCGTCACATACAACAAGTGACAAGGGCAGAGTCCCCCTAGTCCTCACCTTTCACCCCACCAACCGTCACATACAACAAGTGATCCTCCGTCAGGTTCGCCACCTCCAACGTGACCCCACCACTCGCCACATCTTCCCTTCTCCCCCCATGTCTGCCTTCCGCAAAGACCGCTCCCTCCGTAACTCCCTTGTCAATTCTTCCCTTCCCTCCCGTATCACCCCCTCCCCGGGTACTTTCCCTTGCAACCGGAAGAGATGCAACACTTGTCCCTTCACCTCCCCCCTCGACTCCATTCAAGGACCTAAGCAGTCGTTCCAGGTGCGACAGAGTTTCACCTGCATCTCCTCCGACCTCATCTATTGCATCCGCTGCTCTAGATGTCAGCTGATCTACATTGGTGAGACCAAGCGGAGGCTTGGCGATCGTTTCGCCGAACTCCTCCGGTTGGTCCGCAATAACCAACCTGACCACCCGGTGGCTCAGCACTTCAACTCCTCCTCCCATTCCGTATCTGACCTCTCTGTCCTGGGTCTCCTCCATGGCCACAGCGAGCAACACCGGAAATTGGAGGAAATGCACCTCATATTCCGCTTGGGGAGTCTGCATCCTGGGGGCATGAACATTGAATTCTCCCAATTCTTCTAGCCCTTGCTGTCCCCTCCCCTTCATCAACCCTCTGGTTGTCTCCTCCCATCCCCCAGCCCTCAGGCTGCCTTTTTTCCTTTTTTCCTTTCTTCTCCCCCCCCCTATCAGTCTGAAGAAGGGTTTCGGCCCGAAACGTTGCCTATTTCCTTCGCTCCATAGATGTTGCTGCACCCGCTGAGTTTCTCCAGCATTTTTGTGTACAAGCGAAATGTGAGGTGCTGTTCCTCCAATTTGCGCTGGGCCGCGCTCGGATAGTGGAAAAGGCCCAGGACAGAAAGGTCAGTGTGGGAATGGGAGGGGGAGTTAGTGTTTAGCAACCGCGAGATTGCGATGCCTAAGCAGACTGAGCAGAGGTGTTCAGCGAAACAATCGCCGAGCCTGAGCTTGGACCAGGAGTCCACGCTTGGAACAGCAGATACAGTAGATGAGGTTGGAAGAGGTGCAAGTGAACCTCTGCCTCACCTGAAAAGACTGGGTCCTTGCATAGAGTCGAGGGAGGAGGTATAGGGATAGGTGTTGCATCTCCTGTGGTTGCTGGGGAAAGTACTTCGTGAGTGGGTGGTTTGGGTGGGAAGGGACGAGTATTCAGGGAGTTGCTGCAAATGTTGGGGATTTCAATCAAACATGGAATATTTCCCCCTGAGCAATATTTCCTGCATCTATTTTTCCTCTGGAATATTTTGTCTTATTTCAAAGCTTTGTTTTTACTTACCGTCTCATACTGTCCAACAAATGCAATTCAAACACGGCCAGACTTTACTAACCTATCCTCCCACGCTCAAGATAGCAAATTTTTTGTTGTCACATTTTCTACACTTTCACTTTTTCCTTCACTTTCTTCTTTCTTTCAATCTTTTCCTTTTCTAGTGTAAAAAATAAATGGAGTACATTAATTGTAAGAAGATATAAATGACAAGTACTAATGTATGTGGTTGTAATGTAATGTACTTCTAATAAAATACAAATTAAAAAAAAAAAAAGATAGCAAATTTACACTGATGCTCTTAAGTTCATTTACAAAATTCCCCACAATACCGGTCCTTTCCAATCTTAAATTCCAACACTTTTCTAACCAAAGCTGCTGTTTTTTTGCTGACTATACCGTTGCATAAATCTGTGGCTTTAAATCTTTCTATTTGTGTCAGGTTTTCTACATAAATTGTTACTTTGTGGTAACTGAGAAAAAATCTTGTTTACATGGTCAATATTACTTGAGATATTGATACTTTCCATAACCAGTAGATGGTGCTCCATACCTTAAATAAGAATTATCTGGAAGAATAGAATTAAAAATATTCAAAGCTTCAATCATCGTGCCATTTATTCTACAAAAGCTGCATTCCGGTTATAGATGATTGCAATGTTTTACATGTAGCTTGTAATCCAAAGTTTCCCTTTCTGAGAGAATACCAACATATTTATATTATCAAAATATTACATTGGAAATGAGCACACTAGTTCTGTATAACTGCCTTTGAAGTTGATGTTCAGGCCAATGAGAGACAATGGCGTAGACATTACCAATGGCATAGACAGGGTAGACAGAACCTTTTTCGCAGGATGGAAAAACAATCAAATACCATGGTGCATAACTTTAAGATTAGAGGGGCAAAATTTAAAGATGTGTGGGGCAAGCTTTTACATAGAAGGGGGTGAATGCCTGGGGCGTGCGTCTGGGGGTGATGGTTGGGGCAGATATGATAGTGGCGTTTAAGGGGCTTTTGGATAGGCACATGGGAACGGAGCGATGTGAGTTATGCACAGGTGGCTTAGAGATGGCCTTGACATGTTCAGCACTGACATTGTCCCAGTCCCGGTCTTGTTTTGTTACTGTTCTATGTTCCAGAGCCACCCAATCACAAGCAATACCACTTTCATCTTTATGCACAATTATATGCTTGATTTGCTATTTTTCCCAGTTCTAATTGAAGATCACTGACCTGAGATGTTCTTGCTATTTTTCTCTTTCCACAAATATGTCCTATTGAGAGTTTCCAACATTTCATGTTTTTGTTCTTCCAGCATGTGTGGTCTTTTTGTTTTTCAGCCAGTGTTTGCGTATGACCCTGGATAGTGAACATTTTGTCCATGAGAGTGATTAGGACAGAACGAAGCTGTGATTCTCCGATTCTAAATTGACAGGCATCCCTTGCCTACGTATTAGCTAAAATAAGCAAATTCTGCATTAAAAATAGAATAATTTTGGACTGTGCCTCTGTTTTGCACTTGTCAATGCATTAAGTATTATGGCACAGATGTCTAGTTCACGTAACAAATTAAAAAACAAAACTACCAGAAAAATACCTTAGATGCATATTTTGTGGCAAGAATGCTTTTGTTATTTATAAAGGAGTTACGTACAACTTTGTTACAGGTGCTTAATTGATTTGCAATGGTACTAACAATATTGTAATTCAAACCATGATTCTGGGAAGTTTAACAATTTGTAGTTATATTGTGAGAATGCTTCATTTGCCATGTTTTAAAGGCATGTGCATTGGCACTTGGATAGGAGAGACATAGAGGAAAATGGACATAGGGCAGAAGCCGCCCGTTTCTGTGCTGTACAATTCAGATTTTTATGTCAGATTTGCATCATCCAAGGGAAGGGGCATCAATTGCTTTTGCTTGATGATCAGATCATGTTTTGCTGTTGTGCTACATTTATGATAAATTATTGTTTTCCTTATTGGTCCAAAAAATGATAGTCATGAAGATGTTCTGTGTCATTTCTACCAAATAGATACCTGGGTGTCATGATCTACTTCCTAAGTTTGACACGGTTTTAATCTGCCTCTCCAAATGCATATCTATCAAAGGAGCCTTTTAAATTACATTCTCACTCTTTAATACATGATGTACAAAGTTGTTTCTGATCTGGAGTTGATTTTGTTAGACTTTCTATATTATTATATTGTGATTGCAGTTCTGAATAAGCAGTGACATTTTTGACATGTGGAATTGCCATGTTTAGGTTGATATATATTGTGTGTATATATATGCAAATATCTTGCATTCCGGGTAAGCAAAAGGTTGAAATAAACTAAAGTTGCTACTCTTAGACCAAAAAATCCCCAAATGAAAGGAATTTTAACTATTCTAGTTTCAAGCATGTGATTTGGTGATGAGTATGCCTCAATAACCCTAATGGTATGTTGCAGACTTTGCTCAGTGATAATTTGTCCCTTTGTTCAGAGATCATGTACCTACTTGAAAGCATATTCGGCATCATGACTCTTTAAACATCCAGTGGAACATGCAGCAAACATGTTACCTAATCTACAATTAGATTACCAAGTTGCAATATCGATGAAGAATTTTATACTGTGACGCACACCTCATTTTAAATTATAAATAAAGACATCTATTGGGGGGAGCAGAGTGGAATGTAGTTTTTTTTCTTTGATTGTACTAATAATAGTATTGCTGAGATTTTCAGTGTGTTTTCGTCAAGATTCTAGCATTTGCACTAATGTTTTTGCATTATTGTACATTAAGCAAAAACACTTGGAGAACATGGGATATCATGACTATGCAAGCTTAAAATGGGTAAAACATTCAGGAAATAATTTTACAACTGATTGTGAAAGTACTTTGATGATCCCACGGGGTTTGGAAATGGGGGCATTATCAAACATCAGAATAAGAGAAGTATAAAAACTTCGTGGTTCTTACTTTACATATGAAGGCCCAAATTCTGCATGTATTAACATCACTTCCAATATCCAACCCACGTACCCAAGTATCATATATAACATGAAATAATGTTCAAGAAGGAACTGCTGGAAAATCGAAGGTAGACAAATGATAGCACCAAGGGTTATAAAAGGCATTATTTCATGTTAGGTAGATAAAAATGCTGGAGTAACTCAGCGGGTGTGGCAGCATCTATGGAGCGAAGGAAATAGGCCTATGGTCTTGGTGCTATCATTTTGAGGGTCCTGCTGAGAAAATGTGGTCACTGATGATACTAGGCGACATTGGTGATTTGTTTTTAGGTTCAGCTTCTTCACTGGGAAACACGCTAGTGACCCAAATAAAGCCACGCATCAGAATTAGTGTCTGAACCAGTGAGCTAAACATGTCTCTAATCTGTATTGCGTGTTAGCTGAAAAGAAAAATCATCTGTTCATAACATAAACATAATTAGAAGTGCAGTTTTAAAGATCACAATCCTGTTTACGGCCTTCCATTTGTCACATAGTTTAGATGCTTCAAATAGTTTACATAGCACTTGAACTGGGAATCCCCATTTCTCTCAATAATCCAGTTTGTAGCAAAGGGAGAGAGAACAATACTGCACAGTAACAGTCCTTTGGCCCACCATATATGTACTGACCATAAGGCCAATTTAAACAAATCACATCTAAGATCTGTTCAAATCTGTCTAAATGCCACCTATCCTATCATATTCCAGGACCTCCCTGGCACCGTTCCAGTCAACGACCACTGTGTACCTTGAGTCATAGGGCTGGACAGCATGGAGGCAGGCCCGTTAGGCCCACCTTTCTTCGTCACCAAAGTTGGCATATCAGGCCGGTCCCATTTGGCCTGTAACCTTCTAAATCCTTCCTATCCATATCTGTCCAAATTTCTTTTGAACACTACCCTCTGAGTACCCTGATGCCCATTTTAAATATATTCCCTTCATACCGAGCCTTGGCTCTATAGTTTTAGAATACTCTTCCTGAGAACAACTAAGTGTTCGCTTTATCCATGCTGCTCTCATAAACCTCAAAGTCCCAGTCAGATAGCTCGAGGCTAGAACTGAAGCCTGCAAACCAGGTAACATTAGGTTGAATCTCTTCTGCACCATTTCCCATAGCTGGGCGACCAGTGTTGTACTCGCGTAGTAAACCAAGTGTCACCTCACTCGTGATTTGTGCCACTGCATCATGTCTCAAGCTTGGTACTCAATACCTTCCCCAATGAAGGCAAGAGTCTCGAGCTCCCTGAAAGTGGCAACTTAAGTGGATAGGGTGGTAACGGCATATGGCATGTTTGCCTTCAACACTCAGAACACTGGAGGGCAAATGTTGGCAAGTCATGTTGCTGCTTTATGGAACTTTGGAGTATCGTGTGCAGTTCTAGTTCCCACACTGCAGGATGTAGAGGTTTGGAGAATGGACAGGTAATGTTTCGAATCGGGATGTTTCAGGTTAGAAGGGCCCGGACTCGAAATGTCACGAAGATGTTGCCTTGATTCCAATGCAGTGCAATCACGACAACATCCTGGTGACATTTCGTTGAACAAAGGATTCTTTTATCTGAAGCATGGAGGCAGAGGGGTGATCTGATCAAAGTATGTAGAATTGTTAGAAGCATAGATAGGGTAGAGCCTGACCTTTTCCCAAGGCGGAAATGTCAAATACCAGAGGACATAGGCTTAAGATGAGAGGGGAAAGTTTAAAGGAGATAAGGGAGGCAAGCTTATTTTGTATAAAGAGCGCAGAAATCACTTGTGGCATTCCCCTTCAACATGTATATCTGGGAATACAGAAGGTAGCATTGCAGGAGCCTCCAACATTGCATTATTCAATACATTCGCAATTTTTGTAAATTTCTGAGGGTGAAAGTCGAAACTATGAAAAATAAGCAAACTGATCATATGGCTCTGGTGCATGGGAACATTAATATTAAGGAAGCATAAGGAGTGTAGCACTAACAGGAGTACAGACATTTTTTTGTAGCCCCAAGCATGAGTCTCGGGATGTGTTTGTCGTGTGACCTGGTTAAGGACACATCCTTGGGACTGGGAGAAAATCCTGGAGTGAAAAGGGCAAGATTTATTTGTTGCATTCAGTGCAAAAACCATGATGTAGAAAGAGCAAAGTTGGCAGTGAAGGAATGCAAGCTCCTGGGGCCAACATTAAAGAACAGAACTGCAAGGATAGTAATGTAGTTTACCATCTTGGGCACGTGCAAAATGATAACGTGTCAAGTTTGAGCTGAGTGCATGGCTTGGATGGATGTGGGGGAAATGGTTTTTGATTTCATGGGGTTAAGGAGAGACGAGCTTCACTTTAATTGACAGATTTTTAGTTATTGAGAGAATGGGGGTCGGTGCAGTAAAGTGATACTTAAACCCCTGTCTCACGGTGTGAGTCGACCCACGAGTGACCCCGAGTTTAAAACAAATTAAACTCGTGGTAAGCACGTACAATTAACATAGCGGGAACGTCAGAACTCGTGGACGCAACTTAGCGTTTTGTGGCGCTAATGGCAGGTACCCGGGAAACTTGTTAACTCTTGAAAAACTTTAAACATGTTTAAAGATTTCCACAAGTCAAATTTACTCTTGAAGTTAAAATTTGAATCATTTATACTCGTAAGAACGTAGTAGCCCGTGAGTTTACCGTAATGATTCGTGAGTCTACCGTGGACACTCTTTAACTCAGCGGACAGGCAGCATCTCTGGAGAGAAGGAATGGGTGACAGGATAACGTTTCCAAATTTCTGCTGCGTCTTTGTGTTACTCCAGCACCGTGTGTTCACTTTTTGTCAACCAGCATCTGCCCTTTCTTGTGTATGACATTATTTGTATCCGTGGCAGTTGATTGTCGCTCCCTTCAGTTTCCCAAGGGGTAGGGACGGGAAAGGTGGGGGGGGGGGGGGAGTGGAGGGGATGGGGGGTTGGGGTGACTTAGTATGGGAGAAGTGTAGGAGAGGTGTACTGACTGTGTGGGCAGACACTTTGGTAGTGATTGCCCATGGGGTTCACTGTCGAGGACTTCATAATGCAGAGAGCATTATAAACAGTGGGGCGATTAACCCTGGAAAGGGGGGAGACTTCTCTCTGAGTTGGACCCAGGAAACTGAAGCAGGAATTTTCTTGAGTTTATTAACGACAGATAAATGGATGGTTTAGAGGGCTATGGGCCACATGCAGGCAAATAGGACTACTCCAAGACGCCAACTTCGACGGCACGGCCAAGCTAGACCGAGGGACCTGTTTCCGTGTTGTACAGCACCATGACTAGAAGTGCCTTCAATATCCAGGGAGAAGGGATGGGCGGGTTAGGTGAGCAGGAGAGTGGGGTTGTTTGCAGTTGCCGAGGGAGGGGGCAAGGGCGGTACAATTCCCAGCCTCAGCTCCTGTTCTACCGAGCGTGTGGAGGTGGACGGGTGGCTTGGTTGGCGGCAGCCCATGGTGTGGCTGAGCCGGCTCCCACCCCCCCCCCCCCCCCCCTCCAGTCCGGGGCCACGCTGGGAGAGAGCCCCCGAGCACCTGCCCCGGGGCGACTGGCACTGACCTGCTGCCGTCGCCGACGTGAAGACGGTGCGAAGCCCCCGTGCCAGGTGCAATGGGCGGGGAGCTGGGGAGGGAAGGGGTCACACACATGGCCTGGAAGCAGAGGAGTGGGGGTGGGGGTTGCGACAGACAGGACCAACAATGAGATGGCGAAAGATAGAAACACCGACGTGCAAAGGGGACCGACAATAGTGCATGATCTCTCTCGCGTTATGGCGGGTGATTGTCACCTTCCAGCTGTTTCTGAAGCTAAAGCCTTGGGATCCTTGCCCTTCGTGTTGGCGTGGAGGGGGAGGGGGGTATTGTGCTGTTTGATCGACCCCTGCTATCCCAGGGACAGGGAGACACAGCGGCTTTTGAGACTGGTGGGCAATCACTACCAAAGTGTCTGCCCACACAGTCAGTACACCTCTCCAACACTTGTCTCCCATACTAAGTCACCCCAACCCCCCCCCCCCTCTCCCCCCACTCCCCTCCCCTCTCTTCCCCCCCCCCCTTTCCCTCCCAACTCCAGTCCCGTCCGGACCCCCCGAAACTGGAGTGACAATCAACTGCCACGGATACAAATAATATACATAAGAAAGGGCAGATGCTGGTTGACAAAAAGTGAACACACGGTGCTGGAGTAACACAAAGACACAGCAGAATTTTGGAAACCTCATCCCGTCACCCATTCCTTCTCTCCAGAGATGCTGCCTGTCCCGCTGAGTGACCATACTGAGGAAATTCCCACGTATATGAAGCAGAGAGAAACGCTCTGGCACTGGACGGTGCACATTTCCCCTTTGTAGGTCATATCAATAGATGCGGCCGCGCTGAATTCTATCTAACTCAAAGCCGCAGTATGGAGCTGTCTTCTTTAACACTGTTGCTTCGCCGCCACCGCCTCCTTGCTGCACAATGGCAGCGAGTGTGGAGCCGAGATCCTGCCTAGTTTTTTTAAGTTCTGAAATTGAATAACTTTCAATACTGAATCAGAATATACTTACTGTATGAGATGCTGTCCAGACCCTCTATTTGATAGTTAAAACAGGCCTTCATTCACGGTTGGCTCAAGAGGAACTTGGTAACTCGGGAGAGGAACTTGGTACATCGCAGAAATGAGAAGTAAACGGCAAACTTATACACGTGGGAACTCGTGAACATAAACTTGGAATCTCATAGACAACCACGAGTGTGATTTTTTCTTTCACTCGTGGGTGGACTCGCACCGTGAGACAGGGCCATTAATTGAAAGTGAATGGTGGAGGCTGAGGGCCAGGTGGCCGGCCTATTCCTGCTACCGTTTATATTCTTGTGTTGACTCAATAAGATAAGCTGAAGTTGTAAAAGTTTTAACTTTTTGTTTTGCATTTTCAGTGGATGAGTACATTGCAATAGCTAAAGAGAAGCATGGCTACAACATGGAGCAGGTAATAAAAATTTTAAGATATAAAAGTTGCTCTTTGAGTCAATTTTGACTGCCCATTTTTACCTGACTGAAAATGCTCCCTTTCCTCTGGTGTTGCCAGTTACGTTTCAACATTGCTCACTGTTCCTCCGTAAGCCTATCCTTTGTTCTTTGGCTCTTGCAAGTTACTGTAACATCTTCAATATTCCTTTAATTTAGAAATGATACTGGGCTATGGATCTGTGCCTATGTTGTCCATACTGTATTACAATCCTGTCATTCCTCTATCCCTGCCACAGCACCAAATGATCACAAAAGGTGCCCTCTATTGCAATCATACATTCTCTCTAAATCTGTTCTCCAACAACCCCTCATGTCCACCTCAGTTGGATTGTTGTGCTTAATTTCAGACTCGTATGGTTTCAGTCAAAGCAGCTGCAGTAATGAATTCTCTTCGTATGCTTGACCATCACTTCTGAAATCTCTCATGAAACAGTTCTTGGCCTATTTATTTTATTCATGTGCATTTCCCTCCAATTTGCTCTCAAACCACAATCTTTCAAACTGCTTGCCTAATTCCTCTGTGTCCAATATGAAACCTGTGCAGAAACCTTCACAGTCGATTTATTTGAAAACATTAATACTGAACTCGTCACCTCATTTTGGAAAACATTGGAAAGACCAGCCACTTTGCCTTTTAATGCGTCAAACACGTGCCCTAACAAATGTATAATTAAATCCAGATGTTTTACTCCTTGCCAAAATCTTGCATTTCTCCTTCACTTCCAGTTCTGCAACTAACTTCTTGCAAAGTATTCTACTCTTATCACCCTGGCTTGTCATCTCTAAAACACTCATTCTGAAATGTTATTCTTAAACTTTACATCACACTCTTCCCCAGATTAAGCTACCTTAATGTGGTCTAATCTTATAATGGACCCTCTTGCCACCTGCTCCTCTGCTTGTTGCCAGGTTTATGACAATACACATGTACGGCACCCTGGCACTTAAATGGTGTTGTAATATCTAACTTGTGAAAAAGCTGATTTGAGTTCTTATTGCTAAAAACCATTGTCATTCCTCATTATATATTTGCTTTCTTCATTTCAACCTTCATTTTTATTCTCCCTGTATTTTATTGTAATAGAGCCCTTCCTGATCTGAAGAAATTTAAGAAATCTAGAGATCATTTCCATTGCTGCAGAAGGACATGTAGAGAAAGGATGAAATTCTGAAGTGACCTGTGCATATGGAAGAATTGCTTTGTTGTATGTAATTGTAATGAAGTATGAAAGAAAAAAACGGAAGTTTCTTCTGAAGTGCCTTCTCAGAGTATTTTGAGCAGTTATTAGCTGCTTGCAATAATACAATATGGGAACTAGTGTTTTTGGTCCTAAGATGCATCGTAGATTTTTTATTAATATCAAAAGTGTCACTATAGTCAGTATTGACAGCGCAAATGACCATAGCCGTTTCTGTCCCCAGGGTGCGCGGAGATTTACAATGGCATTATTTAAAGAAAACTTTATGAAGGATGCAGAATAAACATGTTGATTGTTCCAATTCATCCTCTATCTTTGGAACGATTAAAGCTAACTTTAATTACCGAATTCAGCAAGTTTTTCACTCTTCCTTCCTCCATTGAATGAAAAGTACACCTTGGTTGAAAATCTCAAACAGACTATACCAAACGAATGTGACTATGACTATTTATTGCTCTCAACTCATCACCTCTTTCTCAGCTGATCTCCAGCTGACAGTTTTGACAAAACCTCAGTACTGCTTTGTTTAACAGAAATAGTTTAGAGCTGCTTACCAGGCTGTGCAGAAACCTTTACAGTCGATTTTTATTGAAAACATTAATACTGAACTCGTCACCTCATTTTAATGCAGTATGGAAGGAAACTCCCAGCCATCTGATTTCGTGGAAAACAGCCATAAGCAAATATATTTTAAAAAGACCCGGAACTTATAAGCAACCAGGCAACGTCCCAGTAATGGCAGAGCCATCTTTATCTCTAGCCGTGTTCTGGTACAATTTCAACAGCAGCAACATGGAAAAAAGAATGTATTTGTCATATGTAATGGAACAACGAAATCCTTGCTTGCTGCAACTTTGTAGGTCCATTAACTCAATAAATTAAATTGCAATAATAATAGAATCAATTAATAATCAGTACTAATTGGTAATCAGCCCATAATGTACTGTAACCCAAACAAAGTTGCTGAGGTAGATTTGTGGTTAGTGTTGTACAGTGTTCAAGAGCCTGATGGTTGCAGTGATGAAGCTGTTTATCAACCTGGAGGTCACGGTTTTCAGGCTCCTCTACCTTCTGTGCGATGATAGAAGAGAGAAGACAGCGTGGCTGGGGTGATGTGGCTCTTTCCCATTGAAAACTGCCTTTGGAACTCTCCCTGGTTATGGAGAGTGGAGCAAGGGACTGAGCAAACAACAACCTGAATATGCTCATAAGATGATTATCAAAGGACAGTGTTGTTGCCAGTTCACACTGATTGTGGTCTGCTGATGATGAAGTTGAGGATTCAATGGCACAGGAATGACTTGATAAGTTTAGAGGGTATGATGGTGTTGAACGCCATGTTTTAATTGATGAACAATAGCCTGAACTGTTCATATTACCAAGTAGTCCAGTGGAGAGCCAGCAAGATCGCACCCTCTCTTCATCTAATGAGGCAGAAGGCAAAGGTCCTAACTCTGGCAGCGATTGATATGCGTCAGACCTAGCCTCTTAAATGACTTCATAACCATGGGTAATAGTCCCACCGGTCGGTAGTCATTGGAGGCAAGTTCTTGCATTTCTTGGGCATCGATATTATAAAGCAGTTGGGGACCTCAAATCTTAGTACTGAGACGTGGAAAATGTCTGCAAAAGCTCCAACCAGTTGGTCTACACAGGTTTTAAGAACGCAGCTAGGTACACCATCAGGACCAGACACTCTCAAAGTGTTTATACTCTCAAAGGATCTTCTGATATTGGCCTCGGCGACTGGGATAATCATGTCATTGTGGGCTGTGGGGGCCTGGGAAGGTACAGTTTTTCATTTTGCCACGAATACGTGATTGAGCTGCATCCACTCATTGTATTTTATCTAGGTTTTGTTTGAATATATATATTTTTTTAAACTAAAGTTTATAGGTGAGGTGACTGCTGTTAAAGTCAAACCAGTATTTGACCAAAAGTGTCATTAAGGAACTCTGGTAAAAGTGAAGTTAGTGCGCACTGTGGGAAGAGCATTCCAGTGGCTGGTGTTGCACTTTACACAAGATGGGCATAGTTGTTGGGATCGTCCCATACCGAGTTACGGTGGCAAAATGTCTCTAACCCAACACTCTTCACTGGGTTTATCAATAACCTTCCATGATAACGTTAGTAGTGGGATGTCTGCTGTTAAAAAAGACCTGGAACTTATAAGCAACTTAAATTTAATTTCCATCTTCCACAGAAAATAGTGATCCATGTTTATATAAAGAAAGGACTGGTGACATGTAGGTGTAGGCTGAGAAGTGGAAGCTAACTTTCATGCCAACCAACTTCCATGCAATGACTCCTCCCCTTCTCAGCTCTCCCTCAGCCCTCATCTTCCTTTCTTCTTCCCGTCCCCCACACCCTCACATCACTGAAGAAGGGTTTCGACCCGAAACGTTGCCTATTTCCTTTGCTCCATAGATGCTGCCTCACCCGCTGAGTTTCTCCAGCATTTTTGTCTACCTTCCATCCAATGACCATTTGTTCTTAAGCGGCTTTGCCATTACAGAATTACTTGCCATGAATATCTTTGTGGGTCACTTAACCAGGAACATGCCTGGAGCTGCCAAATAAATACTGCAGCTGCAAAAATGGCCTCGAGGGTGTCTAAACTCTTGTGAGACTTACGACCTAACATTCTTGAGCCTTTCACCATGTTCAAAGTACAATTCAGGAGTGCAACGAAATATTCTTCTCTTGAACAATGCCCAGGAACCTCGGGGCAAAGTAGACACTTTAGCTGCTCCGTTTACCATTCTAAGTACTTTTTTTTTTTCCACCACCATCCACTGCAGTCTCGGTACGATGTACAAAATGCACCGAAGTTGATTGCCTGGAGTTCTCTGACAGTTCTTACTAAACATGTGACCACTAAGAGAGATAAGGTAGGCGGCAGCTGCACAGGAATGCCACTACCTACAACTCTGTCTACATCTGATCTGGAGAGTCATCACCTGTTTAAATCCAGGAGCTTCATATCCAACAACAATTGGTCTCCAGTCTGCAGAAGGGTTCCGATCCGAAAGGTTACTTATTCCTTTTCTCTAGCGATGCTGCCTGAGCTGCTGAGTTACTCCAGCATTTTTGTGTCTATCTTTTGTATAAACCAGCATCTGCAGTTCCTTCCTGCACAACACTTGGACCACCCACAATAGAAGGACTGCAGTGATTTAGAAAGTGGGCAATAAATAGTAAACCTTGCCAGTGGAATCTGAATTGCATGAATGAGTAAGGTAAGCATCAGGCATTCATCGCCACCAGCATGGAATCTAACCATCCGTGTACATTCAACCGCAGTGCTAATGGGGAATCCCAGATTTTAATCATGACATGGAAATTATTATTGATCAGAAACTCCACTGGGCCAGTCGGCAAAAAAAGTAGTGCATCATCAATTGCAAATAGGAGGCAGGGTATTCCGTCATGACTGGTGTCCTGTCTTCCCACCAGCTGCATAATGTCCAGCGTCTGACTGAGTTCATCACCAATACTTGGCCTTTGTGATTCTCAATTCTAATCCTGGACGTTCTCACCCAAAGAGGAGGATATGCTGTCAACTCCAGACCACAACAGTTCATGAGGACAGCTCAGCACCACCTCGGGAGTTATTTATAATGTGCATAGAAACATAGAAAAACAGATGCAGGCCATTTGGCCCTTCGAGCCAGCACTGGCTGATCATCCACAATCAGTACCCCGTTCCTGCTTTTTCCCCATATCCCTTTTAGCCTGAAGAGATAAATCTAAGTCTTGAAAACATCCAGTGAATTGGCCTCCACTGCCTTCTGTGGCAGAAAATTCCACAGATTCATCTGGTGGCTGATGGCAGGGGGGGGAGAAGAGAGCTTGGAACCGGGGGATAGGCGTGGAAAGATATGGGATAAAAGATGCCGGGATCAGGCTAGACGGGTATGCTTCAAGTGGGGGGGAAGACGGTGGACTTGGGTCCTTGTGTGTTGGATGCCGCAGTGCGGGGGAGGGGGTACAGAACGTGAATCCAGGCAGTAGTTACTAGTCATGGCAGGTGCCCACATCCCACAGAAGGATATTAAATAGATGGGTGACACCCATTCAACACATTGGCAGCAGCTAGATTGAAAATTGTTCTGTTTAAAAAGGTTTTGATTGACCAATTCTTGTTGGAATTTTGTTTGGAACCAATTCTTAGCAGTTTCTACATGGCATCCACTGAGGATCAGTCGTAACTTGTTTCCATTCTGTTTCAATGTACTAAAATACATTCAGTTAAATATGTTAAGGCACAGGTTGTGAAATGCAGCAATATCTATGAAGAGTTTTGTCACCATTGAGTTTGAGTTTGGTTTATTGTCACGTGTACCGAGGTACAGTGAAAAGCTTTTGTTGCGTGCTAACAAGTAAGCGGAAAGACAATTCATGATTCCCTTCGAGCCGTCCACGTTGTGGATATAAATGTGCAAAGTTGCTTTTATTTCACCTGCTTGTACTCGTATCACTGCAAGTTTTTATATTGAGAGATCTTGGGAGTTTACAGATGAATCTGTTTTTCAGTTTGCCTCTTGGCTCCTCTATCCATGAGTGGTTCACATACAAGGAAATAACAATACCTATGACTGGTCATCTTTTATTTAGTTGACTGATGTGAAACAGCAAGAAACTTAGGATCTTTTGAAATTAATAATAAATCCTTCCATTTTGGTGTTTAACTAGCCATTCAATAAGCTACCACTTTGGTCCTGTTGTGCCAGTAAATAATCAGACTTTGCCCACAATATGTGCAGGTCTTCAACAATAGTAACCAGTTCAACAAATTATTCCACCTTTAGCGTTGAATGTTACTGTTTTGAGAAGGGAGATTTTCTTTCACCCAGTGATTTTCTCCTTTCCACCTTCTGTAGGCCTTGGGTATGCTCTTTTGGCACAAGCATAACATCGAGAAGTCCTTGGCTGACCTTCCAAATTTCACGCCATTCCCAGACGAGTGGACAGTAGAAGACCGAGTGCTCTTCGAGCAAGCATTCAGTTTCCATGGCAAGACTTTCCACAGAATTCAGCAAATGGTAGGAATAAGTGATTTTTTTAAATTTAAACTTTCCACTTGTGTGTAATGTCAATTATACATTTGTAGTCGCATTTTGGGGCATGTTTATTTTTGACAATGTTCTTTTGAAACTTAGTGCCAGGTTGTGCTGAACTAGAATGACCTCACCTTTACTGCGTGTTTTTTTCGAGCAGTAATCATTCCCTGGCTGTGAAGTTGCATGCATGGGTAGATTCCTGTGCAGGAAGGAACTGCAGATGCTGGTTTAAACCAAAGACACAAATGCTGGAGTAACTCAGTGGGACAGGCAGCATCTCTGGAGAGAAAGAATGGGTGACATTTTAGGTCGAGACCCTTCTTCAGTCTGAAGAAGGATCTCTACCTGAAACGTCACCCTTTCCTTCTCTCCAGAGATGCTGCCTGTCCCACTGAGTTACTCCAGTATTTGGGTAGATTCCTGCCAGGTGCTGCTCTATAGTAAAATCTAGTTGTTATTTTAAATCTGATCACATTGAAACTGCATTGTTACTGAATTGTCAATAAAATTGCTATCATTTTTTAAAACTTATTTTACAAAGTTTTGGAATACCTCGACTTTACTGACCTGCATATTTAATTTTTCATTGTTGAATATTACCATGTCCTGAGTTTACAAATTTTAAACCAAAACTAAATTGTCCTTTGGAGAAAATCAATTCTTTGCATTTTAACATCCAGAGGCTGTTTTTGATTTGAACGTGGGGTGAAGATCACACTGGGATTGACTGAGCATTCTTGTGGTCATAAGGTTCTCAGTAATCAGTGTCTAGGATTGCAGATGATATATTGGAGATGCATTGGATGTGTGGAACCTGCACATCAGATCTGAACATTTTCAGAAGAGGCGACAGTTACCATGTAAGAAGCATGTTTCTTTTCCGCCTACAAATATTTGCTGTTGACATCGAGAAGAAGAGCACTGCCATTCTCAAATTCAGAGAATGTATGCAGCTGAGAACAAAGAAATGAATGCATAAGACTGAACAGTCGGAGTTGTGATCCTGATTATCATGTATTCATTATCATGGGATTTGCAAGTACAAGCAGCCTTAAAATCTTGCTAATTTAAACTGTGGTCGGATTAGTTGCACCTCTGCCTCAATTGATTTTACATCCTTTCTAAATACAGGTCCACCACCAATTGTTCCGGCACTCTTGGTTCCAGTGGTCACGGCCTCCAAGAGGAGTCCAACGGTACTGGAACGGTCCTCCGAGGGGCTGAGAGAGTGGCCCGCAAAGCCGGCCTCTGGTCGGCCATGGGAATGGATCTGCCCGCTCCGGCTGGGCTGGAGTTCCAGAGCCCCGGCTGCAGGGAGCTAATTCTACCCGCCGGTGGGCAAAAGTCCCATTGAGGTCGAGATCGACCGCCTCACCCAGCCTAGGGGAGGGAGGACTTCCATGGGGGGGGGGGGTGGATTTCAAGTGTGCCCTTGTAATTTTGTCCAAATTTAAGGAAGTGATAGACCAGCAGTTGCGACAAATTCTGTGGTGAACCTGTATAATATCAGCGCTTCTGTTTTGCAACATAGTGAGTTGCTAAATAATGGTTTTTGATAGCCACATGACCTTGGATGCCAGTTTATGAAGGTACCAGATAGCCGGCCCTCACCCCGTAGGACCCCCAGTAACTGCCATTAGACGCCCTCCTGTAATAAAACCTATCAGTGGTCAAATACCTTGCTTTGGGGTGCAGGCATCCCACTTAAAGGCTTCTAGCCTCGAATTAGGAACCTTGTAGGATATTCAGGAACCCCATTCTTAGTCAGACTTAGTCTCTTGAGCTTGCAGCCTATCCCTACGTGAAGCTCTTCCGAGGTATGGAAATTGTCCGAGCCATGGGAACCTGTGTGTTGAAAGGTTTCTTTCACAAGGCTCGGCATGGCCTCTGAATGATTCTTTTTTGCTTACTGTTGATAATTTCATTAAGCAATGATAACCTATTGCAGCTGACATTTATTGTTTAGGTGGTACATTACATGGACAAGAATCACGAATAAAGTGATTTGTTGAGAGCACTCGTGTACTAAATCTGTGTAGGCAAGTAATTAGGAGTATATTTTCAAACAAGAAATGCTTCCCAAAATGTATTGTACATAAAATAAAAAAGGATGCAGATAGGTGGTCAGTCGGTCTGAAGAAGGCTCCCGACTTGTAACATCACCTATCCATGTTCTCCAGGGATGCTGCTGAACCCGCTGAGCTACTCAGCACTTTATCTTTGTTTAAACTTTAAATAAATTCCAAAGCATCACTGAAAATTAAATTTTATAATCTCTTTTAAACTACCTCCGCATTTCCATCTTTGCAGTATGAACAATTTGACTCCATGTACAAGGGTGGTTTAGGTAAGTTTGGAGATAACAGTAAAGTGGATGGATAGGCACAAAAAGCTGGAGTAACTCAGCGGGACAGGCAGCATCTCTGGAGAGAAGCTACATAGTTCCCTGAAAGTGGCATCACTGATAGATAGTGTGGTCGAGAATTTGGAGGCCACATTTGGAATATTGTGTTCAGTTTTGGTCACCCTGCTGTAGGATGTATGTCATTAAGCTGAAAAAGATGCAGAGAACATTTATGATGTTGCCAGGACTTGAGCTAAAGGGAGAGGTTGAGCAGGCTAGACTTTATTCCTTGGATCAGAGGAGGCTGTATGAAATCTATCATGGTGTATGAAATCATAAGATTGGGTCTTTTACTGAGAGTAGGAGAATTGAGAACCAGAGGATAGACTTCGGCTTCGACTTCGGGGCTGTGGCGGTGTTCCGGCGGCGGCGTCCCGACTTCGGGGCTGCGGCGGTGTTCCGGCGGCGGCGACCTGACTTCGGGGCTGTGGCGGTGTTCCGGCGGAGGCGACCCGACTTCGGGGCTGTGGCGGTGTTCCGGCGGCGGCGTCCCGACTTCGGGGCTGTGGCGGTGTTCCGGCGGCGGCGACCTGACTTCAGGGCTGTGGCGGTGTTCCGGCGGAGGCGACCCGACTTCGGGGCTGTGGCGGTGTCCCGACTTCGGGGCTGTGGCGGTGTTCCGGCGGCGGCGACCCGACTTCGGGGCTGTGGCGGTGTTCCGGCGGGGGCGACCCGACTTCGGGACTGTGGCGGCGTTCCGGCGGCGGCGACCCGACTTTGGTGCCTCGGAGGCTCGGCCGCGGGCCCAGTGGACGACATCGTCGGGAGCTCGCAGGTCACAGGTTGGTGACCTGGTTTTCAGGAGCTCCCGCAACAACAGCTTCGTCCGCTGGACTGGAGGGTGGCAGCTTCGACCGCCCCGGGCCGCGGAGTTTGGACTGGCCCGTTTGCGGAGCTCGGATTCTGCCGCGGGACTGACTTACTTACCATCACCCAGCGGGGCCACAACATCGGAAGCCTGGATCGCCTCAGCGCGGAGGGAGAACAAGGAGGGAAGAGACAAGGACTTTAAGACTTTTGCCTTCCATCGCAGTGAGGAGGTGCCTGGTGGACTCATTGTGGTGGATGCTAAATCTGTGTTTATTTTGTGTTTTAGTTATTTTATGCTATGTTATGACTGCAAGGCACGAAATTTCGTTCAGACTGAAAGGTCTGAATGACAATAAAGGATACTTGACTTGACACTTAAAGGAACTCCAGAGGACTTAGCTTTAAGGAAACTGGCTCAGTAGTGTAATTATAATTGATGCATTTCTCTGCTGCATGATCAGGTCACCTTCATGTGTACCTTTATGACCACTTTATATGTAATTATAGATATGAATACAAAATTGGGGCAGTTGCCCCTGTAGTCTCTTCAGCCTTATTCAACTCTCCGGCAAATCAAAGCCACATGTCTGCATTGTTTATATCCTTTGCTCATCCTTTTCAACTTCCCCTGATTGTTAGTTCATTAATTTATTAATCATATATTTGCAGTTCACTCTTTGATTTGAAATCTTCCTTTGATAAAAGTACAACCGTGAGTTGACATATTTAACTGGATTTTGCTATTTGAACTTCATTTTGTGCATCTTGCAGCTGCCTGACAAATCCATAGCTAGCCTGGTAAAGTTTTATTATTTGTGGAAGAAGACACGGACCAAGAGCAGCGTAATGGATCGTCATGCCCGCAAGCAGATGAAAAGGGATAAGGAAGGAAGGTAATTCAATGTTGTGCCCGCCATTTCTTCTTATTCTGATTCATTTAATTGTGCTGTAAACATTTTAGACATAGAAACATAGAAAACAGGTGCAGGAGTAGGCCATTCGGCCCTTCGAGCCTGCACCGCCATTCAATATAATCATGGCTGATCATCCAACTCAGTATCCTGTACCTGCCTTCTCTCCATACCCCCTGATCCCTTTAGCCACAAGGGCCACATCTAACTCCCTCTTAAATATAGCCAATGAACTGGCCTTAACTACCTTCTGTGGCAGAGAGTTCCAGAGATTCACCACTCTCTGTGTGAAAAATGTTTTTCTCATCTCGTTCCTAAAGGATTTCCCCTTAATCCTTAAACTGTGACCCCTTGTCCTGGACTTCCCCAACATTGGGAACAATCTTCCTGCATCTAGCCTGTCCAACCCCTTAAGAATTTTGTAAGTTTCTATAAGATCCCCCCTCAATCTTCTAAATTCTAGCGAGTACAAGCCGAGTCTATCCAGTCTTTCTTCATATGAAAGTCCTGACATCCCAGGAATCAATCTGGTGAACCTTCTCTGTACTCCCTCCATGGCAAGAATGTCTTTCCTCAGATTTGGAGACCAAAACTGTACGCAATACTCCAGGTGTGGTCTCACCAAGACCCTGTACAACTGCAGTAGAACCTCCCTGCTCCTATACTCAAATCCTTTTGCTATGAATGCTAACATACCATTCGTTTTCTTCACTGCCTGCTGCACCTACATGCCTACTTTCAATGGCTGGTGTACCATGACACCCAGGTCTCGTTGCATCTCCCCTTTTCCTAATCGGCCACCATTTAGATAATAGTCTACTTTCCTGTTTTTGCCACCAAAGTGGATAACCTCACATTTATCCACATTATACTGCATCTGCCATGCATTTGCCCACTCACCCAGCCTATCCAAGTCACCTTGCAGCCTCCTAGCATCCTCCTCACAGCTAACACTGCCCCCCAGCTTCGTGTCATCCGCAAACTTGGAGATGTTGCATTCAATTCCCTCGTCCAAATCATTAATATATATTGTAAATAGCTGGGGTCCCAGCACTGAGCCTTGCGGTACCCCACTAGTCACTGCCTGCCATTGTGAAAAGGACCCGTTTACTCCTACTCTTTGCTTCCTGTTTGCCAGCCAGTTCTCTATCCACATCAATACTGAACCCCCAATACCGTGTGCTTTAAGTTTGTATACTAACCTCTTATGTGGGACCTTGTCGAAAGCCTTCTGAAAGTCCAGATATAACACATCCACTGGTTCTCCCTTATCCACTCTACTAGTTACATCCTCGAAAAATTCTATAAGATTCGTCAGACATGATTTACCTTTCGTAAATCCATGCTGACTTTGTCCAATGATTTCACCACTTTCCAAATGTGCTGCTATCCCATCTTTAATAACTGACTCTAGCAGTTTCCCCACTACCGATGTTAGACTAACTGGTCTGTAATTCCCTGTTTTCTCTCTCCCTCCCTTTTTAAAAAGGGGGGTTACATTAGCTACCCTCCAATCCTCAGGAACTACTCCAGAATCTAAGGAGTTTTGAAAAATTATCACTAATGCATCCACTATTTCTGGGGCTACTTCCTTAAGTACTCTGGGATGCAGCCTATCTGGCCCTGGGGATTTATCGGCCTTTAATCCATTCAATTTACCTAACACCACTTCCCGGCTAACCTGGATTTCACTCAGTTCCTCTATCTCATTTGACCCGCGGTCCCCTGCTCTTTCCGGCAGATTATTTATGTCTTCCTTAGTGAAGACAGAACCAAAGTAGTTATTCAATTGGTCTGCCATGTCCTTGTTCCATGTCCAATGTCCCAGCTACATTAGTCCCACTTGCCGGCACTTGGTCAATATCCCCAGATGAAGTACTACAGTAGCTCAGCAGGTCAGACAGCATCTCTGGAGAACGCTTCAACTGCCAATTTGTGTTGGGACCCTTCTTGAGACTGATTGTGGGGGATGGGGAGGGGTGCAAAGAAAGCTGGAAGAGAGGAGGAACAAAAGCTAGCAGGTCATAGGTGATCACAGATGAGGGTTTTTTATAGGCAGATGGTTGGATAAAGGCCAAAGATGAAAGTGATATTTGTTTTCAACCCTCGCCTGTATCCACCTATGACACTTGGGGCACTTTATCCTGCCCATTCTCTTTTCCAGCTTTCTTTTCCCCATATAACCAGTCTGAAAAAGGGTTCTGACCCAAAACATGACCTAACTATGTTTTCCAGAGATGCTGCCGGACCCACTGAGTTACTCCAGCACTGTGTAGACGAGCATCTGCAGCTCGTTAATTCTACATTCTAAAACTACACAGATATTGATTTTTGTTTTTCAGGTTTGGTGTAGGATGAGAATATTTGGCAGGTTGTTACTTTGCAATAACAAGACTTTTTTATTTGCAAAATTATTGCGTGTAGTTTTGTCTTTTTGGGGTGGATGTGTAAGTATTTGGTAAATGTTGCCTTTGAGTAATGAATTGCCAAATTGTTGAATTCTATGATGTATCTGCAAGGCTGCTTTTATATAGAGTCATAGAGTAATACAGTGTGGAAACAGGCCCATCGGCCAACAATGTCCCAGCTACACTAGTCCCACTTGCCAGCGCTTGGTCCATATCCCTCCAAACCTGTGCAACTGTTTCTTAAATGATGGGATAGTTCCACCCTCTGGCAGCTTGTTCCATATACCCACCACCCTTTGTGTGAAAAAGTTATCCCTCTGATTCCTATTAAACCGTTTCCCCTTCACCTTGAACCTATGTTCTCTGGTCCTTGATTCCCCTATACTGGGTAAAAATGACTGTGCATCTACCCAATCTATTCCTCTCATGATTTTGTATACTTCTATAAGATCACCCCTCATCCTCCTACACTCCATGGAATAGAGAACCAGCCTGGCAACATCCTCGTAAAAAAATTCTGAACTCTTTCAAGCTTGACAATGCCCAGAACTGAACACAATATTCTAAATGCGGTCTCATCAACGTCTTATACAACTGCAACATGACCTCCCAACTTCTATACTCAAAACTCTGACTAATGAAGGCCAAAGTGCCAAAAGCCTTTTTGACCACCTTATCTACCTGCGACTCGACCTTCAACGTACCATGCACCTGTACTCCTAGATCCCTCTGCTCTATAACACTACCCAGAGGCCTACCATTTACTGGGTAGGTCCTGCCCTTGTTCGACGTCCCAAAATGCAACACCTCGCACTTCTCTCTATTAAATTCCATCAACCATTCCTCAGCCCACCTGGCCAATCGATCCAGATCCTGTTGCAATCTTTCACAACCATCTTCACTATCTGCAAAACCATTCACTTTTGTATCATCAACCACTAACTTTCTTCTGCAGTGGTGATGAGATTGAAGAGCCGAGTGTAACTACAACCAGTATAGTTGACAGTGAAACAGATCCGAACAAAGAGGCAAAGAAAGAGGTGAGTTGACTTTGTTTTTCTTTCTAATCAGCTCTGCAATTTGAATTTGTCTGCCTGTGCCCCCACCAGATTGCGTAAACGCAAGTTTTAAGTAGAAATTAAAGTTGTGATTGTGGCTGGAAAAAAACAAATTATAATTGGAAATGAATATTCTCACAATCCAGAACCTGTCTTGTGTAAATTATAATCAATTTGTTCCAGATTGAGTACAATTCCATTAATTTGAATTCCAAATCCATAGTAAACTCATAACAGCCTGTCTGAATATTGCCAGTTATCATTCAGTCAAATGATACCGACTCATTTACAACAATTTTGCATGTTTTTTTAATTTTTGATTTTTAAAACCAAATGATCCCCAGCATCACACCTGGTTAAAATCAGCCTATGTTGCTGATTAAATATGAGGCCAGTGATCAATAGCCACGAGGCACGGTGGAGCAGCCGTAGCATTGCTGTCTGTACGGAGCTTGTACGTTCTCCATGTCACCGCGTGGTTTCTCCAGGTGTTTCCTCCCACATTCCAAAGACGTGCAGGCTTGTAGGTTAATCAGCTTCTGTGAATTCTCCCCATTGTGTAGGATAGTACTAGTGTATGGATTATCACTGGTTGGGTGGGCCAAAGGGCCCGTTTCTACGCTGTATCTCTAAACTCAACTCAATTCATTTGTAATTTATATTTTGTGCACTTATCCCATGGAAGCAAGATAACATTGTTGCTTAAAACATTTGCTCACTGCTTACAGTGCCCTCCATAATGTTTGGGAGAAAGACCCATCATTTATTTATTTGCCTCTGTACTCCACAATTTGAGATTTGTAATAGAAAAAAAGTCACATGTGGTTAAATTGAACATTGTTAAATGTTGAAGGGTATTTTTATTCATTTTGGTTTCACCATGTAGAAATTACAGTTGTGTTTATACATAGTCCCCCCATTTCAGCGCACCATAATGTTTGGGACACATGGCTTCACAGGCGTTTGTAATTGCTCAGGTGTGTTTAATTGCCTCCTTAATGCAGGTATAAGAGAGCTCTCAGTACCTGGTCTTTCCTCCAGTCTTTCCAACACCTTTGGAAACTTTTATTGCTGTTTATCAACATGAGGACCAAAGTTGTGCCAATGAAAGTCAAAGAAGCCATTATCAGACTGAGAAACAAGAATAAAACTGTTAGCGACATCAGCTAAACCTTAGGCTTACCAAAATCAATTGTTTGGAACATCATTAAAAAGAAAGAGCACTGGTGAGCTTACTAATCGCAAAGGGACTGGCAGACCAAGGAAGACCTCCACAGCTGATGACAAAAGAATTCTCTCTATAATAAAGAAAAATCCCCAACCACCTGTACGACAGATCAGAAACACTTCAAGAGTTCGATGTGGATTTGTCAATGACCACTGTCCTCAGAAGACTTCATGAACAGAAATACAGAGGCTGCACTGCAAGATGCAAACCACTGGTTATCTGCAAAAATAGGATGGTCAGGTTACAGTTTGGCAAGAATGAATGAATACATTTTATTAGCCAAGTATGTATACATACAAGGAATTTGCCTTGGTGCTTGGGTCAATAACTTCAAATTCCTGGGCGTGCATATTTCTGAAGATCATTCCTGGACCCAGCACACCGATGCAATTATAAAGAAGGCACATCAGCGACTCTACTTCCTGAGAAGATTACGGAGAATCGGTATGTCGAAGAGGATTCTCCTAAACTTCTACAGGTGCACAGTAGAGAGCATTCTGACTGGTTGCATTGTGGCCTGGTTTGGCAACTTGAACGTCCAGGAGCGAAAAAGACTACAAAAAGTTGTGACCACTGCCCAGTCCATCACCGGCTTTGACCTCCCCACCGTCAAATGGATCTGTCGTAGTCACTGCCTCAAAAAGGTAGCCAAAATCATCAAAGACCCACACCATCCTGGCCACACACTCATGTCACCATTGCCATCAGGAAGAAGGTACAGGAGCCTGAAAACTGCAACGTTCAGGAACAGCTACTTCCCCACAGCCATCCGGCTATTAAACACAACAACGAATGCGCTCTGAGTTCTGAACTGCAAAATACTATATTATTATTGCGCTATATTTGTTATTTATTGAACTTTTTTTTCTCTTCCCCCGTTAAGTACTATGTTTACATATTCACATATTCTGTTGTGCTGTAGCAAGTAAGAATTTCATTGTCCCATCCGGGACATATGACAATAAAACACTCTTGACTCTTGAGCTACTGCTTGTGGGAAAAAAAGCTGTTTTATGTCTGGCTGTGGCGGCTTCTTTGACAGTCCGGCGTCGCCTTCCAAAGGGAAGTGCTTCAACAAGTTTGTGGCCAGGGTGAGAGGGGTCAGAGATGATCTTACCAGCTCGCTTCCTGGCCCTTGCAGTGTACAGTTCGGCGATGGGGCGAAGGTTGCAGCCAACAACCTTCTCGGTTGATCGGATGTTGTGCTTCGTGGCTGAGCCAAACCTGACCATGATGGAGAAGGTGAGGACAGGACTATCATTGCCCGTGGTAGATTGTGTTTTCTCAGCTGCCGCAGAAAGTACATCCTCTGTTGGGCCTTTTTGACTGTGGAATCGATGGTGGCCCCCCATTTAAGGTCCCTGGAGACAACTGTGGTCGTACTTAAAAGAGCAACTTTAGTTGAGACGAAGATTAACTTATCAGAGTGATCGCAAGAGCAAAGTATGGAGGAGAGAAGGAACTGCCCAAGATCCAAAGCATACCACCTCATCTGTGAAACATGGAGGTGTTATGGCCTGGGCATGTATGGCTGCTGAAGGTACTGGCTCACTTATCATCATTGGTGGTAGTAGCATAATGAATTCTGAAGTGTATAGACACATCCTATCTGCTCAAGTTCAAACAAATGCCTCAAAACTCACTGGCCGGCGATTCATTCCACAGCATGACAATGATCCCAAACATACTGCTAATGCAAAAAGAGTTTTTTTCAAAGCTTAAAAAATGGTCAATTCTTGAGTGGCCAAGACAAGCACCTGACCTGAACCCAATTGAGCCTGCCTTTTATATGCTGAAGAGAAACCTGAGGGGGATTGGCCCCCAAAACACGCATAAGCTAAAGATGTCTGCAATACAGGCCTGGCAGAGCATCACCAGCGAAGACACCCAGCAACTGGTGATGTCCATGAATCGCAGATTTCAAGCAGTCATTGCATGCAAAGGATATGCAACAAAATACTAAACATGACTACTTTCATTTACATGACATTGCTGTGTCCCAAACATTATGATGCCCTGAAATGGGGGGGACTATGTATAAACACTGCTGTAATTTCTACATGGTGAAACCAAAATGTATAAAAATGGCTTTTATTAAAATCTGACAATGTACACTTTAACCACATGTGCTTTTTTCCGGTTACAAATCTCAAATTGTGGAGTACAGAGGCAAATAAATAAATGATGGGTCTTTGTCCCAAACATTATGGAGGGCACTATATATAGTGGAGAAAGAACTACCAGCAGTCACTGACCTAGTGGTATATTCTCAACCGTTGACAAAGCTAAATGTGGGTAGCCAACGCACAGTCTGAATTTAGCTACTCCAGATTAATTAAAGGGACTCCGATCTTAGTTTTTGTCATCTTTCTGTTATTTATGTACAGATCACGAGTTATCGTCTGGGGTGGAAATATAAAGGCTAATATTTAAAAATTGAATTACAAATTTGTCTAATTACTATGCATCAGAAATGTCTAATTATGCATCCCAGTCTGAAGAAGGGTCTCGGCCCGACACGTTGCCTATTTCCTTCGCTCCATAGATGCTGCCTCACCCGCTGAGTTTCTCCAGCATTTTTGTCTACCTTCGATGTTCCAGCATCTGCAGTTCCTTCTTAAACATGCATCAGAAAGAAGTACTTTTCAATGTACACCTATATTCTGGATTAGTAATGAGAATTCTTAAATTCCTACAGTCTTTTAATCTGTGGTGCTTTTTTTCTAACAGCAGGGTTGTCAAACTGTAAAAAGTGTCCCACCAAAGAAAGAGACACGAACAGTCCAAGGAAAGCAAAGAATAAGTCAGAAGCCTCCAAACGGGATGTTTCTTCTTCAAGAGGATCTTGATGCTCTGTGTACAGGTTCTGGCGCTGCTAACACTGTCCTCAGGCAGCTTGACATGGAGCTGGTCTCACTTAAACGTCAAGTAAGCTCTGTATCTTCCTTTCAATTGCATCCAACAGACGTTTAAATAACTTGGAAAGCTTTTTTTCTAATAATAGTTTTCCATTGTACTTCATATAATAATGGTCGGGGGGGAAATAGTGATGAAAGTAGAAAAATGAGACTTCTCCTGGCTTAATCTGAGCCTTCCTGCCTAATACCCACCGTACAGGCGACTGGGTGGGAAGAGGGAGTGGAAAACAGTCCGGTTGTCCTCTGCACCCGCTTCACGAAATGCAAGTTTAAAAATATTGTTTATTCCACCGACTTTGTGAACACATTTTATTCTGTATCACAAATTCTTTGGTATTGATTTGTGAATTCTGTAAGGGCAATTTGTTACTGGAGTAGCCGTATCACAGGGAATGCCCGTACTATTAAAGCAGAAACACCACGTGATAATTTATGATTTATATGCTTGCGCTTTCTATTTGGGAATAAAACTGGAAATGTGCAGAAAGTGCCTGGAAATATGTTTTTTTTTAAAATCTGGATCATGTTTTGGAACTTGGCGTTAAATCAGCGCTTAATTAAGTTATTAATAATACTTTTGACTTGTACATTAATTCCTGAAGAGGTTCTAGAACAAGACTCTGGGCATCCTTTTCTCCAAGTATTTTGTCGTTTGTCTTTGTTCTTGTGGTTGGAATGCTGCAGAATTGAATTCTGTAAAGTGGCCTCATGCGTGCCTCTTGCCCACACTAACCTGATTGGATGTGATAGTCTCTGTTGGATCTCCCTATCCTTGGGTCCAGACCACTACATAGCCTGTGGCACAGTTGTTCTAACACCTTGCCCCTGAAATTCTCCCAACAGTGTTGATTCAAGGTAAAGTTCTTATTTCTGTCAAAGCTGTCATTGATTTTTAGTTTCTAAATTTCACTTCGTATTCCAACAAAACTACTTTTTTAACTTAAAATTGAAGCAATTGCTTGAAATATAAAAGCAAGTAAAGTTAGTGAAAATATATAAAAACGCACAGTTTTGATGTTTTAAGCTAAAATAATATTAAAAATCATTAGGGGAAAATGACAAACTAAAATTGAAAATGCGAGAAGCACTCGATAGGTTGGGTGGTATATACAGAGAGAGAAAAGGCCATATCAGGTCACTGGCCCAATTTAGATGTGAAAGGTAAAAACTGGGATGTAAAAGGGCTAAAAAGCTAGTTAACTAGTTAGCTAGTGTTAATGACTGTAATTGACTGGAAATATTGACTGATTAACTTCACAGATGCTGCCTAATCTTCTGAGTGCTTTCAGCATTTTCTATAATGTAGAACAGCTCTTGCATATTTATCCCGACTGAAAATGCTACTGCTTTCAAATGGAATGACATAAAGCAAATTAAATTTAATGTATTTAAGAGCAAAGGTCTTTCATAACAAGGTTTTTCTCGCCCCTCGAATGGCGAAGTGGATATGATTTGCAAATACTATCAAATTCTAGAAAAAAGACCAATCTTATCTTTATTTAGCAACATTATTCTCTTGTGCTTTTTCAACATGCCTTGCCCCCTATAACAGATCTACTACAGGTCCTTGGGTCATGTCCTCAACCATGATGTGGGCTACATCAGCCGCATGCCAGCTGCAAGTGCCCTCCCGTTGCAAAGCTGGCGTAGAACCATTAACCTACTTTGAAACACAATGATGTGCAGAGTTACCATGGCATTTCCTTTGTTCAAGTCGTGCAAAGTAGAGTACTGACATAAAATAATGTGTGCCTAAATCAGTGGATAATCTTGCTTAAACCACAGCTCTGCACTTTGCCTTTTGAATATTTCATTTCTGATTTCTTTCTGCATTGGCTTTAGCTGTTGTTACAAAGGCTTAGTTGCTTTTTAGATGCCCCACTGTTTTACCTTTTTGAATGTAAATGAAACATTTTGCAGGAGAATATGGATAATGTGTTCACCAGTTACAGCAAAGCACCATATTATTATTTCCATTCAGAATGCATGTGATATCAAGGTGAATTTACAAGCATTTAAATGGCATTTCCTTTATTTAAAGTATGATATATTGTGTTTACATATTGACTCTGGTCTGAGCTTACACTTTGCTGGGTCCACACGAGACATACAGCCTACAACCATTATTTGCAAAGTTGTGATGTCCAGCAATAGCAATGCCATTACATTGCTGTTATCATTAAGTTGGAAAATGTTCATAGGTAAATGAAGTAAAAACTTTTAACATAAAGCAAAATAGTGACATTTGAACATGGGAGTAAAATTGAATAAAAAGTACTGCAAGCTATGAAGAAATAAAAGAATTATTTTTCAAATCATGGATTTTTCTAATATTCTGAAAGATTGACGGTCAACATGCAGTTTGGTAATTTTCTATGTGCCAATTTAAAACAGTTATAGATCAATCAAAGTGCTTTGAAGTTTTGTTTTGTATTGGGATTGTGAATAAAATATTGAAGTTGATGTTGAAAAGCTATGTTGATTGATTGTGAGGACTGCAAGAGCACAGCCTGTGGAGGTGTCAAGGTATCATGAAAGTAGTGCCTTCACTTCCATGTAGAATTGTTTTTTACCGATTAATTACAGATTCAAATTAGTTTATTATCGTATACACCAGGGTCCAATTAAATGTTTTCACATGAAGCTGGCAAAGTAAACAGTATATATCTTGATGATGAATACAACAGCGTACACAATTGAGTGCGATCGCTGGAATTAAAACAAATTCACAACTGAAGTAAAAACGGGAAACATTTGAGGCACTCGGCAGCTCAAATGTTTCAGATCAATGACTCTTGATCAGAACGGGAAATGAGGGAACAAGTTGGTTTCACTTTGCAGCGAGGATGGAGGAGGGGTGAGTAGGGCAAAGGCGATATCTCTGATAGTGTAGATGATCAGAAGCTTTTTCTCAGGATGGAAATATCAAATACTGGAGGGCATAGCTTTAAGATTAGAGGGACTAAGTTTAAAGGAGATATATCGGGCTTTTTTTTCCACCCATGGTGGTGAGTGCCTGGAACGTGCTGCCAGAGGTGGTAGTGGCGGAAGATGCAATACTGGCATTTTAAGAGACCTTTAGGTAGGCAGATGGATATGGAAGGAGATTGATTTTGTGCAGGTGAATGAGAGTTGGTCTTGGCATCATGTTTGTCTCAGACATTATGTGCTGTACTGTTGTACGTTAAGACTGGCGATGTACTGTCTGGTTAATAAACTAATGGGGAAGTTGAGAGAGAAAACAAAAGGATATGTAAAAGTTGAGGAATGCAGACTACAACTATTGCAGAGAACTGGAACAAAGAGGAGAATGCTGGAAATACCCAGCATATAGGGAAGATTTGTGAAGACGTAAAAGCTGACTTACTATTACAGACACAAAACCATTTGTTCATTTCCACCCCCTTTCCCTCTTTACATGCCCATCTCTGACTCTTCCTATGCCTTTCTCGATTTGTCTTCATCTCGAGATACAAACATATTATTAAATGTCCACAGACTCAAACTGTGGGCAGCACGGTGGCATAGCAGTAGAGCTGCCAGACACCCCAGTTCGATCCTGACCTCGGGTGCTGTCTGTGTGGAGTTTGCACGTTCTCCCGGTGACAGCCTGAATTTCCTCTGGGCGCTCCGGTTTCCTCCCATATTCCAAAGAACCGCAGGTTCGTAGGTTAATTGACTTGTGTAAATTGTCAGTAGTGTGTAGGATAGTGCTAGTGTGTGGGGTGATTGCTGGTTGGCACGGTCTCTGGGCTGAAGGGCCTGTTTCTATGCTTTTTCTCTTAACTTAACTAACCAATCTCAACTTCCACCAAGCCTTCTGTAAGCATTCCATTCTTCAGTTCAGTAAACATCTACTCTTAAACATCGACTTATCAAAGTCGTTCTACAAAAGTACCTCTGAGATGTCCTCCTCTGTCCTTGAATCTTCCCCCACCCATTGAATGCGTCGCATCTATATCCTACACCTACCCTCCCAACCACTCCAAGTCAGAGCAAGGATTTAGTTGGCCTGGTCCTCACTGTCCATCCTCGTCAGCCTTTATTTTCAAAAGTTCATTGATAATTTGCATCACCATTAATGAGATTCTACCACCTGACATGTATTCCTTTCCATTCAACAAACTGAAAGGACCATTCCCTTTACAACTTCCTGATCTGCTCGTCCATCTCCACCAACAGCTCTCCTCTTTTCCCATGCAATCTTGAGATATATCTCCCATTTTCCCCTAAGGTAGACAAAAAGCTGGAGTAACTCAGCGGGCCAGACCGCATCTCTGGAGAAAAGGAATTGTTGAACTTTTGGGTCGAGACCCTTCTTCAGACTGAGAGTCATGGAAAAGGGAAACGAGAGATATAGACGGTGATGTAGAGATATAGAACAAATGAATCAAAGATATGCAAAAAAGTAACGATGATAAAGGAAACAGGCCATTGTTAGCTGTGGCCTAGGTGAAAACAAGTTGTGGACAATTAGACTCAAGACGACTTTGAAGCTGGTACGACTTAGGGAGGGATGGAGAGAGAGGGAATGCAAGGGTTACTTGAAGTTGAAAGTTACTTGAATCAATATTCATCCCACTGGGTTGTAAGCTGCACAAGCGAAATATGCGTTTGGCCTCATTCTGACAATGGAGGAGGCCTAGGTCAGTTTAAACCAGCATCTGCAGTTCCTTCCTGCACATCCCATTTCCCCCTCTTCCTACACGTCCCATTTCTCCCAAATGCAGATTTGCTGTCCACTTTGCAAAGTTCTCCCTCATAGTTAGAACTGAGCTCGTTACCTGTCGCTTAGACACTAGCCCACCTTGAGACCCAACTCATTAAGAAATTGCACATCTTCCATCGGGACCTGCTGCAGGGTATTCAACTATTTCAGGTAACTTTGTATTCAAACTGGTCAGTGCTACTTGTAATACTAACTCAGCTCTTCTGTCTCCACAGATACTGCCTGACGTGCAGCACGTTCCAACAATCTCCTTTTGTTCTCAGTTCTCTGCATCAGCTCTGACCTGCATTTCACAGCTTTCACATATCCCTCATTTAACTCTTAGTAATGGAGTCCACATGTTGAAACAAAGAAAAGCAGATGGTGGTTTATATCAAAGACGGGCACTGTGCTGGAATAATTCAGCGGGTCAGGCAGCATCTGTGGAGAAAATACATTTGTCTCCACAGATACTGCCTGACCCACCGAGTTACTCCGTTACTAAACACTTTGTGGCTAACTTTGGAAACACTGTCAGCGAGCCGTTATCTCAGCTTATCTAAAACATTCCCTTGGTTCCATCCAACCTCCCCCAACCCCTCTATAGCTTGAAACTAACGATTCATTGCTTTTCCAATTCTTCTGACTTTTTAAAAGTTATAAAGGGAAGTTTTAAAAACAAACAATGCTGTAGATATGCAGCTTCTGTGGAGTGAGAAACATGTTGGGCCCATAATGTTTCATGTACATATACTGTTTTTATAATTGTTTTATAAATGTGTCTTGAAGAAAAATGAGCATAAATCTTTAATGATGTACAACATGTGATCCCTGTAATGTGATCATGGATTGCAAAGAGGTCAATGTAATTTATTTTATCTGTACTGTCACGTCATGAGAGTTGATGGCCAGGTGTAGATTCTTGGGCCACTTGAGCCTTTTCCACCGTTCAGTAAAATCATGGCTGATCATTTAGCTCTGACCCGTATTCAATTATACTCTATCCACATAATTTTTCATTCCCTTAATCTGTATAATTTCATTCCCTTAATCTAATTAAGCGTGTATGGATCTGTTTGAACATTTAGGTTTTTATTATTGACACATGCACCAAGAAACAGTGAAAAGCTTTGCTTTGCATGCATGCATGCTATCCAAACAGATCAGAGATACCATACTTGTACAAACTTAAGTACAATAGACAATATTAAACAATAGACAATATAATACAATAGACAAAATACAAAAGGGAAGATGCAGAGTGCAGAATATAGTTCTCTGAATGTACTCTGACTGAGCCTCCGCCATTGACAAAAGTCCCGATTGTCCCAATTCTAAATGGCAGAGTGAATATTTTCAAGGAGTAGGACAGAAGAGAAGCTGATAGAGGCAGCAGAGTGTTCAAAGGTTACGGGGAGAAGGCAGGTGATTGGGGTTGAGAGGGAAAAGTAGATCAGCCATGAACTTGAGCAGCATGGCCTAATTCACCTGCGTCTTACAATGTGTTCACTGTGTATGGGAGGGGTGGGAAGATTAGGGGTGATGATGGAAGGAGAGTCTGATGGAGGGTAGGGGTTGATGAGACCTCCAGTTTGCCCACCAGTGTTCCAGCCAGTCCCTATCGTCTGCATCAAACTTGCACCCCTCCTTCCAGCCACTTCTACTCCAATCCATTGAGGAATATTAAACCATCTTCTCACCAGTTACTGACAATCCACAGACTCGGCATCAATACATTTGCATGGATAGGGTCATCTCTGGCTGGGAAGGCCACCAAATTCACATGGACTGCTTTCATTCAGAGCTTGCATCTGAAAAATTGTAATGTGAATAAGATGGTAATAAACACCGTGGGTCCTTGGAAATGCAAGTCTTTGACATCTGTAAATTGTTTAGTCCCTTGTATTACTAATAGCAGCAAACAACTATATGACTGATTAAAATATTACCAATTCATGAGTGGCTTTCTTGGCTCATTAATATATTTTTATTTGTAAATTCTAGATCCAAAACGTGAAACAGATAAATGGTGCTCTGAAACAAAAATTACATGGTGGGATAGAGGAATTCAGGCCTCTGGAGGTAAGGAACTGTTCACCTCATTCATTTCTGTGTGTGAGGTTTAGAATGCCGCATTGGGTGTGTGCTTAGAGTAGTGCAGCGTGGAAACAGGCCCGTCGGCCCAACTTGCCCATTCCGACCAACATGCCCCATCTACACTAGTCCCACCTGCCTGCGTTTGGCCCATATCCACCTAAACCAGTCCTATGTACCTGTCTAAATGTTTCTTAAATGTCATGATAGTACCTGCCGCAACTACCTCCCCTGGCAGCTCATTCCATATTACCTACCACCCTTTGTGTAATTAAATAAACAGTTGCCCCTCAGGTTCCTATTAAATCTTTTCCCCCTCACCTTAAACCTATGTCCTCTAGTTCTTGATTCCCCTACTCTGGGGGTAAAAGACAGTGCATGGACCCTATCCCTCTCATGATTTTATACACCTCCATAAGATCTCCCCTTCAGTATCCTGCATTCCAAGGAATAGAGTCCTATCCTGCCCAAACTACCCTCTAGCTCAGGCTCTTAATTCCTGACAACATCCTGGTTAAATCTTCTCTGCACCCTTTCCAGCTTCAGAAACATTAAATTACTGCTTTGTTTTTATGCATTTTATGCAAATTATTAGCATTTGCTGCATTGATAATACTTTTTAAATGCCAGTGATGCAGTGCCAGCTTTTCTTAAATTTGTATAAAGCTCCGACTTCTTCCAAGATCTCTGTTCATGTGTGCCCATTATGTCATTTGAAGGGGGAAAAAAGCTTTACTTGGTGCGAAATCATGAGAGGAATAGATCGGGTAGACGCACAGAGTCTCTTGCCCATAGTAGGGGAATCAAGAACCAGAGGACATGGGTTTAAGATGAGGGAGGAAAGATTTAATAGGAACCTGAGGGGCAACTTAATCACGCAAAGGGTGGTAGGTATATGGGACGCTGCCGGAGGAGGTAGTTGAGGCAGGGACTATCGCATCGTTTAAGAAACATTTAGACAGGTACATGGGTAAGACAGGTTTGGAGGTATATGGGCCAAATGCACTAGGACTAGTGTAGATGGCCAGTTTGGGGAAGTTGGGCTGAAGGGCCTGCTTCCACGCTGTAAGTCTATGACTTGGTGTCATTTTAATTATAGGAGAAGTCCAAGAGAACACAAGTGAAGGAAAAAATACACTTGAGTGAGACTTCATTGTCTGCAAATCCTTTTTACCAAACTCATTATGTTCGGTTTGAGCTGCCTGGCAAACTCATTTAATTGGACTATTGCAGTCATTACCAGGTACATAATCGTGAAATGTAAGCTGGAAATGCTCAGCATGCCAGGCAGCATCTATTGAAGACAAACTTAGTCAAAGGACAAATGGTTAGAAGTCTGGGTAATGTACCTAAACTAACATGTGGTCATTAATTTGATATTGTGGACTTTGTTGCCTCAGTTAACCCTGGTCAGTTTTGAGATATAGTTTGAAAATACTGCAGTGTGTCAGGTGGCTGCTGCAATCTTGTATAATGGATCTCCCAGCTCTGAATCTCAAAGTTATGAGTTCCAACTCTACTCCACTTCATCCCAACTACAGGTTGCTATCATGGTGCAAGACAAAATGTATCGTGTATTTTCACATGAACTGTATTTCAGATGAGATTTTAAAGTGGGGGTTTTCAATCATCAGCCTTGTTTAGAGCTGCATAAATGATCCCACTCTCACGTTCTTGAAGTATACTGGTTAGCACGCAACAAAAGCTTTTTGCTGTACTTCGGTACACGTGACAATAAATTGAACACTAACGCAACTGAAGGTAGACACAAAATGCTGGAGTAACTCAGGCAGCATCTCTGGAGAGAAGGAATGGGTACCATTTCAGGTCGAGACCCTTCTTCAGACCTGAAACGTCATCCATTCCTTCTCTAGAAATGCTGCCTGCCCTGCTGAGTTACTCCAGCATTTTGTGTCTACCTTTGATTTAAACCAGCATTTGCAGTTCTTTCCTACACTATAGCAACTGACATTCATACCCCATTTAAGATAATTAAATCACATTAACTGGATACTGGCGGTGCTGGTTGGAAGGACTGAATGGCCTCCTCCTGCACCTATTTTCTATGATACTAATCACATTGGCTGAGGGTAGCATCTTGTACCATATTTGCCAGCAAGACAATGGGTGAGGGCACTTGAGAAGTAATTACATGTAAAGAAATTTGGAATATTAAATGCAAGTTTGTTCTTTAGACAAATCTGAAAATTAATGCTCGTTGGACAACTGAAGAGCAACTGCTAGCTGTTCAGGGTAAGTAAATGTTCTGCTTTTATTCTGATTTGGAATAAAAACGCAGGAATGTTTGTAAGAATGTATAAATCTTTGAGTAATGGGAGTTCTCCCACCACTCCCACAGCAATCAGAAAATATGGCCGAGATTTTCAAGCCATTTCGGATGTAATTGGCAATAAGACAGTTGTACAAGTGAAAAACTTCTTTGTGAATTATCGCCGTCGTTTCAACCTTGAAGAGGTTCTCCAGGAATGGGAAGCAGAACATGGTAGTGGAGAAGCAAACGGAAACATAGGTGACAAATCCCACAGCTCTCCTGACGTGGCAACTAAACTTTCTGAGGAGGATGAGGAGGTAAAACTTCGTCCTTTGTTTCAGGGCGGCACGGTGGTGCACCAATAGAGTTGCTTCTTACAGCGCCAGAGACCCGGGTTTGATCCTGACTATAGGTGCTGTCTGAATGGAGTTTGTACGTTCTCCCCGTGACCTGCATGGGTTGTCTCCGAGATCATCGGTTTCCTCCCACACTCCAATGACGTGTAGATTTGAAGGTTAATTGGCTTTGGTAAAGATTGTAAATTGTCCCTAGTGCATAGGATAGTGTTAGTGTATGGGGATCATTAGTTGCCGTGGGCCGGAGGGCCTGTTTCCGCACTGTATTGCTAAACTAAACTTCATACACAGGAGCTTGCTAAAATCTAACTGGTGATATTTTTGGAGATCCTGGATAACGTGTTTGACAAGGATGTGTTAGGTGCAGCTACAAATGAACATTAAGTATGTGGCAGTTAACATTTAGATACGAACACAGAAAATACTGATTCACGACTCCTTTGCTATGATAGCAAATAGGCAAATAATATTTGCATATTTAGCTAAATTGTTTCCCTAGTTCTTATTGGAGCTGTGCATTTGGTTTGGGACATCTAGTTTAGCTTAGAGATACAGCGTGGAAACGAGCCCTTCGGCCCCCGGAGTACACGCCGACCAGCGATCCCCGCACACTAACACTTTCCTACTCTTGGAACAATCTTTACATTTATACCAAGCCAATTAACCTACAAACCTGTACATCTTTGGAGTGTGGGAGGAAACAGACGTTCTCGGAGAAAACACACGAGTTCACGGGGAGAAGGTACAAACGCCGTACAGACAGCACCCGTAGTCAGGATCAAACCCGGGTCTCTGGCGCTGTAAGGCAGCAACTCTACTGCTGCGCCACTGAGCTGCCCATCTAGTTTAAGGCAGGTTTGCCATATGAGAGATTAAGTCAATGAGGCCCGTATTCTCCAGATTATTTTTATTCTTAAATGGCTCATCAGGGTTAGATGCAAGACACCACTCTCTGGAAATACAGTAGGCCACTCAATACTGAGGTGCAAAATTTCTTCTCTCCGGGGTTGTGCATCTGTGGCGTTCAATATCCTGGCAGGCTTTCGAGGCTCAGTAATCGGATCCTTTCCAAATAGAGAGAGTTTATGTGTGTTAGGAGATTCAAGGGAGTCATAGAGTCATACAGCATGGAAACAGGCCATGTGGCCCACAAAGTCTGCGCCGATCAGCGATCACCTCGTACTCTTGTTCTACCCTACACACAAGGGACAATTTACAATTTTGTACTGAAGCCTATTAACCTATAAACCTGCACGTCTTTGGAGTGCGGGAGGAAACCTGAGCACCCGGAGAAAGCTCACGCGGTCACAGGGTGAACGTGAAAACTCCATACAGACATCACCCGTAGTCAGGATCAAACCCAGGTCTCTGTGCTGTAAGGCAGCAACTCTACCACTGTGCCACCCTGACATTGTTAGTTGTACAAGACCTGCTCTGGGAAGGATGGCAGATCACCCTGATGTGGGAACGATGTTGTCAAGCTGGCATGGGTGCAGAGAACATTTATGAGGATGTTACCAGGACTGGAGGGCCTGAGCTATCAGGAGAGGTTAAGCAGGCTACGGCTTTATTCCTTGGAGCACAGGAGGATGAGAGTTGATCATATAAGATCATGAGAGGAATAGTTTGGGTCAGGGACGGAAATCGCTATCAAAACATGGGGGCGAGACACAATTCCTTGGTGGCCGCACACGCACAGACAGACACACACAGACAGACACACACAGACAGACAGACACATGCAGACAGACAGACAGACACACACAGACAGACACAGACAGACAGACACAGACAGACAGACACAGACAGACAGACAGACAGACACAGACACACACACACAGACACAGACTCACACACAGACTCACACACAGCGCTTTGGAAGCTTCAGCCGTGGGTCCTGTGGACGGTAACATCGGGAGCTGATGTGTTTAAGAAATAACTAGATGCTGGAAAAATTGAAGGTCGACAAAAATGCTGGAGAACTTAGCGGGTGAGGCAGCATCTATGGAACGAAAGAATAGGTGACGTTTCATCTCGAGACCCTTCCTCAGACCAGATCTGAGGAAGGGTCTCGACCTGAAACGTCACCTATACCGTCGCTCCATAGATGCTGCCTCACCTGCTTAGTTTCTCCAGCATTTTTGTCTACCTTCGGGAGCTGACCTGGTTGGTGACTGACTCCGAACTCCAGCAACAGCAGCTTCATCCGCCCCGAATCGTGGGGCCTTTCATCGCCCGGCGCGGCTTAAAATCGGTCGGCCGGGTCTTCAACATCGGGTGCCTCGATCGTCTCGATGCAGCAGTTTGATTTTAAGCCTCACCGGGCAATGAAAGGCCCCGGGAACGGGCCTATTCAGCCGTTAGAAAGCATCTGATACCCGTTTGAACCTTTCAAAAGCTACAAAGTGATAAATAACACTTAAACAAATAAAACTGAAGCAAATAAAGGCAAACAGAAGAACCAACCTTGGAGGGGAGAGAGAGAGGTGGGAAAAACATACTAAATAACGTGAGTGACCGTGAATGAGGGACTTACCTGCAAGCCAGCCAGGAAACCCGTTCGACCGGAGCCTAATGACCTGACCCGTTTAAATCCGATACCCATTTAAATCTTTACCATCCACCAATACATCCAATTAGTTCAAATGGTAACTGTACCCGCATCAGACAGCTTTAAGAAATTCTCTGAATACCGTCAGTAATACTTGAAGGTCAAAACACAATTGGTGACACATCGTGTTAATACGATGTTAATAGAGACATTTAACAAGCGCTTAACAGTGACAACCCCGCTGTCTCGCGGAAAGCGGAGATTTTAATAGATTTTTTTTAACGAATTTCAAATTCCGGATTACAAAACATGGATTGTCCCCCACCTCTCAAAGCATGGAGGGGATGTGTTTCTCTCCCCCCCCCCCCCCCCCTGCCCAGAATTTCCGCCCATGGTTCGGGTAAATGCAGTGTCTTTAAGTAAAAGAGTAGGTGAATAACGAACCAGAGGTCATAGGTTTAAGGCGAGGGGGGTAAGAACCTGAGGGCAATTTGTTTACACAAAGGATGGTAGGTATATGGAACGAGCTGCCAAAGAAGGTAGTTGAGGCAGGTACTATCACAATGTTTCAAAAGCACTTGGACAAATACATTGATTGGATAGGTTTAGAGGGGTATGGGTAATGCAGGCGGGTGGGACTAGTGGAGACAGGGCATGTTGGTCAGCATGGGCAAGTTGGGCCAAAGGGCCTATTTCCACTCTGTATGACTATAAATGTTCACTTGAATAGGGTGTCCACGTGCATCTGACATTGTTGGTGCTTCCCCCCTATCAGGAAATCAGAATATGGAGTCAATGTAATCTTTTCCCGATCCGACACCCCAGCACACCTGCCCTCCATTATATTGATGAATGCCTTGCAGTAAAGTAGCAGGCTCTTCTTATAGATCGCAACACAGCTTTGACACCTTCAATCAGGTTGAAGTAGGGAAGATAGACACAGCTGGAGTAAGTGGGTCAGGTAACATCTCTAGAGAACCAGGATAGGTGCCATGTCTGATCAGGACCCTTTTCCACACTGATTGAAGGTGGGGGGGTTGCTGGAAGCAAGAAAAAAGGCTCCTGACTCGGAACGTGACTATCCATGTTTTCCAGAGATGCTGCCTGACCTGAGTTACAACAGCACTTTGTGTCTTTTTTGACATCTTCCAAGTATTCATCATTTTTCTAAAACCCGAGTCTCAACAACAGATGGCACTAAATTTAAAATGCGTGCAATAGAAACGTTTTTTTTTGTGCTTGTAATCACTTAAAACAATATTTTTTAGGTTCCTTCTGAGCTTGACGTAAGATATCGCACTGCATCGTGAGAGTGGCCTACAGCTGATGATCTGAACATGCTATCTTGCCGGCTGTTTGGTCCAGGTCATCCAAAGATGCCAAACCTCAACCAACCACCTCCACCAACTCCCCAGGACCAGCTTCCAGCTTCACACCAAAAAAGCTGCAATATTCACAGACGGACACTTACTTCTGCCTTACCCTGCCTCTGCCATCAGGACAACCTACTTTTCATCAGAGTCACGGAAAAAAAAAACCTTTGATGCAACAACATGCTTCTAAACAAAACAGGGAATTCACAATAATGTTCGTGGATGACTATTGTTTTTTCACCTAACCAGTTCATGATTTAATGTCCCCGAGGCATTAATAATTTGTATATTTTTGGAATGGTGACTGCCATCAAATACATCTTTGATACTTCCCTCGCAAATATTTTATGATTTAATGTGAATGCCATGATTGTATATTGTATTAACTGGCGTACAGGAAATGGATGTCTGAACTGTCTCTAAATTATTGGGTACTTTAACTGTAGTTTGGACTGTCTCATAGACTTTAAACATACCTCCCAGTCTGAGGAAACTTGAAAGGCCTTTTACTAGCATTTTCATGCAGAGATTTAAAAATGATCGGTTTTTATTTAAGTTTCATCTTATATGCTGTACAGTATTTTGGTAGTTCTTCCACATCACGAATGGAGAGAATTTTTACTTGAATATTGCAGTTACTGGACTGAAACTGGTCATATTCAGGTATAGAAGATTAGCACAGCTAAGCTGTACAGTGTTGACTGCAGAATGAGATGTTCTAACCATACAGAGTTCCTTCTTATTCAACATGGTGACGGGTGAAGCACAATGCGCTGCGGATTCGTTGGGTTCATTACAGTCATTTGAGTCTATGCATGTTTTTGTGTAAGAATGGGTGTTTACAATTTCGACATTAATATTTGCCTGAAATGCAAACCATTATTAGTCCTTTCTGGGAATAATGTCCCAACATTTAGAATTTTCTAAATTCAGTTTGTTAAAATTGCTTATGGGTTGCTGCTGATATGTAGTGATGTTTGCCAGAATTTCAAAAATATATATAAGGATTTAGTTTGCAATAAATTGAGCATGTTTTTATATAGCCTCTTGATGTGCTCAATAGGAAGTTCTTTTTTAAGAGAAAAGTCAATGTGTTTATATTGCAGATTTATATTTTATTGCCTGTTACTGCTAATTTTAACAGAAATAATTGTTAGTGAGAAATTATAATTTGCGAGGTTTTAAGCATTATGTATCATGGTTCGACATTCATTGAGAAATGGTGATATTACAGTACTGCTTTGAATATTGTGCAAGGTTCCTGCTAACCTTGCATTTTTAACAAACTATTATGATATTGCGTCCAGGATAGAGTGGGAGGGATGAAAACCATCATCGATCAAAGAAGGAACAAACTGAAAAATGGGAACATTGTAAATGCCACTTGTATAAAATTGTACTTCTAACTTCTCAATATGCACACAAGAGTTTTGGTAACGCAAAATAACTTTTGAAGGTAACTTTCAGAAAGGAAAATAAACTTCTTAAATCCCTTTTATTTTTCTACGGTTTAACCTGCCAGAATCCTGTATTTGTAATGTTTTTCTGCTTCTGAAGGCTGGAACAGTAATGGGACTGTCATGCAAATATTCAATATCTCGTATTAAACATTTATAGCTTGGAAGAGAACTGAAGTATTTGGTCTCAAATAAAATCTATTAGAATTATTGCATTGTATTATGTTTGAAATGCCACCTTGAAATAAACAAAATAATTGTATAAAATGCTCAGATACAAACATAGTTGATTATTTACAAGTCTCGCTCAGCAAAATAAATTCTTCATTGCATCTCATTAAACTGAATAAACTTTCCTGAATGGCAGGCTAAGATGGGTGCTTCCGGAAACCAGAGATAACAGTCAAAATGCTGAGGAGAGGAAAGTAGGTGATTCTCTGAGGACAAGGAAATATAAATGGTGCAGGGCAAATGCAATCTTCCCTGCGGTGGTGGGCAGACACTGAAGGGTTGGTGTGATCTAATATTTAGAAGGTTCAGATGAACTACAAGGAAATATAAAACTATCATAAAGATGTCAGTAGAAATGACCTGTTGCAGGTATGAGTAAATGCTGATCAAAGTGTTAGCAGGAACTTGACAAGTCAGTTATGCCCAAGTAAAGAATGTATTTTTTGAGAAAGTCACAAATTTGGTGATTAGAAATTCATTGTCAAACTGCACATCTAATAGGTATTTTGATTAAGACCTGAACAAGATAATTAATATGCTGAAGTAAGGAACTGCAGATGCTGGTTCATACAAAAAAGAGACAAAGTGCTGGAGTAAGTGATACAATAGTTAGTGGTTTTGTAGATAGTGAAGATGGTTGTGAATGATTGCAGCAGGATGTGGATGGATTGGCCAGGTGGGCGGAGGAATGGTTGATGGAATTTAACACAGTGAAGTGTGAGGTGTTGCAATTCGGGACGTCGAGCAAGGGCAGGATCTACACAGTAAATGGTAGGCCTCTGGGTAGTGTTGTAGAGCAGAGGGGTCTAGGGGTACAGGTGCATGGTTCCTTGAAGGTCGAGTCACAGGTTGGTAAGGTGATCAAAAAGGCTTTTGGCTCTTTGGCCTTCATTAGTCCGAGTAATGAGTATAGAATTTAGGAGGTCATGTTGCAGTTGTATAAGACGTTGGTGAGACCACATTTAGAATATGGTGTTCAGTTCTGGGCACCATGTTATGGGAAAGGTTATAGGAAAGATATTGTCAAGCTTGAAAGGGTTCAGAAAAGATTTACGAGGATGTTGCCAGAACAGAGGGTGTGAGCTTTTGGGAGAGGTTGAGTAGGCTGTGTCTCTATTCTATTCTATGGAGTGCAGGATGATGAGGGGAGATCTTATGGAGGTGTACAAAATCATGAGATGTATAGATCAGGATAGAACTAGTGTACCACTAATTGCTGGTTGGTGCAGATTCAGTGGTCTGAGGGGCCCTTTTCTATGCTGTATCTCTAAATTAAACTTAATTAAAAGACGGAATTTGGGCACAGAGATAGAGTTATGGGACCAAATGGAGTTTCATTTACTGAAGGGAAAGCAGGAACATTTTTAAGGTACTGAATGGAAGATTGTGAAATCAGCATAGTACCTGCATTAAACATTGTGATAGTACCTGCATTAAACATAGAAAATAGGTGCAGGAGGAGGCCATTCGGCCCTACGAGCCAGCACCGCCATTCATTGTGATCATGGCTGATCGTCCCCAATCAATAACCTGTGCCTGCCTTCTCCCCATATCCCTGATTCCACTAGCTCCTAGAGTTCTATCTAACTCTCTCTTAAATCCATCCAGTGATTTGGCCTCCACTGCCCTCTGTGGCAGGGAATTCCACAAATTCACAACTCTGGGTGGAAAAGTTTTTTCTCACCTCAGTCTTAAATAGCCTCCCCTTTATTCTAAAACCGTGGCCCCTGGTTCTGGATAGTACCTGCATTAAACATTGCAACAGTACCTGCATTAAACATGGTAGTACCTGCATTAAATGTTGCGAACGGGATCCATCATGGATCTCACACCTTTTGAAAAACACGTTGTCTTTGGTTTATCTAACCTTGTGAATCTTCCATATGCGTTGTACATTGTGGCATGATCCTGCCTTTAAGTGATTTGAAGGTAGACACAAAAAGCTGGAGTAACAGCGGGTCCGGCAGCATCTCTGGAGAGAAGGAATGGGTAACATTTCGGGTTGAGACCCTTCTTCAGGATATCTGGCTGATTTGGGATGTCACTGTTTTGTAACAAGTGGTTTTCAGGAGGCTTTCTGGCCCTGTTCCAAAGGTCCAGTTCACCTACGATTATCTGAAACTGTTCAAGGGGCTTTCCTGCCTGAGTCTGAGCTGAACCAAGCTGCTTCCTGTCCTAATGCTTCAGGTTGCATGCAAGAACTTTGCAGAATCGTGGCTGGCTTCTTATCTGTCTGTGATGAGCATTGTTTTCATAAGAAAATCATGCAGAAGCCCGCTGTAATTGGGCATGCAACTTCTGGGCACTGGGCCACTGAGGCCCTGCTTGTATTGATCCCAGCAACATTCCAAAATTGATGCTAAAACAGTGTAACATTTTAAGTTATACTCTCCCTGCGATGAATAACTAATAAGTGGCAGTTTGATTTGATTCATAAAATTTAGTTTAGTTGTACAGTGAAAAGCCTTTTGTCGCGTGCTAACCAGTCAGCGGAAAGACAATACATGATTACAATCAAGCCGTCCACAGTGTACAGATACAGGATAAAGGAAATAACATTTAGTGCAAGGTATTAAAATTAAAATACTAGATTTTCTATAATTTATAGTGGCTGAATGATTATATAGTTTGGTACTAAAACAACATAAGGAGTTTGAACACGTACATGGATAGGAAAGGTTTAGAGAAATATGGGCCAAACGCGGGCAGGTGGGACCAGTGTAGATGGGGCATTTTTGTCGGCATAGGCAAGTTGGGCCGAAGAGCCTGTTTCCATGCTGTAGCACTCTATCACAATGAGCCTGCAATATGTAGGGAATTTTAAAAATGTTTCCAGCACAGCTTGCTGTTCAGTCAGGGATTAATTGGTTGTAGATCGGAAGTCAATGGATAAAGATAGACACAAAATGCTGGAGTAACTCAGCGGGACAGGCGGCATCTCTGGAGAGAAGGAATGGGTGATGATTTGGGTCGAGACGCTTCTCTTCGGTTTAAACCAGCATCTGCAGTTCCTTCTTACACATTTCGTTAATGCGTAAAGATTGTTTTGCAACATTAACAAACTGCATTTACTGGTTCTGCATTTACTACCTGAGGCATTGGCTCCTAATTCAGATAAAATACTCTTGACTTTCTGTCTCTGAATGTCAGATTCAAAGTGCTGTCATAATCAATCTTGCATTTTGCAAATGATTTTAAAATGTAATTACTTGCAAGACAAAGTAGAACTACAATTTTACACAAAGGTGCATGGAACAAGCTGCCGGAGGAGGTAGTTGAGACAGGGACTATCGCAACATTTAAGAAACATTTAGACAGGTACGTGGATCGGACAGGTTTGGTGGGATATGGTACAACTAATATAGTTGGTCGGCATGGGCAACTTGGGCTGAAGGGCCTGTTTCCATGCTGTATGACTCTGATCTACAATGGACCATGTTTTAAATACTTTGTGTGTAGAGGCTTGAATACTTCCAAAATATTGTGGGAAATGCCATTTGGAAAGAATATGTATGTAGTTTAGCTTTTTGCCAAACCTGAACACAAATTTATATATTTTGAATAATTTGAAAACTACAACTTTTTAAAAATCTTATCTGTATTTCAAATAAGTTCCAAGGTTCAATGTAATGCATCCCCTGTAAAGTTAGCGGAGAGAAGGCAACTGAGTAATGCAGCCAAACACTAATATGTAAAAAAACAGCTCAGCAATTTTAATCAGCGTTTTGTCTACTGCCAGTGATTATCTCAATTGCATAGAATTTACATAAAAATAGTTGGCAGCTAGAATAAAAGACCATGGAACATAGAACAGCACAGGAACAGGCCCTTCGGCCCACAATGTCTGTGCTGAACATGGTGCCAAGACTAACAGTTAAGGGCCTGTCTCACTTTCACGACTTAATTCAAAACCTCTGCCGAGTTTGAAGGACCTGAAACAAAAATCAAGATCATGGTAATCTACGAACTCCTACGACCTTCCACGACGATGTTCACGAACTCCTACGGGTATGTCTACGAATTCCCACGACTATTTCGATGCCCACCTTACGAATAAAAAGTTGCAATTTCTTTCATCCTGACCATTTTTTTTACTCGTGGACATTTTTTATCGGGCTGGAAAAAACGTCCCGACTTACCTGATGTCCCGAGTACCTACGGCTGGCATAACGGGCCGCTACGATATATCTACGACCTCCTACGGACTCGTTACGAACATTTTGCGAGTTTGAATCAAGGGGAAAACTCGGGAGAATTGGTGAATAACTCGGGAATGTGGGACAGCCCCTTTATCTACCTGCACATAACCCATTTCCCTCCATTCCCTGCATATCTATATGGTTATGCAAAAGTATTTTAAATGCCACTAATATATCTGCTTCAACCACCACCCCTGGTAGTGTGTTCCAGGTACTCACCACACTGCATATAAAAATACTTGCTCCGCAAATCTCCTTTAAACTTTGCCCCTCTCAATGGAGTACATAGTTAATTAAAAATTATTCTACATCTTGGAGAATATTTCAGTTCAGTTCAGTTTAGTTTACTGTCACGGGCGGTACAGTGAAAAGCTTTTGTTGCGTGCTATCCAGTCAGCAGAAAGACAATACATGATTACAAGCAAGCCATTTACAATGTACAGATACATGATAAAGGATTAATATTTAGTGCAAGGTTAAGCCAGTAAAGTCCAATCAAGGATAGTCCGAGGGTCACCAGTGAGGTAGATAGTAGTTCAGGAAATCTCTCTAGTTGCCTGATAACAGCTGGGAAGAAACTGTCCCTGAATCTGAAGGTTTGCATTTTCACACTTCTATACCTCTTGCCTGATGGTAGACGGGAGAAGAGGGAGTGGCCAGAGTGCGACTGGTCCTTGATTATGCTGCTGGCCTTGCCGAGGCAGCGTGAGGTATAAATGGAGTCAATGGAAGGGAGGTTGGTTTGTGTGATGGTCTGGGCTGCATCCACAATTCGCTGCAATTTCTTGCGGTCTTGGATGGAGCTGTTCCCAAACCAAGTTGTGATAACCATATAACCATTACAGCACGGAAACAGGCCATCTCGGCACTTCAAGTCCGTGCCGAACACTTTTTTTTTTAATTTTTTTTAAAAAAATTTTAAATTATTTTTTTACTACCCCCTAGTCCCATCTACCTGCACTCAGACCATAACCCTCCATTCCTTTCCCGTCCATATACCCATCCAATCTATTTTTAAAGGATAACATCGAACCTGCCTCCACCACTTCCACTGGCAGCTCATTCCACACAGCTACCACTCTCTGAGTAAAGAAGTTCCCCCTAATGTTACCCCTAAACTTCTGTCCCTTAATTCTCAAGTCATGTCCCCTTGTTTGAATCTTCCCTACTCTCAATGGGAAAAGCTTATCCACGTCAACTCTGTCTAACCCGCTCATCATTTTATAGACCTCTATCAAGTCCCCTCTTAACCTTCTGCGCTCCAAAGAATAAAGACCTAACTTGTTCAACCTTTCTCTGTAACTTAGGTGCTGAAACCCAGGCAACATTCTAGTAAATCTCCTCTGTACTCTCTCTATTTTGTTGACATCCTTCCTATAATTAGGCGACCAAAATTGTACACCATACTCCAGAATTGGCCTCACCAATGTCTTGTACAATTTTAACATTACATCCCAACTTCTATATTCAATGCTCTGATTTATAAAGGCCAGCACACCAAAGACTTTCTTTACCACCCTATCTACATAAGATTCCACCTTCAGGGAACTATGCACAGTTATTCCTAGATCCCTCTGTTCAACTGCATTCCTCAATTCGCTACCATTTACCATGTACGTCCTATTTTGATTTGTCCTGCCGAGATGTAGCACCTCACATTTATCAGCATTAAACTCCATCTGCCATCTTTCAGCCCACTCTTCCAAATGGCCTAAATCTCTCTGTAGGCTTTGAAAATCTACTTCATTATCCACAACAACACCTATCTTAGTATCATCTGCATACTTACTAATCCAATTTTCCACACCATCATCCAGATCATTGATGTACATGACAAACAACAGTGGACCCAACACAGACCCCTGAGGCACCCCACTAGTCACCGGCCTCCAACCTGACAAACAGCCATCCACCATTACTCTCTGGCATCTCCCATTCAGCCACTGTTGAATCCATCTTGCTACTCCACCATTAATACCCAACAATTGAATCTTCTTAACCAACCTTCCATGAGGAAGCTTGTCAAAGGCCTTACTGAAGTCCATATAGACAACATCCACTGCTTTACCCTCATCAATTTCCCTAGTAACCTCTTCGAAAAATTCAAGAAGATTAGTCAAACATGACCTTCCAGGCACAAATCCATGTTGACTGTTCCTAATCAGACCCTGCTTATCCAGATGCTTATATATATTATCTCTAAGTATCCTTTCCATTAATTTGCCCCCCACTGACGTCAAACTAACAGGTCTATAATTGCTAGGTTTACTCTTAGAACCCTTTTTAAACAACGGAACAACATGCGCAGTACGCCAATCCTCCGGCACTATTCCCATTTCTAATGACATTTGAAATATTTCTGTCATAGCCCCTGCTATTTCTACACTAACTTCCCTCAATGTCCTAGGGAATATCCTGTCAGGACCTGGAGACTTATCCGTTTTCATATTTTTTCAAAAGTGTCCGCACCTCCTCTTCTTTGAATCTCATAGTTTCCATTGCTACTCTGCTTGTTTCCCTTACCTCACATAATTCCATATCCTTCTCCTTGGTGAATACCGAAGAAAAGAAATTGTTCAATATCTCCCCCATCTCTTTTGGCTCTGCAGATAGCTGTCCACTCTGACTCTCTAATGGACCAATTTTATTCCTTGTTAACCTTTTGCTATTAATATAGCTGTAGAAACCCTTTGGATTTACTTCCACCTTACTTGCCAAAGCAACCTCATATCTTCTTTTAGCTTTTCTAATTTCTTTCTTAATATTCTTAATGATGCATCCTGATAAAAATGCTTTCTACGGCGCATCTGTAGAAGTTGGTGAGAGTGTAGGGGACATGCAGAACCTCCTAAACCTTCTAAGGAAGTGGAGGTGTTTCTACTTGGCTCCTTGTGTCCAGTGATACAGTTTAATTTTTGGAGCTTCTTTCAAGTATTATAAATGAGCAAAATCATCACATAGTTCAAATTATGAGTCATTTTCTCTGGGTTTGTTACCGGTTTTGTTGGCAGTTTTTGTTTTTGGTGCCAAACAGCATAAACTCAGTGGTTAAACTTCCATTATTCGTTTTTAGGAGTCGGGCTGATATTGTGGTTCAACAGAATCTGATACACTTTCTCGACTGGCTGTATATCTTTTTCATCATATAGTGCTCTTCATATTGACTCCGTTAGTTAGACGGGTGTCTGTATGAGTCATGGAGAGTCATAGTCATACAGCACGTAAACAGGCCCTTCAGCCCAACTTTCCCACACTGACCAACATGTCCCATCTGCCTGCTTTTGGCCCACATCCCTCTAAACCTGTCCTAAATAGGCCACTAGGGGCAGCCTACAGCATTGATGGCAGCCTCTGCCTACAGTCTGTCTGTTTTTCTGCCTTTTTTAAATTTGTAGTTAGTTTTTAAAGTATGTTTCTTTAGTTTTTCTATGTGGGGTGGAGGGTGGTAGGGTAAGGGGGAAACCGTTTCCCAGTCGCTTCCTGGCGAGGACGGGACTAATCTCCGAGTCGCGTCCTCGCCCCCCTCCTCGCGGCCTACCACCTGGATTGGAGCGGCCTTTCGTGCTGGGGACCGGACCAGAGCTTCAGCAGCGGCGGCGCAGCGTTGGATACATCGGGGAGCGGGCGATTGCTTACCTGGATCGCCGTTGAAGCTCTGGAGTGTTGGGTCTGTTGCTTTAATATCGCGGAGCTGTGGTTACAGAGCTACCAATGCGGGCGGCACTGACTTCAACATCGCGGAGCCCTGGGATACCTTTGCTGAGGGCCGCCAGCGTTGAATCTCCGCCTGTGGACTTCGGGAGCCGCGGACTCCTGTAGGAGGTGGCCGATTCGGATGTCCAAGCTCCAGTCCCGACGTCGGAGTTCCATCACCCCGGCGAGCGGGCCTGAACATCGGGCCACCCGTAGCGGTGACAGCGAAGGGTTCGGGAGCCCCCCGACCACGGGGGGACAACAGAGGAGGATGACTGAACTTTGGTGCCTTCCCTCACAGTGGGAAACTTTGATTCCGCTGTGTGGGGATGTCTATGTTAAAGTCCATCGTGTTCTGTGCTCTTTATTATTCGTATGGCTCTATGGTGACCACACATTTCACTGTACCAATTGGTACATGCGACAATAAATAAATATCTTGTATCTATGTACCTGTCTAAATATATCTTAAACATTGCCATTGTACCTGCCTCAACTACCTCCCTCTGGCTACCTTCTCCGGCAGCTCGTTCCATATACCCACCACGCTTTGTATAAAAAAGGTTACTCCTCAGGTTCCTCTTAAATCTTTCCCCCTTCATCTTCAACCTATGTCCTCTGGTCCTCGATTCCCCTACCCAGGGCAAGAGATTCTGTGCGTTTACCAAATCTATTCCCCTCATGATTTTGTACACATCTATGAGATCCCCCCCCCTCATCCTCCTGCGCTCCACGGAATAGAGTCCCAGCCTCTAGTCAACCTCTCCCTACAGCTCTGGCCTCCGAGTCCTGGCAACATCCTCATAATTCTTCTCTGCACCCATTCCAGCTTGACCATGGTACACTGAATGTATACCACAAGGTGTACCAATGTATTCACCAATGTGCTCACACTTCAACAGCAAGCCAAACTTGGTACAGGGGATGCCACGAGGAAGTTTGGACGATCAGGCTTTCATCCTTAGCGAGCGAGGTTTGTTCAAGAGTCTGACAACAGCAGGGAAGACACTGTTCTTGAATCTGGCTGGCGATGTATGTTTTTAAACTTGTGTATCGTCTGCCCGGTGGGAGAGGCATGAGAGAGCACATGACCTGGGTGTGAATGATCTTTGACCATGTTGACCCGAGGCCAAGTGCAGTTGGAGTCATGTGGTGGAGGCTGTTTGTGTGAAGGACAGGGCTGCGTTCATGACTCTGTGTCAATTCTCGCAGTCTTGGGCAGAACAGTTGATGTATGTATTTGGACAGTGCGATCTATAGAGCTTCTGTAGAAATTGGTAAGTGTCAGTGAAGATATGCCGAGTATCCTTGGCCTTGTGAGGACGTGGTGTGTTCGCATGGCCAATGTGTCTATGTGGTTGGATCAGGGCAGATTGCGGATGAAGAAACAAGAAACTGCAGATGCTTGGTTTAAACTAAACTCAAGTGGAACTTGACATCCAGCAGAGTGCAGATGCAGCATCATAGAAACATAGACAATTATAGATTATTTATAGATTATTTGAAGGGGTAGATTGGGCCAGCGCGGAGGCCTGACTGAAACTTGAATCCAGGACTAGATAAATAGTTATGTTCTCTGACCTACGCACCTATCTCCTAAGTTGTATTATTGACAGTTTATTCTATTTTTCTAATTTTCTTTTTTTCTCTTTATTTTTTCTACCCATAAATATAAAGAAACAATTAGAGGCAATGTTAATATGTAACCGATAAATGAGGACCCCAGCTACTTTGGTAACTGGGTCCCTGGAATCCTGGATACTGATAATATGTAATCGTTAAACAAAGTTTGTATTGGTTTGGATTATGATATGCATATGCTTCTAATAAACAAAATTAAAATACAAAAAAAAGAAACATAGAAAATAGGTGCAGGAGGAGGCCATTCGGCCCTTCGAGCCAGCACCGCCATTCATTGTGATCATGGCAGATCGTCCCCAATCAATAACCCGTGCCTGCCTTCTCCCCATATCCCTTGACTCCACTAGCCCCTAGAGCTCTATCTAACTCTCTCTTAAATCCATCCAGTGACTTGGCCTCCACTGTCCTCTGTGGCAGGGAATTCCACAAATTCACAACTCTCTGGGTGAAAACGTTTTTTCTCACCTCAGTCTTAAATGGCCTCCCCTTTATTCTAAGACTGTGGCCCCTGGTTCTGAACTTGCCCAACATTGGGAACATTTTTCCTGCATCTAGCTTGTCCAGTCCTTTTATAATTGTATATGTTCCTATAAGATCCCCCTCATCCTTCTAAACTCCAGTGAATACAAGCACTAATGCAATGTAGAATTACTGAGAGGCAGCAACCCACTGCACTGGTGTCAATGTACCTTTGTTTAATACAGCGCAGAAACAGGTCCTTCAGCCCACCGAGTCCATACCGACCAGCGATCCCCGCATATGAACACTATCCGACACACACTAGGGACAATTTACACATACACCAAGCTAATTAACCTACAAACCTGTACATATTTGGAGTGTGGGAGGAAACTGAAGATCTCGGAGAAAACCCACGCGATCACGGGGAGAACGTACAAACTCCATACAGACAGCACCCGTAGTCGGGATCGAACCCGGGTCTCTGGCGCTGCAAGCGCTGTAAGGCAGCAACTCTACCACTGTGCCACCGTCCTGTTCCAGTCTCTGAACCCACACTGATGTGTCAGTGACAACTTGTAGCCAAGCCTCCGAACCAACAACTTCAAGTTAGGAGGTCTGGTAGTTTAAAACCATTTTTATTTGAGATACAGCGTGGAAACAGGCCCTTCAGGCCCTTCAGCCCCCCGAGTCCACACTGTCTAACGATTACATACAATAATTCGATCCTACACACCAGGGAGAAGTTACAGAAGCCAATTAAAGGACAAACCTGCACGTCTTTGAAGTGTGGGAGGAAACCAGAGCACCCGGAGAAAACCCACGCAGTCACAGGGAGAACGTGCAAACGTACAGACAGCACCCGTGGTCAGGATGGAACCCGGGTCTCTGGCGCTGTAAGGCAGCAACTCTACCGCTGCGCCACCGTGCCACCCTAGTGGAGTGACATATGACATTGTTATTAATAAGAATGAGAAAGGGGAGGCGTGTTTGTGGAGCAGGTTCTGGGGCTGGCTTGTCTTGGCTTTTCTTTACCCAAAATGGATCTGTTTTTCCTTTTGCCTTTGGCAAGAGATTGTGTAACTAATAAGGGTCAGGTTGTTGTCACATGCTATACCTGGATAGCGGACTGCATAATCTTGCCCATCCTCCCATCAGGTCACTTATTCACACAAAGACTGGTGGTAGTAGGGAACCAGCTGCCAGAGGAGGTAGTTGACGGTAGAACCAGATCGGCTCCATTGTGACTAATTTATTACCTGAGTCATGGAGTTATACAACGTGGAAAGAGGCCCTTCGGCCCAACTTGCCCACACTGTCCAACATGTCCCATGTCTTGGCGGTCGAGGACGAGCAGCGTGGGGGCCGGATTCAGTTGAGGACACGTCGCCAATAACAAACGGGGCAACAATAATAAAGGAGGAGCCGGCGTGGGGAGGCCACCAAGAGATCAAAGCGGGACCATTGGGAACTAAATGGAATACTCTGTAACCTTTTTGGCGCCCCTTATGTTGAAGCAGAGACTATCGCAACGTTTAGACGGGTACATGGATAGAACAGGTTTAGAGGGATATGGGCCAAATGCAGACAGGTGGGACTAGTGTAGATGAGACACGTTGGGTGGTGTGGGCAAGTTGGGCTGAAGGGCCTGTTTCCACGCTGTATCACTCCATGACTCAGGTGATACATTACAAGCAATGCAAATGTTCATTCTCTTCCTGAACTTTGCACTCCTTTAACTGTCGAAACCTTTCATCCCTTGGTGATCAGGTGTCTAGCTATCTCTGCTTAGAAAATACTCAAAGGTTGTTGCTGCCAACTCAATGGGTCAGGCAGTATCTCTGGAGAAAAGGAATGGGTGAGGTTTCGGGTCGGGACCCTTCTTCAGCCTTCTCTTTCTTGAATGGGTGAGCGATCCCCACCAACGTGGGTTTTGACATGCGGACTATATCATTGCCAAAACCCACACGTGTGTCTGAGATGATTCTGAGAAGTTATGAGATATTTGTTGCCCCCCGACTTTGATGTCGTTTATGGCCAAGGAATCCTGGTAAAATTCAAGTCATCAGGGGGAAGGAAGCCAGACAAACCTGTGTTGGTGGGAGTTGCCATGTTGGGAGGAAACCGGGTCACAGGGAGAACGTGCAAACTCCACACAAGGACAGCACCCAAGGTCAGGATCGAACCCAGATCTCTGGTGCTGTGTGAGGCAGCAACTCTACCAGCTGCATCACTGTGCTACTCCTAGACTTAATATTATTTTGCTGCCTGTTTATCACTGCAGATAGACACAAATTATGATGAAGTCTGAAGAACAGTCTCGTCCCGAAACGTCACCTATTCCTTTTCTCCAAAGATGCTGCCTAACCCGCTGAGTTCCTCTAGCATTGTGTGTCTATCTTCCCTGTGAATCAGCATCTACAGTTCTTCCCTACACATGTTTATCTATGTGCTGCCTGGACGATCTATTGGGCAACTATTAATGTTGTTGACTGTGATGGCAGATTCAAGACAATTGTTTGGAACCACTGCCATTTCCCTATTTCATGGTCTTATCTTGATTTTGATGGTCCTGGAACATATCTCCCTGTATGTTTTTATTTAATGTGCAGATTTACTCCCAGACACATTCTTCATTCTTTTTACATCTTTATTTGTCCTCCTTCACTGGAATTTTCAAAAATTCCATGTACAACAAGGAACTGCAGACGCTGGTTTACAAAAGAAAACGCAAGAGGGCTGGAGTAACTCAGCGGGTCAGGCAGCATCTCTGGAGAACATGAATAGGGGACATTCTGGGCCGACCCAAAATGACCCCTCATCCATGTGTAAGAAAGAACTGCAGATGCTGGTTTAAATCGAAGGGTGACACAAAATGCTGGAGTAACTCAGCGGGTGAGGCAGCATCTCTGGAGAGAAGGATTGGGTGACGTTTCGGGTCGAGACCCTTCTTCAGACTGATGTCAGGGGAGGGGGCGGGACAAAGATAGAATGTAGGCAGAGGCAGTAAGACTGGTGGGAGAACTGGGAAGGGGGAGAGGATGGAGAGAGAGGGAAAGCAAGGGCTATCTGAAGTAGAGAAGTTAATGTTCATACCGCTGGGGTGTAATGGATGTCCCCTATCCATGTTCTCCTGAGCTGCTGCCTGACCCGCTGAGTTACTCCAGCACTGGAGACTTCTTTCAAAAATGTGCCAACCCTCTGGCCTATCATTGATAATCAATGCAACATTGTATGCCTTTTCTGGTTCCAAAATGTAACAAGGATATTGGTATGTTTATGTAAGGATGAGGGATATCCATTTACCATGCTGAGGGATTGTGGTAACTCTGACCATGCAGAATTCAGAGTGGGACAGGATGTGGCTTGTTGAGTTTCGATGAGTCAAGATCTATGCAGATAGACGCATGAGTGAGTTGAAATTCCAACTTGGACAAGCTAAGCTGCAACAAAAGAACATGTTGCAATGGGGCTGGGGCTGAGGACAGCAATATTACAGAGATGAATAAAAACGCTATTATCGGTAGATTAACACAGGGATTGAAGCTTATTAAATAACTATATATTATAGAGTTTTTCCAAGCGGAATGGGCAGTGAGGAGGAGGATCAAGGGCAAAGTTACAGCAATTTTGGCATCTCACAGTTTTAGTTCGTTAGTTAGTTTAGTTTATTATCAGGTGCACTGAGGTACAGTGAAATAGCTAAGGTGCCTCCGTGCCGAGAGCCCGGCTAGCTCAGTGGGTAGAGCATGAGATTATTCATCTCAGGGTCATGGGTTCGAGCCCTACGTTGGGCACTTCCAGTGGTGCAGCGGTAGAGTTGCTGCCTTACAGCGCTTGCAGCGCCAGAGACCCGGGTTCGATCCCGGCTACGAGTGCTGTCTGTACGGAGTTTGTACATTCTCCCCGTGACCTGCGCGGGTTTCCTCCGAGATCTTCGGATTCCTCCCACACTCCAAAGACGTACAGGTTTGTAGGCTTGGCATAAATGTAAGGTGTAGGAAGGAACTGCAGATTCTGGTTTAAACTGAATATGGACACAAAAAGCTGGAGTAACTCAGCGGGACAGGCAGCATCTCTGGGGAATTGAAGAAGGGTCTCGACCTGAAACGCCACCCATTCCTTCTCTCCAGAGATGCTGCCTGTCCCGCTGAGTTACTCCAGCCTTTTGTGCCTATCTTTGGTATAATGTAAATTGTTCCTAGTGGGTGTAGGATAGTGTTAATGTGCGGGGATCGCTGGTCGGTGCGGACTAGGTGGGCCGAAGGCCTGTTTCCGCACTGTATCTCCAAACTAAACTAAACTAAGACTGAGATGCCAAAATTCACAGCGCAAATGTGAAATACCATCACAGTCTTGTGTTCTCTTTGATGGGCTCTGCTTTGTTAAGGGCCTGTCCCACTTGGCTGTCATTTACGTGACAGGCCGGTAGTGACCTGACGCGCATCATCATGCGTCACACAGCCGAGATATGGGCGGCACGGTGGTGCAGCGGTAGAGTTGCTGCCTTAGCCTTACAGCGCCAGAGTCCCTGGTTCAATCCGACTACGGGTACTGTCTGTACGGAATTTGTACGTTCTCCCCGTGACCTGCGTGAGTTTTCTCCCAAACATCTTCGGTTTCCTCCCACACTCCATAGACGTACAGGTTTGTAGGTTAATTGGCTTGGTGTAAATGTAAAATTGTCCCCAGTGTGTGTGTAGGACTTTATTTGTTACATGTACCGAGGTTCAGTGAGATTCATTTTGTATTCAGTTCCATTCGTGTAGTGTAGGATAGTGTTAATGTGCGGGGATCGCTGGACTTGGTGACCGAAGGACCTGTTTCTGTGATGCATCTGTAAACTAAACTAAATTATACTATAAACTATCAAACAGGAAATGCAATAATACAGTGGAGGTTGTGAACTTCAAGCTGCCGGCAGAGAACTAGAGCTCAATGCCAGCTTGTTTTACAAGCTGCCTGGACTCATGCACCAAGTCAAGCAACAACTGTGCTATAAACATGGGGTCCAAATATAGAGAAACACGCAACTGCAGGTGCTGGTCCACACAAAGGACACAGAGTGCTGGAGTAACTCAGCGGGCCAGGCAGCATCTGTGGAGAACATGGATAGGTGACGTTTCACAGAGTGCTGGAGTAACTCAGCGGGCCAGGCAGCATCTGTGGAGAACATGGATAGGTGACGTTTCACAGAGTGCTGGAGTAACTCAGCGGGCCAGGCAGCATATGTGGAGAACATGGATAGGTGACGTTTCACAGAGTGCTGGAGTAACTCAGCGGGCCAGGCAGCATCTGTGGAGAACAGGTACACGTGACCTTTCGGGTCGACACTGAACATCGCCAATTCATGTTCTCGAGATATTGAGTTTGGAGTTTCATTTATTGTCACGTGTACCGAGGTACAGTGAAAAGCTTTTGTTGCGTGCTAACCTGATGCTGTCTGACCCGCTGAGTAACTCCAGCATTTTGTGTCTATCTTCGGAGTAAACCAGTTCCTTCCTACACACGCTGTCTGTTACTCCAGCACTTTGTATCCCTTTCGGCACAAGGACCGCAAGCGTGCACGTGGGAAGACTGAGAGTAGGCAAGGGTGTGAGGATAAGCCATCACTAATGATGTGGCTTTTCAGGATGAATGTTTCAATGACAGTTGAAGAAAAAAATCTGGTTCATAAGGTCATGTTCATAAGTGTTAGGAGTAGAATTAGGCCATTCGGCCCATCAAGTCTACTCCACCATTTCAATCCACCATTTTCTATGTTGCCATGTTCCTCTCTATCCTTCCCCCACCCAAGTCACACCAGATTCTCCTTTTCCCCCAACAAACAGCTAACAATGGCATGTTTCCTTTATCATTGTTAGTTTTTGGCGTATCTTTCTGTCATTGTTCTATATCTCCCCACATCACTGTCTTGATTAGTATGGGTGTCAGAGGTTATGGGATAGGTTTGAATATGGGAATGGAACCACTATGTAGAGGAACCGACTAGAGGGCAGGCCATCCTAGACTGGGTATTGTGTAATGAGGAAGGATTAGTTGGCGATCTTGTTGTGCAAAGCCCCTTGGGCAACAGTGACCATGATATGGTGTAATTCTGCATTAGGATGGAGAGTGACACGGTTAATTCAGATACCAGGGTCCTGAACTTAAAGAAAGGAGACTTTGAAGGTATGAGACAGGAATTGGCTAGGATAGACTGGCAAATTATTCTTAAAGGGTTGACAGTGGAGATGCAATGGCAAAGATTTAAAGACCGCATGGATGAACTCCAGAAATTGTTCATCCCTGTCTGGCGAAAAAATAAAATGGGGAAGGCTGCTCAACCGTGGATGACGAGGGAAGTCAAAGATAGTGTTAAATCCAAGGAAGAGGCATATAAATTGGCCAGAGGAAGCAGCAAACCGGAGGACTGGGTGAAATGTAGAACTCAACAGAGGAGGACAAAGGGGTTAATTAAGAGGGGGGGAAAAAGAAGATGAAGGAAAGCTTGCGGGAAATATAAAAGCTGACTGTAAAATTTCTATAGGTATGTAAAAAGGAAAAGATTAGTGAAGATACAGTCAGAGACAGGTGAATTTATAATGAGAAACAAAGAAATGGCAGAACAGTTAAACAAGTACTTTGGTTCTGTCTTCACTGAGGAAAGACACAACAATCTCCCGGAAATACTAGGGGACCATGGATCTAGTGGGAGGGAGGAACTGAAGCGAATCCATATTAGTCAGGAAATGATGTTAGATAAACTGTTGGGACTGAAGGCAGATAAATCCCCAGGGCCTGATGGTCTGCATCCCAGAGTACTCAAGGAGGTGGCCCTAGAACTCGTGGATGCATTGGTGATCATTTTCCTATGTTCTCTCGACTCTGGATCAGTTCCTGTGGACTGGAGGAGGAAGAAACAGGGAATTATAGACGAGCTAGCCTACCATCGGTAGTGGGGAAGACGCTGGAGTCGATTATTAAAGATGTTATAGCAGCGCATTTGGAAAGCAGTGACGGGATCGGTCAGTCAGCATGGATTTATGAAGGGGAAATCATGCTTGACTAATCTTCTGGAATTTTTTGAGGATGTAACAAGTAGAATAGATAAGGGAGAGTAGTGTATCTGGACTTTCAAAAAGCCTTTGACAAAGGTCCCACCAATACTCGTCTCA
>CM075978.1:67525397-67645645 GCA_038087875.1 Malacoraja senta
TTTCTGTGCCTGCAAGTGGCAGCACGTTGATACAGGGGAGGTCTGAGCTAATAAGGTTGACGGAAATTTGAGGACTAACGAAGGTCCTGTGTGCTACTATTGTAGAGGGAGAGGGCACATGTTAAAGGCGTGTCCGTTCTGCAGCAGAAAATGCTAAGCCTGTGGCTTTGGTGGGTACACAGAAGGCACCTGTGGTACCTGAGGTGCCTGAGTCTGAGGAGTGTAGGGATTATTCTGCGTTCATCATGAATGGGTTTGTTTCTCTGGAGGATGGGGGTGATAGAGTTCCAGTATCCATCTTGCGTGATACTGGTGCTACTCAGTCCTTTATATTGGAGAGTGTACTGCCGTTTTCTGGTGAATCATCGGTTGGGTCAAGTGTCCCTGTGGTAGGATTCGGGATGGATGGCATGGTAGTGCCTTTGCATACCGTGAGTCTCGAGTCCGAGTTGGTTTCAGGCCGGGTAACTGTTGGGTTACGGCCGTGTTTTCCCGTTGGGGGAGTTTCTGTAATTTTGGGGAATGACTTGGCAGGAGGTAGAGTTTTAGTTACTCCTGAGGTGACGGCTGTTCCGATGGTGCAGAGTCCTGATAGATTGGCTATTCAGCATCCGAGGGTCTTTGCAGCTTGTGCTGTCATGAGGGCTATGGCTAAGGGCCAGGCGAAGTTTGAGGATGTAGTGGACCTGAGTGAGAGCATTTTTGGAGATCAGGATGAGGGATCCAGTGTGTTGAAGGGTGTTTCTACATCTCAAGATGGGATAGTGTCTGGAAATGTGCCGGTGTCGCTGTCACGTGACCGGCTGGTTGAGGAGCAAAACAGTGATCCAGGTTTATCTGATCTGTTCGACCGCGCGGTGCCTGAAGGGGATATGGATTCCACAGCGAAGGGTATTTTCTAAGGGAGGGCTTACTGATGCGAAAGTGGTCTCCCTTGGATGTATCTGGGCATGATGATTGGAGCGTGGTTGATCAGATTGTGATACCTCGTCGGTATAGGGACGAGATACTCGGTTTGGCTCATGATGGTCCTCTGGGTGGACATTTGGGGGTCAATAAGACGAATGACCGTATGAAGAATAAGAACCGGCGGTTAATGAGCTGGAGTTTGCAGCTGCAAGACTACAACCTGGAGGTCAGGCATATCCGTGGCAAGGATAATGTCTTGGCTGACGCCTTGTCGCGCCAGTGGAGTTTAGCTCCTGAATAGTTTCTGGGATTTGGTGGTGTTTTTTTTCTCTCTTTTTCCGAAACTTATTCAGTATCTTTGGGTGGGGGTGTTAGGCGCTTCCCCCCCCCCCCCCGGTGAATGCTATGTACTTAACTTTCTCTGTTTCTTTCCCGAGTGCAGGCATTGTGGCTGGGAGTCTGGAATCAAAGGGTTATAAGGCTCCTGTACCCGATTGGCCAAGCTGCGTCAGGTGACGGGTGACTCATCTGAAGCATAAATACCAGAACTTCCCAGAATTCTCTCTCTTCGACATCGATCCTGCCTGTGAGCTGACTGCTGGAATGAGCTGCAGAAGGCCTGGCCGCATGGCATAGAACTGGTGTACTTTCACGATTACTGATTAACAAATGTTGCATTGGGACGGATAAGGCTGACCTTAGAGTTTTCGGTATTTTGTTTCAGGGTTATATATATATTTAGGCAGGTTAGAGACTCCGGTTCGACGGTCCATCAGGCGGCTGGCTGGAGCACCATTAAATCGTTTGTTAGTCCATTCCTATCCCTGACTGGGTTGTTGAATCAGGTTTGGGTTTTTTTGTGTCCTATGGAAATAATTAAAACTATTTTTGAACTTAAACCTGGTTTTTTAACTTATGTTACGCCAGCTCTGAAGTACCTGCTTTCGGGAGTCGTAACAAGCACGCTGTGAAACGTCACCTATCCCTGTCCTCCACAGATGCTGCCTGGCCCGCTGAGTTACTCCAGCACTCTGTGAAACGTCACCTATCCATGTTCTCCAGAGATGCTGCCTGTCCCACTGTGTTACTCCAGCACTCTGTGTCTATCTTTGGTATAAACCAGCATCTGCACGATTAGACATTCTGAAGAAGGGTCTCTATCCGAAACATCACCTCTCTCCAGAGATGCTGCCTGCTTGGCCTGCCTGCCTGTCCCGCTGAGTTACTCCAGCATTTTGTCTATCTTCAGACATTTGGCCAGCTTCCATCCCTCCAGCTTCCACACTGACCAAGATCAGTGATATCATTGCTTTGGAAAATAAAGATTTCATATTTTGATAATTGTGGGTCGACTGTTCAAATCTGAGAGGCTGTTTTGAGTTGGTGAAGTCAAGTGCCGGCCAATGGGGGGATCTGCGCGATTTTAATTGGCCCGATGTCATCAAGATGATACAAACCAATTTTATTCAATGAAGATAGACACAAAATGCTGGAGTAACTCAGCGGGACAGGCAGGCAGGCAGGCAGCATCTGTGGAGAGAAGGGATGGGTGACGTTCCGGGTGGAGACCCTTCCTCTATTATTCCTTCTATCCAGAGATGCTACCTGCCTGTGTCCCGCTGAGTCTATCCTGGGTGTAAAGCAGCATCTGCAGTTCCTTCCTACACATATTTAATCCGAGCGAAGTTCTCTCCACCACCACACACACACACACACAACTAGTGCTAAAGTTGTGGCTTTTATGTATTTGTACATTAATACAAAGAAGTATTTGACATAATGTTCAGCGCTGAACTTTCTCACAGCCCACGATTTCTCAATGTAACCGGAGCAGCTTAACGCGAGTGTGAGGAGTCACACAGGGCCATATTTGGCAACGCTCGCGTTTTGTAACACTGTGAATGGTGTTTATTTTTCGTAGGAAGGAACTGCAGATGCTGCTTTTAAACAGAAGAGACACACACAAGAAGCTGGAGTAACTCAGCGGGTCGGGCAGCATCTGTGGGGAGAAGGAATGGGTGACGTTCCGGGTGGAGACCCTTCTTCGGACCGGTGATTTTGAGCAACGTGGGAGCAAATGGAAAGACTACATTTGGGGCGTTTGTAGGAGGGGGGTGGATGATGGCGGGGCGCCTGCTGGTCGCTGGTAGAGCTGCTGGCGGTGAGCTTGTTTGTGGGGAAAAGGGGATTTCCAGCGGCGGAGAAGTGATATTGACTGAAGGGGCTTTCCAGTCGGCAGCCAGTGTTCGCAGGGAGAGAGAGAGAGAGAGAGACAGAGAGAGACACAGAGAGAGACACAGAGACACAGAGAGAGGCAGCAGCGCTGGTGAAACTGACATGGGTGATTTCTCCACCGCAGTGTGAGCCGGCTGCAGCGGACACCATGGCAGCGCTCAACGCCAGCGGCTTCTCGTCCACGATTCCCCCGCAGGAGCCGCTCCCCGCCCGGCCTCCCCGCGACGTTGACCCGGCGGCGGCAGCGAGAGGAGCAGCGGATGAAGAGGCCCGACCACGGTGCGTACTGGCCCGGCCCGGCCCGGAGAGTGGGACAGGGAGGGAGGGAGGAGACTGGCCCGGCCCCGACCGGAAGTGAGAGTGGGACAGGGAGGGAGGGACCCAGGGTCACAGCGCAGAGGCCGCCCCCCCCTCTCTCCCCCCCTCCTCTCTCCCCCCCTCCTCTCTCCCCCCTCCCCTCCTCTCTCTCCCCCTCCTTCCCCCCCCACCCTCTCTCTCCCCCCCCCTCTCTCTCCCCCCCACCCTCTCTCTCCCTCTCTCTCTCTCCCTCTCCCTCCGCTCTCTCACCCCTCTCTTCTCCCCCTCTCCCCCCCCTCTTCCCCCCTCTTCCCCCCCCTCCCCCCCCCTCTTCCCCCCTCTCTCTCTCCCCCTCTCTCTCCCTCTCTCCCTCCCCCTCTCTCCCCCTCTCTCTCTCTCTCCCCCCCACCCCCCCACCCCTCTCCCCTCCCCTCTCTTCTCCCCCTCTCTCTCTCCCCCTCTCTTCTCCCCCTCTCTTCTCCCCCTCTCTTCTCCCCCTCTCTTCTCCCCCTCTCTTCTCCCCCTCTCTTCTCCCCCTCTCTTCTCCCCCTCTCTTTCTCCCCCTCTCATCTCCCCCCCTCTCTTCCCCCCCCTCTCTCTCTCCCCCTCTCTCTCTCTCCCCCCCACCCTCTCTCCCCCCCACCTCTCTCTCCCCCCCACCCCACTCCCCCCCACCCCCCTCTCCCCCACCTCTCTCCCCCCTCTCTCTCTGCCCCTCTCTCTCCCGTATTTGACCGCTAACTACTCGGGTCGAGGGGACTGTCGGGTCGGAGCGCCGCGTCCGGCCCCGCCTCACCCGTCCTGACGTAGTGCAGCCATGGAGTGCAGCAAGCGCCTCGCCGTGGCCCCGTCGGTCGGTAGCCCGGCCAGCTGTCCGGCCTTCGGACCTTCGCTTACCGCCGACACCACCACCCCCTCTTCTCACGGCCGATCATCGGTTCATGAGTTGCATGGGGTCGGGGCCAAAACTCCTCAGCTGCCCCGCCGAGTTGGTCAACGAATTGCTGTCGGGAATTTGTCCCTTATTTCGACCTTTTGTCCTTATTTTGGAGTGAGAAAGTTGGCAACCCCAGTCCCCAGGCCCTGCGTTGTGTGGTCAGGGTCTGAGTCACACCCAATGAATGATCCCTGACACAGACATTTGTAAATGCTCAATGGTACTTTATTGTCACATGTACACTGGGACCGTCAAAACCTTTCTTGCATAGTTCAGTAAAAAGCTGCAGGAACTCAGCAGGTCAGGCAGCATCACTGGAGTCTGAAAAAGGGTCTCGACCCGAAAACGTCCCCCTATTGCAATTCACCAGAGATGCTGCCTGCCCCGCTGAGTTACTCCAGCATTTTGCGTCTATCTCTGGAGAACATGGATAGGTGATGTTTTACAGAGTGCTGGAGTAACTCAGCGGGTCAGGCAGCATCTGTGGAGAACATGGATAGGTGATGTTTTACAGAGTGCTGGAGTAACTCAGCAGGTCAGGCAGCATCTGTGGAGAACATGGATAGGTGACGTTTCACACAGTGCTGGAGTAACTCAGCGGGTCAGCAGCATCTGTGGAGAACATGGATAGGTGATGTTTTACAGAGTGCTGGAGTAACTCAGCAGGTCAGGCAGCATCTGTGGAGAACATGGATAGGTGACGTTTCACACAGTGCTGGAGTAACTCAGCGGGTCAGGCAGCATCTGTGGAGAACATGGATAGGTGACGTTTCTGGTCGAGACCCAGTACACAATTTTCAGTCGGGACAACAGATTACACTGAGACAGCATAGGAGAGTTAGAGTGAGAATTATTTTCACCTAGAGAGTTGTGAATCTGTGGAATTCTCTGCCACAGAAGGCAGTGGAGGCCAATTCACTGGATGATTTCAAGAGAGAGTTAGATAGAGCTCTTGGGGCTAACGGAAATCAAGGGATATGGGGAGAAAGCAGGAAAGGGGTAGTGATTTTGGACGATCAGCCATGCTCATATTGAATGGCGGTGGTGGCTCGAAGGGCAGAATGTCCTACCTCTGCGCATTTTCTATGTTTCTATTTAGTAAATATATCTCACTCTTCAGGGCAGTCACTGGTGGAACCTCAAAGATGAGAGAAGCTATTGATGAATCAGTGTAAATCACCAGGCACTCCAGTTTCTCGATCGACGGAGAGGGGGGAGAGGTGGGGGTGGTAATTTTGTGACTGGGATGTTATGGGAGTATGCAGAGTTGGATTCTTTCAGGGAGGAGGGGTAGGGGAATTCCTTTCCTCCACAGATGCTGTCCGAGCCGCTGAGTTCCTCTAGTAGATTGTTGCTCCAGGCTCCAGTGTGGAGCCTCTTGCTGTCTTCTGCAGAATGTTAGAGCTGCTTGGGGCCAATGAACCTACAACTGCACTACGGGATGTGGGTGGTGACCGGAGCACCCGGAGGAAACCCACAGGTTTGCAGGGAGAACGTGCAAACTCCACGCAAATAGTACCCGTAGTCAGGATCGAACCCGGGCCTCTGGTGCTTTAAGGCAACAACTCTACCGCCGCGCCACTGTGCCGCCCGATAGTAGCCGTGGTCCGATCAAACCGGGTCTCTGGCGAGTGTTAGATGCTCTACTTGTGAGTTAGTGGTTCTACCCACTGCGCTTAATATCCCAGTAAATTTGGCCTTGATCACTTTAACCAGGAAGCTTCGTGAGAATGTGAGTGTCTATAGATTCTGGAGCACGGGCAGGATGTGGTCGTTTCCGTGTGAGTAAGTAAAGTTCTCCTGGGTTCACGAGTAGACACAGTGAACACAGACAACAGGATCTCGACCCGAAACGTCACCCATTCCTCTCTCCAGAGATGATGCCTGTCCCGCTGAGTTACCTCCAGCTTTTTGTGTCTATCTTCGGTGTAAACCAGCATCTGCAGTTCCTTCCTACACATTTCACTGTGACGATATTTAGCTGTAATAGTGAAGAACGCGCGTGGAACTTTAACCCAATATGAGTCATCCGCTTCAGGTGAGACCATTGGAAGGAAACAAGCAGACTGGGTAACATATCAGAAGCAATTCTGCAGATATTCAGATTAAACTAGAAGGCAGAGAGTGCTCAGATGTGTCATTTGCCATTTTACCGTTGCTTTCCATGATTCTTTGCCTTTTCTGATTATTATTCAGCCATGTGTAATAATCGCAGGAAAACATTGAAGACTCAAAATATTTTTTGACTGTGACGTGCACACTATGTCATATTGCTACAGACTTTTATAAAAAAAACATTGCAAAACTCTTGTCAAAGGTCACCCACCTTTCGTTGTCTTTCGGGGACTAATTTCTGTCAGGGTTGTGGCTAAGATTTCTTTCCAAAATTGACTATTTTAAATTTTCAATCTTCACTGATCTGCAGATACGGGGGACTTTAGGTTGTTTTGGTGTTAGAATAACACGTTGGTAAATCATAAGTATTTACTGAAGAGATACCATTAAAATGGACCGAGCTACCTTGTAGGAATTTTATAGGTAGTTTATAACAACGAGAATCAAATTAATTGTTTGTTACTGTTGGTGGAGCTTTGTAGAATACACTTTGTCTTGGGAATTTCTTTAGTTTAGTTTAGACATACAGCGCAGAACCAGGCCCTTCGGCCCACCGAGTCTGTGCCGACCAGCGATCCCTGCACACTAACATTATCCTACACATACAATTTACAATGATACCAAGCCGATTAACCTGTACGTCTTTGCAGTGTGGGAGGAAACTAGGGCACTCGGAGCAAACACACGTGGTCATAGGGAGAATGTACAAACTCTGTACAGACAGCCACCCGTAGTCAGGATCGAACCCGGGTCTCTGGCGCTGTGGGCAGGAACTCTACCGCTGCTATCTCGGCCATTTAGTGGCAGGAAAATTAAATCGTTAAATAGTGTCGTTTGTTGTCACGTGTACCAAGGTACAATGAAAAGCTTTTTGTTGCGTGCTATCCAGTCAGCAGAAAGACAATACATGATTACAGTCAAGCCGTCCACAGTGTACACGTACAGGAGAAAGGGAAATCGTTGTTTGTTGGAGTGATATCAAATGGCCTAAGATTATTATTTTTTAATTGAATATATATTTGAACAATAATAATATAAGCGTTAGTATAAATGAGCAGAGCGCTGGCTAAGTGATGTACCTCCCAGGAAATTGCAGACTTAGTGAATGACTTTTTAAAAGAAAATGCATCGTAATTAATGTTAACATTTTAAATTGAGTCATACAGCATGGAAAAAGGCCCTTCGGCCCAACTTGCCCGCACCGACCAACATGCCCATCTACACTAGTCCCACCTGCCCACCTTTGGCCCATTTCCCTCTAAACCTGTCCTATCCATGTACCTGTCTAACTGTTTCTTAAAAGTTGGGATAGTCCCAGCCTCAACTACCTCTCTGGCAGCTTGTTCCATACACCCACCACCCTTGTGTGAAAAAAGTTACCCCTCAGATTCCTATTAAATCTCCACCCCCCCCCCCCCCCCCACCATAAACCTTTGCCTCAGATTCTCGCTTCCCCTACTCTGGTGCAAGAGACTCTGTGCATCTATCTACCTGATCAATTTCTGTCATGATTTTATACATCTCTATAAGATCCTCCTGCGCTCCAAGGAATAGAGACCCAGCCCACTCAACCTCTCCCTGTAGCTCACACCCTCTAGTCCTGGCAACATTCTCCTAAATCTTCTCTGCACCCTTTCCAGCTTGACAATATCTTTCCTATGTGTGCAATAAGGGAGGATGCAGACTATTTGTTATTTTTCTGTGCAATTGCATTTAAATTTACAAAGTTAGCCTGTTCTTAGTTTCAGGCCTCTGGAATGGGGAGATTTGTAAAGACTGGAGTAAATATATATATATATATATATATTTTTAATGGATATGTGGACTAAAACAAAGTGTGGAATTGTAGAAACAAGGAACTGTAGATGCTGGTTTACCAGGAAAAGTCACAAAGTGCTGGAGTAATCCAGCGGGTCAGGGGGTATCTCTGGAGAAGGTCAGCACGGTGGCGTAGCGGTAGAGTTGCTGCTTTACAGCGCTTGCAGCGGCAGAGACCCGGGTTTGATCCTGACTATGGTTGCTGTCTGTACGGAGTTTTGCATGTTCTCCCCGTGACCATGTGGGCTTTCTCAGAGATCTTCGGGTTCCTCCCACAAACCAAAGACAGACAGGTTTGTAGGACAATTGGCTTGGTATAAGTGTAAACTGTCCCTAGTGTGTGTAGGGTGGTGTTAGTGTGCGGGGATCGCTGGTCGGTGTGGACTCGGTGGGCCGAAAGGGCCTGTTTCCACGCTGTATCTCCAAACTAAAGTGAATGTGGATGGGTGACCTTTGGGGTCCGGATCTTTGTTCAGTGCTGGAAAGACACAACAGGTCAGGCAGCATCTGTGTGGGGTGAACAAGAAGCAAATGTGTCAGACTGAAGACCCATCACCAAAACTGGAATCTCAGGGTTTCTGTCTCCCGGTTCCAACAAAGAATCTTTACACTTGAATCTATAGGCCCTTGGCTAAAGGGATCAGGGGGTATGGAGAGAAGGCAGGTACGGGATACTGAGTTTGGATAATCAGCCATGATCACATTGAATGGCGGTGCAGGCTCGAAGGGCCAAATGGCCTACTCCTGCACCTATTGTCTATGTTTCTATGTTATACTTTATATTCCGTTGCTCTGATATTGAGAGAGCCGAATAACACTGTAAGTGGTGATGATGAGAAGGTAGATAGTGAGTTAGGCAGAGTGACAAGGATGTGTCGGAGATGACCACAGTGGTATTGTACAACTCTCATCGGAGAGAGGAGGAGAATGTTTGTGGTCCTGTGGACGGCCATTGTGGGCTCCACCTTTCCTTGATCGCTGTTGCTCTTTGCATATCTCAAATTCACATGTCCTGCAGGCCTTCTATATCTCTCAGTTTCCCTTTCCCCTGACTCTCAGCCTGAAGAAGGTTCCCCACCCTTCAACAGAGTAAGCTGACAAGTGTCTGAAGAAGGGTCTCGACCCATTCCTTCTCTCCAGAGATGCTGCCTGTCCCGCAGTAAGTTACTCCAGCTTTTTGTGTCTATCTTATGTGGAAAGGATGTTGAACTTGGGTCCTTACAGATGTGGAATGAAGTGGTCAGGTGCACATGCCACATGTGGACTCTAGTGCTGGCAAGGGGTGTGAATGTCAAAGGTGATTGCTGGTCACCTTATCCAGATTTGTGCCGTGGTTTTGTGAGCTAACACAAGACAGTACAACATGGGGTGGTGCCTAGATACCACTAATAGAGGAGAAAATAGCGGAACGTTAAACTTTCTCCCACTCGCCCCGTGATGGCTCCAAGGGTTGAGGAGGTTCCGTCAGATAGAACCAAGACTCCACATTCATGCCTTGCTGCTGTAATCTCTCACCTGAGATGTGTGTTTGAGTTCTGCATTTGGCAAAGATTATAACTGTTGACTAAAAATATAAGGAGTGTAAATCGTAGAATATGTTTGTGGCCATTCGGCCCCTCTGTGCCTGTGCTGGTCGTAATAGGAGCTTGTTGGGTTAACGGTGCCTCCCAGTGCTGGACCCTGCGATTCCTGACCACACCAGGTGCGTTTAAAGTGATGGGCAGTATTAGTTGTGTCTGGTTTTCACATAGCAGGTCCCAGCAGGGTGGTGTAGGTCTCTGAATCTCCCCTAGAATTCCCCTAATTACTTGATTTCCACCCCCCACCCCACTTTTTGGAGACCTTCTGCTTCTGGCTGTTCTGTGGATAGAGTTGCTGCCCCACAGCGTCAGAGACCAGGGTTCAATCATGACCTCAGCTGCTGTCTGTGCGGTGTTTGCCCGTTCTCCCTGCAGAGCTGCCAACTCTCGCGCTTTGAGCGTGAGACTCACGCATTTCGCCCAATTCTCACGCGGATCACAGAATTTCTCACGCTCTGTTGTGAGAAATTCTGTGATCAGCAAGAACTTCAAAACTCATATCAAGTACATGGGCCGTGGGTGTTGGAGAGCCGGGGCGGAGGGAGGGATGGAAGCAGAAGCAGCAGCGGGGGACACATGCGGATGGGGAGCCGGGGCTGGCGAGTGTTTGCCGGGCTGGCGAGTGTTTGCCGGGCTGGCGAGTCGCTTGCTGCAGCTCTGGCCACGGAGCAGCTCAGTGCAAGAGTCCCGGGCCGTCGGAAGCGTTGTGCCGCTGCCGTGAGAGTCTCTGTGCCAAATTCGCCCTGATGGACCGGCATGGACCAGGCTGTGGCTCGGTGCATCCTGGAGGACAACCAGTGGCTGCTGGAAGTAGGTACCAAGCACTAGGTAGAAGTAGTGGAAGATAGTGGCCTTCAAATGGGGTGGTTGGAGGAAGCATCCTGCTTGCTTGCTAGATTTTCACTTACTGTAACTGCAGGAACAATGTTCCCGATGTTGGGGGAATCCAAAACCAGGGGTCACAGTTTAAGAATACGGGGTAGGCCATTTAGGACTGAGATGAGGACAAACATTCTTCACCCAGAGTTGTGAATCTGTGGAATTCTCTGCCACAGAAGGCAGTGGCGGCCAAATCACTGGATGTTTTCAAGTGAGTTACATTTAGCTCTTGGGGCTCGTGAATTCAAGGGATATGGGAAAAACAGAAAAGATGTACTGATTTTAGATGAACAGCCATGATCATATTGAATGGAAATGCTGGCTCGAAGGGCCGAATGGCCTATTCTTCACCTATTTTCTATGTTTCTATGCTTGAGTATATGGCAATAAAACTCAACCACTTGATTTTGAACCATTCATGCATGGTGGACGTATAATGTAGTCATAGAGTGATACAGTGTGAAAACAGGCCCTTCGGCCCAACTTGCCCACACTCGCCAACATGTCCCAGCTACACTACCTGCTTTTGGTCCATATCCCTCCAAACCTATCCTATCCATGTATCAGTCTGACTGTTTCTTAAATGTTGGGATAGTCCCTGCCTCAATTAACCTCCTCTGGCAACTTGTTCCATACACCCACCACCCTTTGTGTGGAAAAAGTTACCTCTTAAAAATATTTCAAACAAAAACATTGAAATCACACTTCTACAATGCCCTAAAACATGATTTGAATACATCAAATTTTTAAAAGTCCCAACCCCCCTCCCACACCCTCCCCCCACTCAGTCACTCCACTGCCTCGCCTGCCTACCACCCCCAAAGCCAGTGATCAGTGATCGTTCAGCCCCCCCACTTTAAAAAACGCTCCGCGGCCCCCTGGAACTTCAGACAGAGAGCACTGCCAGATGTGAGCGGGAACTGAGGCCAGTTGTCCGTGATGTCTGGATCCCAATGCTCAGCGCTTCATGTTTCGGAGTTGGCTAATGTGATTGATTTGTAATTAGCCTGATTTGTAATTAGTTGACAAAACCTTAATTTATTCATCCGAAATTACCAGGGGGATGGGAGAAGTGTAATATTAAAATGACATGCAGCTGTCAGGCTGTCTGTCACAACATACAGCCCCGATAACCCATTAAGCCCTGTCCCACTTGCGTGTCCTTGTCATGCAAATTACGTGACCTCGTGGTCGCGTTGAGGCGCATGGGCATCGTATGGCCGTGCGGGGCCGGTCCCACTGAGAAGCACGGAGGGGTATGGAGTTGTGCGCGGTATCGCGCGGGGCTCCGGGATTTAGTACCGAACAAAATCTTCACGCGCCTCCGGCCTGACGGCCCGCTTACGCACGCAGGCATATTGCGGTCGCACACAAGCGTCTTGACGTCGTACGCGTAGCGCGTGGTGTTGCGTGATGACGTCACCGCGCAACGCCCAAAATCAGTCTGCCTGCCCTTTTCGCGTCAGCAATAAAAGCGCGCGCGATTTTAAAATGGTCACCACACTCACCGAGTTTCTTCCAATGGAGTGGGGGCCTGTTCAGCAATGATAGTTTCAGGACCTATCTCAACACAATTAAGTAGAGTTATGCATAGAGCCAGGAATTTGCCATAAATGCCATGTGCCTTTTTTGATGGTGTCAGGAAGATAATGCCCTTTTCACGATTGAGTGCCTAAATCAGTCTTTTTTGCTGTTTTAACGTAACTTACAAGAAAATTTACACCACCGGGGCGAAACCCGGCTGTATAGAAACGTAGAAAATAGGTGCAGGAGTAGGCCATTCGGCCCTTCGAGCCTGCACCGCCATTCAATATGATCATGGCTGATCATCCAACTCAGTATCCCGTACCGGCCTTCTCTCCATACCCCCTGATCCCTTTAGCCACAAGGGCCACATCTAACTCCCTCTTAAATATAGCCAATGAACTGGCCTCAACTACCCTCTGTGGCAGAGAGTTCCAGAGATTCACCACTCTCTGTGTGAAAATGTTTTTTCTCATCTCGGTCTTAAAGGATTTCCTCCTTATCCTTAAGCTGTGACCCCTTGTCCTGGACTTCCCCAACATCCGGAACAATCTTCCTGCATCTAGCCTGACCAACCCCATAAGAATTTTGTACGTTTCTATAAGATCCCCTCTCAATCTCCTAAATTCTAGCGAGTATAAGCCAAGTCTATCCAGTCTTTCTTCATATGAAAGTCCTGACATTCCAGGAATCAGTCTGGTGAACCTTCTCTGCACTCCCTCTATGGCTATAATGTCCTTCCTCAGACTTGGAGACCAAAACTGTACGCAATACTCCAGGTGTGGTCTCACCAAGACCCTGTACAACTGCAGTAGAACCTCCCTGCTCCTATACTCAAATCCTTTTGCTATGAAAGCTAACATACCATTCGCTTTCTTCACTGCCTGCTGCACCTGCATGCCTACTTTCAATGACTGGTGTACCATGACACCCAGGTCTCGCTGTATCTCCCCTTTTCCCAATCGGCCACCATTTAGATAATAGTCTGCTTTCCTGTTTTTGCCACCAAAGTCGATAACCTCACATTTATCCACATTATACTGCATCTGCCAAACATTTGCCCACTAACCCAGCCTATCCAAGTCACCTTGCAGTCTCCTAGCATCCTCCTCACAGCTAAAACTGCCCCCAGCTTAGTGTCATCTGCAAATTTGGAGATGTTGCCTTCAATTCCCTCATCCAGCTCATTAATATAAATTGTAAATAGCTGGGGTCCCAGCACTGAGCCTTGCGGTACCCCACTAGTCACTGCCTGCCATTGTGAAAAGGACCCGTTTACTCCTACTCTTTGCTTCCTGTTTGCCAGCCAGTTCTCTATCCACATCAATACTGAACCCCCAATACCGTGTGCTTTAAATTTGTATACTAATCTCTTATGTGGGACCTTGTCGAAAGCCTTCTGAAAGTCCAGATACAACACATCCACTGGTTCTCCCCTATCCACTCTACTAGTTACATCCTCGAAAAATTCTATAAGATTCGTCAGACATGATTTACCTTTTGTAAATCCATGCTGACTTTGTCCAATGATTTCACCACTTTCCAAATGTGCTGCTATCCCATCTTTAATAACTGACTCTAGCAGTTTCCCCACTACCGATGTTAGACTAACTGGTCTGTAATTCCCCGTTTTCTCTCTCCCTCCCTTCTTAAAAAGTGGGGTTACGTTTGCTACCCTCCAATCCTCAGGAACTACTCCAGAATTTAAAGAGTTTTGAAAAATTATCACTAATGCATCCACTATTTCTGGAGCTACTTCCTTAAGTACTCTGGGATGCAGCCTATCTGGCCCTGGTAATTTATCGGCCTTTAATCCATTCAATTTACCCAACACCACTTCCCGACTAACCTGGATTTCACTCAGTTCCTCCATCTCCTTTGACCAGTCCCCTGCTATTTCCGGCAGATTATTTATGTCTTCCTTAGTGAAGACGGAACCAAAGTAGTTATTCAATTGGTCTGCCATATCCTTGTTCCCCATGATCAATTCACTTGTTTATGACTGCAAGGGACCTACATTTGTTTTAACTAATCTCTTTCTCTTCACATATCTATAACAACTTTTGCAGTCAGTTTTTATGTTCCCTGCCAGTTTTCTTTCATAATCTATTTTCCCTTTCCTAATTAAGCCCTTTGTACTCCTCTGCTGGTGTCTGAATTTCTCCCAGTCCTCTGGTATGCTGCATTTTCTGGCTAATTTGTACGCATCATCTTTTGCTTTGATACTATCCCTGATTTCCCTTGTTATCCACGATGCACTACCTTCCCTGATTTATTCTTTTGTCAAACTGGGATGAACAATTTTTGTAGTTCATCCATGCAGTCTTTAAATGTCTTCCATTGCATGTCCACCATCAACCCTTTTAGAACTAATTGCCAGTCAATCTTGGCCAATTCACGTCTCATACCCTCAAAGTTACCTTTCTTTAAGTTCAGAACCGTTGTTTCTGAATTAACAATGTCACTCTCCATCCTAATGAAGAACTCAACCATATTATGGTCACTCTTGCCCAAGGGGGCACGCACAACGAGACTGCTAACTAACCCTTCCTCATTACTCAATACCCAGTCTAGAATAGCCTGCTCTCTCGTTGGTTCCTCTACATGTTGGTTTAGATAACTATCCCGCATACATTCCAAGAAATCCTCTTCCTCAGCACCCCTGCCAATTTGATTCACCCAATCTATATGTAGATTGAAGTCACCCATTATAACTGTTTTGCCTTTGTTGCACGCATTTCTAATTTCCTGTTTGATGTAAGTGGGTGTTAAGTGGTGATTGGAGAAGCATGCATGGGAAAGGGTCCAGTCTTTGCAAACTGGAGTCAAGCTGTGAGTAGGTGTGAAGTGTTGGTTGGGGTTACCAGGGTTAAGTTTCTGTTTATCAAAACTGCAGTAGAACTCATTGAGGTTGTTGGTCAGCTGACGATTGTCCAAGGAGCGGGGTGTTTCCTCTTGTAGCTTGTGATTTCTTGCAAGCCCTTCCACACTGAAGGAGAGACATTAGCTGAGAACTTGCTCCTCAACTTCTCAGAGTACCTTTCCATGGCAGCTCTGATTCCTCTTCTCAGCTTGTACTTGGCCTGCCTGTAGAGGTCAGAATCCCCGCTCCTGTAGGATCTACCCCAGCAAGCGTCAAAATGCCTAAAGTCAAGTCAACGCCTTGTAAAAAACTGAACGATTTGGTGAGAGTGTACGGGAGTGATATATTCTCTGCAGACAACTGTGCTGTTTTGCAAAGCATGTGAGAAAGCAGTGAATCATGAGAAAACATATTTCATCTCCATGCATGTACAGACAGCTAAACACAAGTTGGCGGTAGAGAAACTGAAGGTAGGAAATACACAAGCTTGTCTCTTCACAACATTTACTGTTGGCTCCAATCGCAAATCTGAGTTTTCGTGTGATCTGTGCAACGCATTCATTGATGCTGGAATTCCACTGTGGAAATTGGAAAACAAATCTCTCAGAGGTTTTTTAGGGAAATACACAGAGGAACATATACTAAGCGGGTCATCATTACGGAAAAATTATGTTGACAGCAACTTCAACATTGTTGTGCAGAAAATTCGAGATGAAGTTGCATGCAACAAAATATGGATCTCAATAGACAAGATAACTGATGCTATGGGGAGATTTGTTGCCAATGTGGTCATAAATGCCTTTTCGTGCCTTTTTTGTAATTTTATTATGACTTTTTGCTTGCCTATTTCAGAGTTTTTAGCGCCTAAACATCCTGGCTCTAGTTATGAACATCAATTTTAACATGTAGGATAGATCTTGCTAGCTAATACCAGTACTTCTGCAAGGAACTGCTAATTTCAACCTTTAAAGAAGCTGGAGGTCCAAGATGCATGTATTCCCTCCACGGAAATGCTAAACTCAATGAGTATTTGGAATGCTGAATGTAGAAACAAGGTAAACAAAACAAAGAGCTAGACAGGTCATCCTCAGCATTGTTTCTCCCTAAGCAAACACCACCAAAAATGATTCACTGTTCATCCATCTCATTGCTTTCTATGTGTAGTACGGAACTGCAGATGCTGGTTTAAAATGAAGATAGACACAAAAAGCTGGAGTAACTCAGCGGGACAGGCGGCATCTCTGGAGAAAAGGAATAGGTGACGTTTCGTGTCGTGACCCTTCTTTTGTTTCTTGTTGTTTTGTATCTATCTCTTCCATGATCATCATGGAATAGCAGCCAGCGACCCCCTTTATGTGCGTAAATGACGTCACCCGCTGTGTGACGCATGGAGATGCGCGAAGGTCGCGCGACCGCCGCTTCCGGCCTGTCGCGCCAATCGCATTCAAGTGGGACAGGCCCTTTACTCCCTTCAGTTAAATATTGGGAAGGTAGCACTATTGTCATTTGCCACTCAACTATTATGTTTGTTTACCTCACTGACTATTTTTAACCCCCCCCCCCCAAAATTCCTTTGACAGGTTGAATAGAAATGTCCCCAATCTCGTTTTATTGATTAAGCACGTAGATGAACATCCTCAAGGAGTGTAATCAGATGGAAACTGATTCGGATGCGATGTTTAAGAGCTTATTCAAAGAAGGGGAATATTTTAAAGGAGTGACAGAGATACTTGCAGGGGAATGTGTGAGGAGGTTGTTATTTGTCTTTAGTATTAGCTTGAACCAGGATATCTGAAGATTTAAAGTTTAATATAGTAATTGTGCTGATACTGACTCCAACCAATCATGTAATGAATGTCATCCATTCCGGAGGTTTTATTTTACTGATATAACCATATAACCATATAACCATAACAGCACGGAAACAGGCCATCTCGGCCCTTCAAGTCCGTGCCGAACATTTTTTAATTAAAAATATATACTTCCCCCTAGTCCCATCTACCTGCACTCAGACCATAACCCTCCATTCCTTTCCCGTCCATATACCCATCCAATCTATTTTTAAAGGATAACATCGAACCTGCCTCCACCACTTCCACTGGAAGCTCATTCCACACAGCTACCACTCTCTGAGTAAAGAAGTTCCCCCTCATGTTACCCCTAAACTTCTGTCCCTTCATTCTCAAGTCATGTCCCCTTGTTTGAATCTTCCCTACTCTCAATGGGAAAAGCTTATCCACGTCCACTCTGTCTAACCCGCTCATAATTTTAAAGACCTCTATCAAGTCCCCTCTTAACCTTCTACGCTCCAAAGAATAAAGACCTAACTTGTTCAACCTTTCTCTGTAACTTAGTTGCTGAAACCCAGGCAACATTCTAGTAAATCTCCTCTGTACTCTCTCTATTTTGTTGACATCCTTCCTATAATTAGGTGACCAAAATTGTACTCCATACTCCAGAATTGGCCTCACCAATGCCTTGTACAATTTTAACATTACATCTCAACTTCTATATTCAATGCTCTGATTTATAAAGGCCAGCACACCAAAAGCTTTCTTTACCACCCTATCTACATGAGATTCCACCTTCAGGGAACTATGCACAGTTATTCCTAGATCCCTCTGTTCAACTGCATTCCTCAATTCGCTACCATTTACCGTGTACGTCCTATTTTTATTTGTCCTGCCGAAATGTAGCACCTCACATTTGTCAGCATTAAACTCCATCTGCCATCTTTCAGCCCACTCTTCCAAATGGCCTAAATCTCTCTGTAGACTTTGAAAATCTACTTCATTATCCACAACACAACATCTGCATACTTACTAATCCAATTTTCCACACCATCATCCAGATCATTGATGTACATGACAAACAACAGTGGACCCAACACAGACCCCTGAGGCACCCCACTAGTCACCGGCCTCCAACCTGACAAACAGCCATCCACCATTACTCTCTGGCATCTCCCATTCAGCCACTGTTGAATCCATCTTGCTACTCCACCATTAATACCCAACAATTGAATCTTCTTAACCAACCTTCCATGAGGAACCTTGTCAAAGGCCTTACTGAAGTCCATATAGACAACATCCACTGCTTTACCCTCATCAATTTCCCTAGTAACCTCTTTGAAAAATTCAAGAAGATTAGTCAAGCATGACCTTCCAGGCACAAATCCATGTTGACTGTTCCTAATCAGACCCTGCTTATCCAGATGCTTATATATATTATCTTTAAGTATCCTTTCCATTAATTTGCCCACCACTGACATCAAACTAACAGGTCTATAATTGCTAGGTTTACTCTTCGAACCCTTTTTAAACAACGGAACAACATGCGCAGTACGCCAATCCTCCGGCACTATTCCCGTTTCTAATGACATTTGAAATATTTCTGTCATAGCCCCTGCTATTTCTACACTAACTTCCCTCAATGTCCTAGGGAATATCCTGTCAGGACCTGGAGACTTATCCGTTTTCATATTTTTCAAAAGTGTCCGCACCTCCTCTTCTTTGAATCTCACAGTTTCCATTGCTACTCTGCTCGTTTCCCTTACCTCACATAATTCCATATCCTTCTCCTTCGTGAATACCGAAGAAAAGAAATTGTTCAATATCTCCCCCATCTCTTTTGGCTCTGCAGATAGCTGTCCACTCTGACTCTCTAATGGACCGATTTTATTCCTTGTTATCCTTTTGCTATTAATATAGCTGTAGAAACCCTTTGGATTTACTTTCACCTTACTTGCCAAAGCAACCTCATATCTTCTTTTAGCTTTTCTAATTTCTTTCTTAATATTTTTACATTCTTTATACTCCTCAAGCACCTCATTTACTCCATGCTGCCTATAATTATTGTAGATCTCTCTCTTTTTCCGAACCAAGTGTCCAATTTCCCTTGAAAACCATGGCTCTTTCCATTTTTTACTATTTCCTTTCAACCGAACAGGGACATAAAGATTCTGTACTCTTAAAATTTCACCCTTAAATGTCCTCCATTTTTCTTCTACATCCTTCCCTTTAATGCCATAAAACATCCTGATGCCATTTAAACTTCACTTGAATTTCAATCATTTCAATGTAAAAGTAATTGGGAATGGAATTGGAACAAAAATTTCCCCTCGATACATATTAACTGCATTTCAGAAAAGTCCCAGGTGAGAGGAAGACAGCAAAATACTGAAAATATTGGGGGTGAAAATGACTTCAGGACAGTTTGTTAGGAAAATGAAGGAAATGGTGACAGAATACTTATACAGCTGAGTGAGTATAATTTTATGGTTGAGAAATTGTGTTCAACCAATTGATGACTTATTTGACAAAGTAACTAGCATGTTAGATAACAAGGAAGCCAATGGATGTAGCAAATGTTGTTATCTATAATTTGGTCTGTGAAGTGCCCCATAAAAGATTACCACATTAGATAAGCACCTATGGACTTGAACACAATAGGTTAAGTCCAGGGGGTCAGATATGGGGCTTTATGTGTGGGCCAGATATATTGTCAGTGCAAGGCCATGTATGCATCCAGAGTCAAGGTTTGGAATCGTACTAGGTGTGCAGTCAAAGCTGGGACCAGGGGAGTGTTCAGCACTGGGAACCTAAGCAGGTAAGCAGCTATGATCAGGGTAGAATAGGGGGCCAGGTGTAAGGCTGGACTCGGGGTCAGGAATGAGAGAAGATATGCAACTGGAGTCAGGGCCAGGAGTACCAGGTGTGCAGTGAGATCCAGGTTGGTCAACATGGGCCAAGTGTTTGAATATAATCTGATTTCCAAACATGAATATACTAAGATCATTCATGTGCTGCACCTGTTGATCAGAGCCTGGCTCTACCGTGGAATGTAATTTAGCCCTACCTTATTCAGAGCTAATCCAATTTAAAGCATAAATATTGCATTCAAGTGTAAGTTAAAAGACTTGCTACTATACAATACAATAGATGTATTTTTATCAATCATGCACCAGATTGCACAATTTCAAGCTGAGAAATGCAAAAGCTCCGTACCAATGGGAGGGGGGGCACCCCGCTCCCCCCCCCTCGGTCGCAACACTCCCTTGGGCTTGGTCTCTCGCAATTTCTCACTCCCAAACCCAATGTTGGCAGCCCTGTCCCTGTGACCGCGTTGGTTTCCTCCCACACTCCACAGACGTGCGGGTTTGTAGGTTAATTGGCTTCTGTAAATGATCCCTGGTGTGCAGGATTAGTTCACCTTTGGTAACAGTTCACCTCGTGTGTAGGGTGGATGAGAAAGTGGGATAACACACAACTGGTGTGAACAGGTGATTGATGTGTGGACTGAGGGACCTGTATCCATGCTGTATTTCTAAACTAAACTAAAAACTATTGCTATATTCTTCAGCATGGTGGTTGTGATTTTTAAATAGTTTTGGTATGTAAGAGATTTACTCTGAAATACCTTCGTGCAGATGAGAATTTCACGTAACTGCAGTTCTGCGGTGAGCACGGAATATCCTCTAGTGAAAGGGATGCATGGCATTGGAATGGCAGCAGCAAGGTAGATTGCAATATTTAAGAAGCATTTAGACCCCTACATGGATAGGACAGGTTCAGAGGGATACGGTATGTGATGGGATTAGTGTATTTGGGACATGTTGGTCGGTGTGGGCAAGTTGGGCCAAGGGGCCTGTTTCCATGCTTTATATCTCTATAATTCTAGTTTAGTTTAATAATGTCACGTTAGTAAGGTACAGAGAAAAGCTTTTTTGTTGTACGCTATCCATTCAGTGAAAAGACAATACATGATTCAATCAATCACAGTGTACAGATACAGGATCAAGTGAGTAAGTCCAAGAACAAGTCCAGTAAAGTCTGATTAAAGATTGTCTGAGCATGGGAGGTCAGGGCTGCTCTCTAGTTGGTGGTAGGATGGTTCAGTTGCCTGATAACAGCTGAGAAGAAACTGGCCCTTCGGCCCACCAAGTCCCTGCCGACCAGCGATCACGGCACGTTAAAGCTACCCTACATGAACTAGGGGCAATTTATATTTATACCAAGCCAATTAACCTACAAACCAGTGTTTGGAGTGTGGGAGGAAACTGGAGCACCCGGAGAAAAACCCACGCAGGTCACAGGGAGTACATACAAACTCCGTACAGACAGCACCCGTAGTCAGGATGGAACCTGTGTCTGTGGCGCTGTAAGGCAGCAACTCTACCTCCGCACCACCATGCCGCACCAATCTGTATCTTTGTTTCCCCTCCCATGGACTTCCCATATCTATAGTTATGTTTGTATTTGGATTATGAATGGTTTTGATGGAGGAGAGGAAACAGCACGGGTGAATTTCGGGGAGTTCTGCGTGTAAAACCTGAGAGTAGCAATGATAGTTGAGTGGTTCCTTGTGTGGGATTGTGCGTGAGTGGCAGAGTTCTGGAGGCAGACACGAGACGGGCAGGAGAAGCAGCAGCCACCCTGGTGAGAAGTAGGGACAAGGGAACTGCTGCTTGACAAATAAATTGCATGCTTTGTTTGGAAGTTACGAGGACAATCACAGAATGGGTTCCGCACAACAGCAGATAGACTAGTGTTCGATAGAGGGACTAGTGTTTCAGGGACTTGTTGGTCGGCATGGGCAAGTTGGGCCGAAGGGCCTGTTTACACACTGTATCCGGCCTAGGGAAAGATTGAAATAGAAGCTTTTTAAAAATAACAACATGGCATTTGATCTCATGAAGGTAGACACAAAATGCTGGAGTAACTCAGCGGGTCAGGCAGCATCTGTGGAGAAAAGGAACAGGTGACATTTTGGGTCTGGAAGGACCCTTTTAAACTAAAGTCAGACTGCTTTTGAACGGAGAAACCCCACGCGGTCACAGGGAGCCCGGATTGAACCCGGGGCTCTGGCGCTGTGAGGCTGTGTCACTGTGCCAGTCTGAGGAAGGGTTCTGTTATGAAACGTCACCCATTCCTCTTCTCCAGAGACGCTGCCTGGCCTGCCGAGTTACTCCAGCACTTTGTGTCTCATCTTCAGTATAAACCAGCATCTGCAGTTCCTTCCAACATTCAGGAACCATGAGACCAGTCCCACTTCCCAGCACCAATCCCCAGAGCTCTGCATTGCTTTTTCCTTTCAGAAACTTATCCGGCCTTTTACGACGGCATTTCAACCTGCTGTTAACACCCTTTCTGTAAATACTCCCAGCGAGGGGGGGATATACTGTTCTCTTTCTAGATCTGTACAGGTTTCAAGCAGGACGGTGAAACAGAAGCAAGGATGGTTCAGTTTAGTTTATTGTCACGCGTACCGAGGGACAGTGAAAAGCTTTTGTTGCGTGCTGCCCAGAGCAGAAAGACAATTCATGATTACAATCGAGCCATTTATAGTGTATACAGTGGCTTGCAAAAGTATTCATACCCCTTGAACTTTTCCACATTTTGTCACGTTACAACCACAAACGTAAATGTATTTTATTGGGCTTTTATGTGATAGACCAACACAAAGTGGCTCATAATTGTGAAGTGGAAGGAAAATGAAACATGGTTTTCAAATTTTTTTACAAATAAAAAACTGAAAAGTGTGGCGTGCAAAAGTATTCAGCCCCCTTTACTCTGATACCCCTAAATAAAATCCAGTGCAACCAATTGCCTTCAGAAGTCACCTAATTAGTAAATAGAGTCCACGTGTGTAATCTAATCTCAGTATAAATACAGCTGTTCTGTGAAGGCCTCAAGAGGTTTGTTAGAGAACATTAGTGAACAAACAGCATCATGATGCCCAAGGAACACACCAGACAGGTCAGGGATAAAGTTGTGGAGAAGTTTAAAGCAGGGTTAGGTTATAAACAAATATCCCAAGCTTTGAACATCTCACGGAGCACTGTTCAATCCATCATCCGAAAATGGAAAGAGTATGGCACAACTGCAAACCTACCAAGACATGGCTGTCCACCTAAACTGACAGGCCGGGCAAGGAGAGCATTGATCAGAGAAGCAGCCAAGGTAACTCTGGAGGAGCTGCAGAGATCCACAGCTCAGGTGGGAGAATCTGTCCACAGGACAACTATTAGTCGTGCACTCCACAAATCGGGCCTTTATGGAAGAGTGGCAAGAAGAAAGCCATTGTTGAAAAAAAGCCATAAGAAGTCCCGTTTGCAGTTTGCCACAAGCCATGTGGGGGACACAGCAAACATGTGGAGGAAGGTGCTTTGGTCAGATGAGACCAAAATTGAAGTTTTTGGCCTAAATGCAAAACGCTATGTGTGGTGGAAAACTAACACTGCACATCACCCTGAACACACCATCCCCACTTTGAAACATGGTGGTGGCAGCATCATGCTGTGGGGATGCTTTTCTTCAGAAGGGACAGGGAAGCTGGTCAGAGTTGATGGGAAGATGGATGGAGCCAAATACAGGGCAATCTTGGAAGAAAACCTGTTAGAGTCTGCAAAAGACTTGAGACTGGGGCGGAGGTTCACCTTCCAGCAGGACAACGACCCTAAACATACAGCCAGAGCTACAATGGAATGGTTTAGATCAAAGCATATTCATGTGTTAGAATGGCCCAGTCAAAGTCCAGACCTAAATCTAATTGAGAATCTCTGGCAAGACTTGACAATTGCTGTTCACAGACGCTCTCCATCCAATCTGACTGAGCTTGAGCTATTTTGCAAAGAAGAATGGGCAGAAATTTCAGTCTCTAGATGTGCAAAGCTGGTAGAGACATACCCCAAAAGACTTGCAGCTGTAATTGCAGTGAAAGGTGGTTCTACAAAGTATTGACTCAGGGGGGCTGAATACTTTTGCACGCCACACTTTTCAGTTTTTTATTTGTAAAAAAATTTGAAAACCATGTATCATTTTCCTTCCACTTCACAATTATGCACCAGTTTGCGTTGGTCTATCACATAAAATCCCAATAAAATACATTTACGTTTGTGGTTGTAACGTGACAAAATGTGGAAAAGTTCAAGGGGTATGAAAACTTTTGCAAGCCACTGTAAATACAGGATAAAGGGAATAATGTCAGTGCAAGATAAAGTCCCGTAAAGTCCGATTAAAGATAGTTTGAGGGACACCAATGAGGTAGATAGTAGTTCAGGACCGCTCTCTGGTTGTGGTAGGATGATTCAGTTGCCTGGTAACGGCTGGGAAGAAACTGTCCCTGAATCTGGAGATGTGTTTTCACATTTCTGTACCTCTTGCCTGATGGGGAAAGTCTTTGCCTCAGAGGGCGGTGGAGGCCAATTCTCTGGATACTTTCAAGAGAGAGCTAGATAGGGCTCTTAAAGATAGCAGAGTCGGGGGATATGGGGAGAAGGCAGGAACGGGGTACTGATTGTGGATGATCAGTCATGATCACATTGAATGGCGATGCTGGCTCTAAGGGCTGAATGGCCGACTCCTGCACCTATTGTCTGTTGTCTATTGTCTTTGAAACTCTCTTTGTCAAAGAGTGGTGGAAACAAGGTCTTTAAATGTTTGTAGGGCAGAGATAGATGGAGCACACCACCCTGGCCATGCTGTCATCTCATTCCTGCCATCGGGAATCTGGAAACTGCCATCCAGGTTGAGGAACAGCTTCTTCCCAACACCCATCGGACATTACACACGGCATGATGTAATTACACTTGTAACTTTGGGCTTGGTTATGTTTTATTTGGCACTAAATTGTTTTTTTTTATTTATTGAAGTTATTTTAATGTGTGTTTATTATATTATCAACCCAGTGGTATGATTATTAAATTCTCTAACTTCAAGTAACCCTTGCATTCCCTCTTTCCCCATCCGTTCCCACACTCAAGTCGTACCAGCTTCAAAGTCGTCTTGTTGAGCCTCATTGTGTGTACTTGTTCCTGCTTCGTCCACAGCTAACAATGGCCTGTTTCCTTTATCATTCTTACTTTGTTTGCATATCTTTCCTTCATTGGTTCTATATCTCTCCACATCACCCTCTATATCTCTCGTTTCCCTGTCCCCTGACTCTCAGGCTGAAGAAGGGTCTCGACCCGAAACGTCACCCATTCCTTCTCTCCAGAGATGCTGCCTGTCCCGCTGAGTTACTCCAGCATTTTGTGTTTATCAAAGGAGTACTGCTTTTACAGACCTGTTGTGCTGCTACAAGTACAAATATTATTGGTGCGTATAACAGTGAAGCATTCTTGACTCTTGACTAAAGGAAGCAACCATGTTAGTGGAGGTTGGGTGGACAGGTTGCATGCCTGCAGTTTCAATAGAGGAAGCATGATGGGGATCTGATAACTGGGAATAACTTGCAGAAAGATTCCAGCAACTGTGCAGCCACTGTATGTGTACAACATCACTGAAGATTATTGGTATTTGGTATTAGTTACTATTGTCACAGGCAACTCAGGACAGTGTTTGCTATATTAGCAGAGCTTACCAGTGCAAAAGAGAAAATGAACACTTTAGTTTATTTATTGTCACATGTACCGAGGTACAGTGAAAAGCCTTTGTTGCGTGCTGTCCAGGCATAAAGACTGTACATGATTATAATCGAGCCGTCCACAGTGTACAGATACAGAATAAAGGCAATAACGTTTAGTGCAAGATAAAGTCCAGTAAAGTCCAATTAAAGATAGTCTGGGGGTCTCCAATGAGGTAGATGGGAGGTCAGGACCGCTCTCTAGTTGGTGATAGGATGGTTCAGTTGCCTGGTAACAGCTGGGAGGAAACTGTCCCTGAATCTGGAGGTGTGCGTATTCACACTTCTGTACCTCTTGCCTGATGGGAGAGGGGAGAAGACTGCAGAATATAATGTTATAGCATCCTAGAAAGTGCTGGTTAATGAAAAAAATTGCAAAAGCCGCAACGAGGTAGAGTGGAAGATCTGGGCATATGAGCAGACTGTTCAAGAGTCCAGTAACCAGTGGGTGACTAAGGCAACTGGGTTACCTGACACAAGCTAGATTGTTGATGAGAATATTTCACCAGAATCCAGGGATCCCTTTGCTTGGGAAATAATGCATGCTCAGCACTAATAATTTAACAAAATATATGGTCAAGTGTTCGAGAAGGAGCTTCACAGCGCCAGAGACCTGGGTTCGATCCTGACTACGGGTGCTGTCTGTGTGGGTTTCCTCCGGGTGCTCCGGTTTCCTCCCACATTCCAAAGATGTGCAGGTTTTTAGGTTAATTGGCTTCTGTAAATAGTAAATGATCCTTCGTGTGTGTAGGATAGTGTTGGTATGCGCTGATCGGCATGGACTGGGCGAGCCAAAGGGCCTGTCTCTGCACCTGTGCATCTTCGAGTGTAGGATGAAACCAGAGCACCTAGGGAAATCCCACGCAGGCATGGGGAGAACGTACAAACATACAGACAGCACCTAGCAGGATCAAACCCGGGTCTTCCTTAAATTAAATACTTAATTTTATAGTGGTTTTGGTTGTATCCTGAACGCTACTGATTTAACCCATTTGCACTGAATGCGTTGGTCAGTTTCGTCATGACAAACCCTATTACTGGTTTATTTTCACCTCTGCCAGTAACTTCGTCATATTATTAGAATTGTGACCTTTTATACTTGGGGGGGTGCTCAGAATAGGAAGCTAGTATGTAAATTAGGGAGTGTAGGAAATAACTGCAGATGCTGGTTTAAACCGAAGATAGACACACAATGCCGGAGTCACTTAGTGGGACAGGCAGCATCTCTGGAGAGAAGGGATGGGTGACGGTTTGTGTCCAGAAAAGGAAAATAAGTTATAGACAATGAAACTCAACAGAACGACAGTGAAATTAGTACAATGACTCGGGTGGGGGAGGGATGGAGAGAGAGGGAATGCAAGGGTTACTTGAAGTTAGAGAAGTCAATGTTCATACCGCTGGGGTGTAAGCTGCCCACGCGAAATATGAGGTGCTGTTCCTCCACTCTGCGCTTGGCCTCACTCTGGCAATGGAGGAGGCCCAGGACAGAAAGGTTAGTGTGGGTGTTAAAGAAGGAACTGCAGATGCTGGAAAATCGAAGGTACACAAAAATGCTGGAGAAACTCAGCGGGTGCAGCAGCATCTATGGAGCGAAGGAAATAGGTAACGTTTCGGGCCGAAACCCTTCTTCAGGTTAGTGTGGGAATGGGAGGGGGAGTTAAAGTGTTTAGTAATCGGGAGATCATTTGGAGAGTCTTGCCCAGGCTCCTGAGACCGTGTGTAGTTCCCAATTTGTGGCAGGCTTCGCCCAAAGAGAGGTATTCATAGAAAATTTACAATAAATAGAATGACGGAAAAAAACGCTGAAGGGTTTATGGGTTGTCCTGATGAAACAATATCTCAGTCAGATGATATGAAATTATAGAAACCAGGAACTGCAGATGCTGATTTAAAAAAAACACAGTAAAAGAGATGAATGAAACGTCACCTATCCATGGACATACCATTGGTTGTACATCAAGCAGATACTCTAGCCTCAATCAGTCAGAAGAAGGGTCCAGACCCCAAACGTCACCGATCCATGTTCTCCACAGATGCTGCCTGACCCGCTGAGTTACTCCAGCACTTTGTGTCCTTTTATACATTAAATTATAAGTTTGTCAGCTTCTCAACTGGGAATAAGGAAATCTTCTGACGTACAGAGAATTTAACTTATGTATTAAATATTAAATAAGGTGGGGCAGAGTTCGATCCTGACTACGGGTGCTGTCGGTACATGACCGCGTGGGTTTTTTTCCTGGTGCTCCGGTTTCCTCCCACACCCCAAAGACGTACAGGTTCGTAGGTTAATTGGCTTGGTATAAATGTAAATTGTCCCTAGTGTGTGTATGTTAGTGTGCGGGAATCGCTGGTTGGCGTAGACTCGGTGGGCCGAAGGGCCTGTTTCTGCACTCTTTCTATAAACTAAACTATTAACTATAGAAAGACATCTTTTGGTGATGAACAAACTGGTGAAGAATGATATTTCCAAGTGTTGTGGAGAAGCTTTGGGAGTGATGTGTAGACTGTAGCAGGTGGTCTGGTGAGACTCCATCTTGTATATTGCCCAACCGAGCTGTATTGTTTTTCAGTGTCTCGTCACTTACAGAACTACTCCTGCTGTCCAACGCCCATGGCTTTCCATTCTTATCACTTCTCCTCCCGCACCAAGTTATTCTCTCACCTTTCAATAATTCTGATTTAGTTTGGAGATACAGGGTAGAAACAGGCCCTTCGACCCATCGAGTTCGTGCCGACCAACGATCCCCGCACATTAACACCACCCTACTCACACCAGCGACAATTTTACACTTGTACCGAGCCAATTAGCCTACAAACCTGCACGTCTTTGGAGTGTGGGAGGAAACCGGAGATCCCGGAGAAAACCCACGCAGGTCACTGGGAGAACGTACAAACTCCATACAGACAGCATCTGCAGTCAGGATCAAACCTGGGTCTCTGGCGCTGTAAGTCAGTAGCTCTGCCACTGCGGAACCGTGCCACTGATTACAATCCCAGACTTCTCCCTTTAAATGCTGTATCATATTCCTCCTGTGATCTCATCCGCTTGACCTCAAGTATGTGTGCCGGAGTGAGAGTGTGTGTGTGTGAGTGTGTGTGTGTGAGTGTGTGTGTGTGAGTGTGTGTGTGTGAGTGTGCGAGAGTGAGAGTGTGAGAGAGAGAGAGAGAGTGTGTGTGCAAGAGAGAGAGATTGTGTGTGAGAGTGAGAGTGTGTGTGTGTGTGTGTGCGAGAGAGAGAGTGTGTGTGAGAGTGTGTGCGAGAGTGTGCGAGAGAGAGAGTGTGTGTGTGTGTGCGAGAGAGAGAGTGTGTGTGAGAGTGTGTGCGAGAGTGTGTGCGAGAGAGAGAGTGTGTGTGTGTGCGAGAGAGAGTGTGTGCGAGAGAGAGAGAGAGTGCGAGAGAGAGTGTGTGTGTGCGAGAGAGAGAGAGTGCGAGAGAGAGAGAGTGCGAGAGAGAGAGAGTGCGAGAGAAAGAGAGTGTGCGAGAGAGAGAGAGAGAGAGTGTGTGCGAGAGAGAGAGAGAGAGTGTGCGAGAGAGAGAGTGTGTGCGAGAGAGAGTGTGTGCAAGAGAGAGAGTGTGTGTGCGAGAGTGAGAGAGAGTGTGTGTGTGTGCGAGAGAATGTGTGTGTGCGAGAGAGAGTGTGCGAGAGAGAGAGTGTGTGTGTGTGTGCGAGAGAGAGAGTGTGTGTGAGAGTGTGTGCGAGAGAGAGAGAGAGAGATTGTGCGAGAGAGAGAGAGTGTGTGCGAGAGAGAGTGTGAGAGAGAGTGTGTGTGCGAGAGTGTGTGTGTCAAAGAAGAGTCAAGTCATCAGATTTCACATAACTGGTGTTTGGTAAGAAGTCATATAAAATGACCTTTATAAGATGTGACATGATAGTTAACGTTGTCTGAATGCCTGACTTTGTTTAAATCAACATTAATGAGTGGGCGACTCTTGCCATGTTGAGCCTTGTTGTTCAGTTGAAGGAGAAACTGTGTAGGAAGGAACTGCAGATGCTGGTTCACACCGAAGATAGACGCAAAAAGCTGATGTACATAGAAACATAGACAATAGGTGCAGGAGGAGGCCATTCAGCCCTTCGAGCCAGCACCACCATTCAATATGATCATGGCTGATCATCCAGAATCAGTACCCCGTTCCTGCTTTCTCCCCATATCCCTTGATTCCTTTGGCCCTAAGAGCTCTATCTAAACTGAATACATCCAGTGAATTGGCTCAGAATACTCAGCGGGTCAGACAGCATCTCTGGAGAAAAGGAATAGATGACGTTTCGGTTCGGGTCTGAAGGAGGGTCTTGACCAGAAACGTCACCCATTCCTTTTCTCCAGAGATGCTGCCTGTCCTGCTGAGTTACTCCAGCACTTTGAGTGTATTGAAGGAAAAACAGTTTTGTTAAAAGCTGACAGCCATGGATAATGATGTTGGAGTGATTGCTCATGAAAGCACACTGTGACTTGGTTGTGGTTGTCAGCTAAAATCGGGCCTCAGCGGGTTGCGTGCTGGCCAGTCAGCGGAAAGACACGACATCATTACAATTGAGCCGTCCACGTGTACAGATACGATAAAGAGAATAATATGAATAACGGTTAGTGCAAGATAAAATCCTGTAAAGGGCGATCAATAATTTGCCAACGTTTGGCCCATATCCCTCTAAACCTTTCCTGTCCAAATGGCTTTTAAATGGCATTATAGTTCCTGCCTTAACTATCTCCTCCGGCAGCTGGTTCCATACACCCACCACCTCCGTGGGGGAAAAACCTGCGTGAATTGAATTCTTGCTGAAGCTGGCCCATTCCAATTTAAAGCTGAGAAGTATCCCTTAAGGGCCTGTCCCACTCGGGCGTCATTTACGCAACATAATTTACGCGTCACGACGCACGGCGTGCACGTGATACGCGCATGGCATGCATTACGCGCGCATGGTGCGTTGTGACGTAGGCGGTGATGCCCGCTCGTGTGTGGTGCCCCTGGATTTTGGGATTCACAAAATCTTTGTGCGCCACCTGCTTGACGCGCAAATGACCCCCAAGTGGGACAGGCCCTTTACTAAATGATGCATTGAATTGTTCTTGTACATAATGTGTTCACAGTGGGTAACTTGTCTAACAGAGTATATGATTATTGATATGCATCCCAGTAAATGTGTTTATTGCTTTCAAGAGAGAGCTAGATAGGGCTCTTAAAAATAGCGGAGTCAGGGGATATGGGGAGAAGGCAGGAACGGGGTACTGATTGCGGATGATCAGCCATGATCACATTGAATGGTGGTGCTGGCTCGAAGGGCCGAATGGCCTACTCCTGCACCTATTGTCTATTGTCTATTGTCTAATTGCTTACAACCAAGTATTGTTAGTGACTATGACTTTCACACTGGAGAAAGGTATTTTCATGAATACATTTTTTTAACACAAATTTGCGGAAAGCGTGGATTTTCAGTACTTGGTGCCTGTACCAATCTTTGTCCCCTTTGATGTCTCGTTTTCACACTTTACCCTTCCATATCTCTGTTTCTCCTTCTCCCCAGACTCTCAGTCTGAATAAGGGTCTTTACCCGAAACGTCACCCATTCCTTCTCTCCAGAGACGCTGCCTGTCCCGCTGAGTTACTCCAGCATTTTGTGTCTATCTTCGGTGTAAACCAGCATCTGCAGTTCCCTCTTACACTTGAATCATTCCAAGGTTTGAAGTTTGATGTATATTATGAAGATTACAGGTGCTGCTTATATTATTAATGTTATTTGCACCCAAAATGAGGTTGATCACCATTAACTAATCACCCCGATCACCATTAACTAATATGGATTGTAAATGCTGGATAACATGTATGTCACCCTTCCAGGCCCATCTGCAGCTGAATTCTTCAGAGTATCGTAATAGATTAGCAGCACTTATTGTGGCCATAGGTCATAGGAAAGTAATTAGGCCATTCAGCCCATCGAGTGTACTCCCCCATTCGACCATGGCTGATGTATCTTTCCCTCTCAACCCCATTCTCCTGCCTTCTCCCCATAACCCATGGCACCCGTGCTAATCAAGAACCAGTTAAACTCTGCTTCATAATACCCAATGACTTGGCCATCACAGCCGTCTGTGGCAATGAATTCAACCAATCTATTGCCAACTAGGGAGCAGTCCTGACCTCCCATCTCCCTCATTGGAGACCCTGGGTTTATCTTCAATCGGACTTTATCTTGCACTACACGTTATCCCCTTTATCCTGTAGCTGTACACTGCGGACGGTTTAATTGTCATCATGTATTGTCTCTCCACTGACTGGATAGCACGCAGCAAAGAGGCTTTTCACTGTACCTCGGTACATGTGACAATAAACTCATCTACGATTCGCCACTCTCTGACTGGAGAAATTCCCCCTCTTGTCTAAAGGTACGTCCTTATTGTAGGGCAAATATCACATACTCAAAGTAACGATCCAACAGGTTTATTGACATGCAATAAAGTTACACAGCATGGTGGCATCACTGTGTCTGCATCAAGACTGGCAGCTTGTGCCAGGAACCGTTAATATGAGAATGGTGCCGGTATGATGAAAACCCAGACTGGATTATAGATAATAGTGGTGTGTAGCATTTGTTGTTTTTTTTGTTTGTTTTTTTAATTTTATTTATTAGAAGTACATTACATTACAACCGCATACATTAGTACTCGTCATTTATATCTTCTTACAATTAATGTACTCCATTTATTTTTTACACTCGAAAAGGAAAAGATTGAAAGAAAGAAGAAAGTGAAGGAAAAAGTGAAAGTGTAGAAAATGTGACAACAAAAAAGGACGAAGACCCTATAAGAGCAAAATTAAAAACAAAAGAAAAAGAGTTAAGAAATAGACCCTAGAAAAGAAAGAGAAAGAGAAAGAGGAAAAAGAGAGAAACAAATATTTTTATGAGCATTACGCAAATGGGACATACCAACTCTTCAACTAGCATCCCCCCTTACCTGACCTCAATTTTTTTTTAAAGTACTTTTGCACCCTATATTTGTAATAATTCTATAAATGCAGACCACGTCAGGTGGAAGTGATCTGGTTTACCTGCTAGGAGGAGTCTTATCTCTTCTAGGTGTAATGTTTCGAACATATTTGAAGTCCACATATTTATAGTTGGTATTGGAGCCTTCTTCCAAAATTTTAGAATTAGCTTTTTTCCAGTTATTAACCCATAGTCCATTGGTTTCTTTTGAAACACATTTAGTTCTGGGTCATCTTCCGTTATTCTGAAGATAATCCATTCTGCTTTGGGTATCAGTCTTATTTTAAATAACTTTGTAAAGATTTCAAAAATTTCATTCCAAAATTTTTGAATTTTTGTACAGAAAACGAATGAGTGCGCTATAGTAGCTTCTTGGGATTGACATTTATCACAAATAGATGATACATTTGGGAAAATTTTATGAATTTTAGTTTTCGAATAATATAATCTATGTAAAATTTTAAATTGTATTAAAGTGTGTCTTACATTAATCGAACATTTATGCACGTTTAATAAGTGTTCATTCCAACTTTCCTTTGAAATTTTAATAGCTAACTCTTGTTCCCAGTCTCTTCTGATACCCTCCATAGATGGTATTTGTACATTTAAGATAATATTATACAAATATGATATTAAGTTTGCTGATTCAGCTTTTATCTGCATTGCCTCATCCAATACATCTACTGGGTTATTATAATGATCTTTTGTATATTTTTTCAAATAGTCGCATATTTGAAAATATTTAAAATATTGATTATTTCCGAGTTTGTATTTTATTTGTAATTGTTGAAATGAAAGTAATTTTCCAGTTTCATACAAGTCACCAAGCGTTTTAATTCCTAGTCTATCCCAATGTGTAAAAGCTTTATCTGTAATAGAGGGATTAAACGAAGGGTTATTAACTATAGGTAATAAAAGTGATAAATTTCTTAATTTTAAATTTTGTTTTATTTGTTTCCAAATTCGGATTGTACTATGAATAATTGGGTTCTTATTATAATTTATGTTATTTAATTTCATTGGAGAAAGGAGGATCGCTCCAATGTTTCCAGAGGAGCAATCCTCTTTCTCCATTACAATCCAGTCCACTTGCTGGGTGGAGTTATCCATCAGTTGAATCATATTTTTAATATTTACTGACCAATAATAATACATAAAGTTAGGTAGTGCTAAACCCCCTAATACTTTAGGTTTATTCAGATGAGTTTTTTGTATTCTATGTGATTTATAGTCCCATATAAAATTAGTGATATCTGAGTCGAGTTTTAAAAAAAACTTCTTTGGTAAGTATATAGGAATCGATTGAAATAGGTATAAAATTTGTGGTAGAAAGATCATTTTTATTGCGTTTATTCGGCCTATTAAAGACATCGGGAGCGTTTTCCAGAATTTAATTAGTGTATTTAATTTATTAAGTAGGGGGTCAAAATTTGCCCTAAACATACCTTGATATGTTCTGGTAATTTCGATTCCCAAGTATTTAAATTTTTCTGTAGCTATTTTAAAAGGGAATTTTAAAAGATGTGTTGAATCTTTCGGTTTTATTGACATAATTTCAATTTTATTCCAATTTATTCTATATCCAGAAAAAGATCCGAAGTCTTCAATTAAATTTAATATATTTGGTATAGTGATTTGAGGTTTTGTAATGTACTGTAATATATCATCCGCGTATAAAGATATTTTATTATATGAGTCTTTAGTATTATATCCATGGATATCAGGGTGTATTCTAATTTTTTCTGCTAGCGGTTCAATAATGAGAGCAAACAGCTGTGGTGATAATGAGCATCCTTGTCTATTTCCCCTTGATAGTTGGAATTTCGAGGATAATATGTTATTAGTTAGTATTCTAGCTGTAGGTTTGTTATATAGTAACTTGATCCATAGAATAAAATTCTCCCCCAGTTGGAATTTTTGTAATACTTTATCCATATAATTCCATTCTACTTGATCAAATGCTTTTTCAGCATCCAGCGAAATAATTGATAATTCTTGATCTTCAGATTTGTATGAGTGCATTATGTTGAGTAGACGTCTCATATTGTTAGATGAGTATCTCTTAGGGATAAACCCCGTCTGATCTGGGTTTATTAATTTACTAATGTATTTACTTACTCTTCTAGCTAATGTTTTCGCTAATATTTTTTGATCTGTGTTTAATAATGCTATAGCTCTATATGAGCCAGGTTCTTCTAAATCTTTGTTTTTCTTAGGTATTAGTGTAATCGTTGATTCCGTTAATGTATCAGGTAGTATTCGTTTTTTATAAGCATATTGGTACATTTTTTGTAATCTTGGTATTATTTTATCATAAAAGCTTTTATAAAATTCATTAGTAAATCCATCAGGGCCTGGTGTTTTTCCATTCTTTAGTGAGTTTATTGTATCTTCTAATTCCTTAATTGAGATTTGTGCACCCAATTCCTCTTGTTCCTTCAGCTCGAACTTTGGAAGATTACAGTTATCCAAAAACTTTGTTATATTATTGGAATCAATTGTCGTTTTAGATGTATACAAATTCTCATAAAATTGCGCAAATCTTTTATTAATATCCTTCGGTGTTGTTAATAATTCCCCTTTATCTGATTTAATCTTTGGTATAGTATGTTCCTTTTCTCGTTTTTTTTAGCTGGCGAGCCAAAAGTTTATGTGGTTTATCCCCAAATTCAAAGTGCTCTTGTTTTGTAATTTGAAAAAGTCTTATAAGTTTGGCAGATAATAATTTATTTAATTTAAATTTCAAAATTATTATTTTATTATGTTTATCTATTGATGGATCTTTAGCATTATCTATATCCATTTGTCTAATAAGTTCTTCTAACTGTCTTTGTTCATTCTTATTCTTTTTATTTTGAAAAGCTTGATATGAAATTATAATACCCCTAATGTATGCTTTAAAAGATTCCCATAATACAGTAGGCGATATATCTGGAGTATCATTTATTTGAAAAAAGACCTCCATTTGTTCTTTTAAATATATACTCGCTTGTGGATCTTTTAGAATTTGAGAATTAAATCTCCAAAACGATTTATTCTTAAACATTCCTTGCAGTTTTAAAAAGAAAGTTAGTGGAGAATGGTCTGAAATCGAATTTGTGTGGTATATTGCATTAGATGTTTGGGGGATTAATTTTGTATCCAGCAGAAAGTAGTCTATACGTGAGTATGTCTTATGTACCATTGAATAAAACGAGTATTCCCTGCCAGTTGGATTGACAATTCTCCAAACATCTGCTATATTAGTATTGTTTATATATGTATTGAGAAGTTCCCCAGTTTTCGATTTCATATTCCCTCTCTGTTTTTGGCTTGATTTATCTAAGTACGGATCTAAAACACAGTTAAAGTCTCCTCCTATTATAACATTTTGATAGTTTGACTCTGCAATTATGTTGAAAATTTTATTGAAAAAGTGGGGGTTATCAAAGTTAGGGGCATATATATTTACCAAGGTAAGTGGAGTATCATGGATTTCTCCATTAACTATTAAGTATCTCCCTTCTATATCTGTTATGATATTCTTTGCTTTAAATGGTATACCTTTTCTTATGATGATTGACGTGCCTCTAGATTTTGAAGTAAATGAAGAATGGTATGTTTGACCTATCCATTTCGCCCTCAACCTAACTTGATCCTGAGATTTTAAGTGTGTTTCTTGTAGGAAGGTAATGTCGGAATTGTACAGTTTCAGCTGAGCTAGTATCTTACCCCTTTTAATAGGTTCGTTAATACCTCTTATATTCCAACTACAAAATGAGATTCCTCCTAGGTTCTTTTGTTTGGTGTCATGCATTTTGAATAATTATAGTACCTTTAAATCTTGTGGTGCATCCATATCCCAGGTCTTTGGGTATTGGGGGAACTTTTGAGTTTTTAAGTATTGTTGGTATGTCCATTTTACGCTTATCACTAAACACAAAACACAAACATGTGATTTTATGTGATAAAAAAACCCTAAAAAAGTGAAAATACAGTGTCTGATATAGTCGGCACTGTAGCGAGTGTCCCACCTGTAGGTGGGAAAAAACCTTGTTTTGACTTCCATTGCGTTGTTACACAAATAGCTCCGCTCTCTTGGTTAATCATAACATATTAAAATATTAAAACGGGGCCTCGCGTTCAGATATATAATACAATTTTACCCTGGATATTTCATTATAACATATATATATATCGGAATTTTAACTACTAATTATTAAACCGATACTTTTGACTTCAATAAGAATCAACTGTTGGTTGAAGGGGTTAACGAGACGTGCCCCTGGGCCTAAGCCAGGTGCTCGTTTCTCATCCCCTCCTCCCACTTATAGATAAGGTTTCAATTTATTAAAAATTCATATTAGTATGTTAGTTAGTTCGTTATTTTTTATTTTTGTTTTTGTTAGTATTCTAATCTAACATGCATAACTTATTAAGTTGTTAATAGGATAAGTTCTTACAATTGGTTATAATATTATAATCTAATAAGCAAGTAAATGCTTCTGGTATATACCATCCCCATCTGTTCAGTTGTTTACTCGTTTTGAACAGAAAGTGTCCTTGATTCAACATTCCAAAGATAACAGTCTAACTATCCCCAGACAAAGCATTGCTTAGAATGGTTCAGATCTGCCAAACCCCCCTTTGATTTCTATTTTTCAACGATAGTTTGGGCATATTTAAACGCGTCTTCAGGCTTAACAAATGACTTTTCAAAACCCTTAAAGGAAATACGCATTTTCGCGGGGTAAAAAATCCCATATCTGATCCCTTCTTTCCCTTCTCGAATTTGTTTCTTTTTTGCACAATTTCATACGGGTAGTCCCTGAATATCTTAATAGTGTCATTGTCCAGCCGCAGTTGCACACCGTATTTGATTTTGCTCATAACATCTTCCAGTTCTAAAATATCCCGAAATTTCACAATAATATGTCGTGGATACGTTTTTCCCGCACCAGATCTTTGTTTAAAACTTGGGACACGATGAGCCACTTCGATTTTCGGTTCTCTGGAAAGATTCAGCAGTTGTTTAAGCAAGCCCATGGCAAACTCACGCACATCCTCCCCCTCGGCTCCCTTTGAGACTCCAGGAATTCTCAAATTCTGACGTCTAGAGCGAGCTTCCAGGTCCAGGCATTTTTCTGAAACTTTACTGAGTTGAGTCACCATCTGTAGTGAAGTTTGTTCATTTTTTCGCCTCATTTGCTCATGTTCTTGCCTCATTTTTGCCATGTCTTCAACCACTCGAGCCGTGTTTTTCTCCAATTACGTAATTGTGCGCATACTTGCAGCTACTGTTTCAAGCACAGCCGTGAACTTGTCCGTAGTAGTTTCATCCATCTTGTCCATTCTCTCTGATAGTCCATCTTTCACCTCATCAATTCGTTTATTCATAATGTCCAGTGAATCAATCATATTCTTCTGATTACCAGCATTTAAATCCCTCATCATCTTCTCCATTCCTTCCATCATTTTTGCCATATTTTCCTTCATATCTTCCTTCATATTTTCCTTCATATTTTCCATCATAATTTTATTTTCGTCCAAAATCTCATCTTTCATATTTTTCACTGAATTCTTCCAGTCATCAAACTCTTTCTTAGATCTTGTATCCATTTCTGCAGCCACTTCAGAGACTTCAGAGATTTCAGAGGTAACTTCTGCTTCAGGCTTCTTCTGGTCTCTCAGCAGCTTTTTCACTGTTCTCTGAGGGCGCACAGCTGGAGACAGTTTACTCATTTAAAGGGCTTTAAACCACCGTTTAAAACATCGCACTTAATGATGACGTCATCAGCGCGGCTACCAGAAGCTCTGGTAAGGTTTTTAAAAACAATCCCGATTTCTGGACCCGTTTTACACGATAAATCGTGAAATTTTTCGGGAGAGGAGCTAGGTGCACGTCTGTTAGTCCAACATGGCGCCACCGGAAGTCGTGTGTAGCATTTGTGTGTTAGTATTGGTTCATGTAAGTAGAGCACTTGTGTCCTAGACAGATATTGTGGGCTGAAGGGGCTGTTCCTGTGCTGTGAAGTGCATTTAGTATCAGTGTTCTCAACGTGTCATTGTGTACATGGTTTCCCATATATGGTTCAAAGAACAGTCTCTGTCTTGTTTTTAGTCAACCCTACATTCTCATTCACTTTGACTTGCTTTGGCTACATCCCCTTAACCTTTTGAGCACACGATTTCCTTTAGAAGACCAAATGTATTTTCCATCACCGAGCAGAATTGCCCTTTTTAATTTCCCTTTGAGATATTTCTATGAGACCTCTGAAAATATGAACAACAATTGAATCTTGAGACATTCATTTTTATGTTGCATCCCCACTTCCAGAAAGAAAGCATTGCAAGGTGCGCCATGATAGTATTTTTGAAGGCAGAACTCCAACTATCTGTCTGCTTGAAGTCAGCCCTGTTTAGTTTAGTGTAGAGATACACCGTGGAAACAGGCCCTTCGGTCCACCGAGTCGGCACTGACCGGCGATCCCCATCAACACTATCCTGCACACACTGGGGACAATTTACATTTGTACCATGCCAATTAATCTACAAACATGTATGTTTTTGGAGTGTGGGAGGAAACCGATCCCGGACAAAACCCACGCAGTCACGGGGAGAACATACAAGCTCTAAGGTAGACAAAAGTGCTGGAGAAACTCAGCGGGTGCAGCAGCATCTATGGAGCGAAGGAAATAGGCAACGTTTCGGGCCGAAACCCTTCTTCACACTTTTGTCTACCTTCAATTTTCCAGCATCTGCAGTTCCTTAAACACATACAAGCTCCATACAGACAGCAACCGTAGTCAGGATGGAACCAGGGTCTCTGGCGCTGTAAGGCAGCAACTCTACCGCTGCGCCACCGTGCCACCTGTTTTTATACATAGAAACATAGAAAATAGGTGCAGAAGGAGGCCATTCGGCCCTTCGAGCCAGCACCGCCATTCATTGTGATCATGGCTGATCGTCCCCGATCAATAACCCGTGCCTGCCACTTTGATGTCTCATTTTCACATTTTACCCTTCCATATCTCTGTTTCTCCTTCTCCCCTGACTCTGTCTGAAGAAGGATCTTGACCCGAAACGCCACCCATTCATTCTCTCCAGAGATGCTGCCTGTCCCACTGGCCTTTGTAATAAGAATAACAGGCGTTAGAGGCTGCTTTCACAAACATTAATAATGGCCTGCCAAATACAGAAAGCACAATTGCAGTTACACGTGGCAAGTGAAAGAAGGGGCATTTTCAGTTCCAGATGAGGGAATTTAAGTTGCGTCGTTTTAAACAGAAAAATATTGAAGAGAGAAACAGTGCTCTGTTTAAAACAGTGTGTTAGAATGGAGATGAGGAGGAATTTCTTTAGCCAGAGGGTGGTGAATCTGTGGAATTCATTGCCACAGATGGCAGTGGAGGCCAAGTCTGGGTATTTTTCAAGTGGAGATTGATAGGTTCTTGATGGGTAAGGTTGTTAAAGGTTCCGTTTTTCTTGGCGTCTGGTATCATTTGTGTAGATCACCTGTGCTCACAATCACCTTCATAACACGTAGCCTCGACCATGTATCCAAAGTCCAGGAACCTTTCCCATATTCTCTCAGAGATATCCATAAAGCAGCTTATCTTTGCACGTGCTAGATAAATACTGTCTTGATGTGCAAGCTGAAGGGATTTGAATAAGAAACTGAAGGTAAAGACCAAACAAAACATAATCTGATGTAGGAAGGAACTGCAGATGCTGGTTTGTAGCAAAGTTTGATAGAAAGTGCTGGAGTACTTTTAATGAAAGAGGAAACAAAATGCTGGAGTAACTCAATGGGTCAGGCAGCATCTCTGGAGAAATTAGGAATGAGCAAATTTGCAGATGACACAAAGCTGGGTGGCAGTGTGAACTGTGAGGAGGATGCTATGAGAATGCAGGGTGACTTGGACAGGTTGGGTGAGTGGGCAGATGCATGGCAGATGCAGTTTAATGTGGGTAAATGTGAGGTTATCCACTTTGGTAACAAAAACAGGAAGGCAGATTATTATCTAAATGGTGTCAAGTTAGGAAAAGGGGAAGTACAACGGGATCTGGGGGGTCCTTGTTCATCAGTCAATGAAAGTAAGCATGCAGGTACAGCAGGCAGTGAAGAAAGCGAATGGCATGTTGGCCTTCATAACAAGAGGAGTTGAGTATAGGAGCAAAGAGGTCCTTCTGCAGTTGTACAGAGCCCTAGTGAGACCACACCTGGAGTATTGTGTGCAGTTTTGGTCTCCAAATTTGAGGAAGGACATTCTTGCTATTGAGGGAGTGCAGCGTAGGTTCACAAGGTTAATTCCCGGGATGGCGGGACTGTCATATGCTGAGAGAATGGAGCGGCTGGGCTTGTATACTCTGGAGTTTAGAAGGATGAGAGGATCTTATTGAAACATATAAGATTATTAGGGTTTGGACACGCTAGAGGCAGGAAACATGTTCCCGATGAACCAGAACCAGGGGTCATAGTTTAAGAATAAGGGGTAAGCCAATTAGAATGGAGATGAGGAAACACTTTTTCACCCAGAGAGTTGTGAGTCTGTGGAATTCTCTGCCTCAGAGGGTGGTGGAGGCAGGTTCTCTCATAGGGCTCTTATAGATAGTGGAGTCAGGTGATATGGGGAGAAGGCAGGAACGGGGCACTGATTGGGGATGATCAGCCATGATCACATTGAATGGCGGTGCTGGCTCGAAGGGCCGAATGGCCTACTCCTGCACCTATTGTCTATTGTCTAAAAATGATGGATGACATTTTGGGTTGGAACCCATCTTCTGACCAATTTACGATTCTATGCAAGGAACTATCTTGCAGTTAAATTGGTAGTAGTTTATGTCATCCATGTTTAGTTTAGGGGTACAGTGCGGAACCAGGCTCTTCGGCCTACCGGGTCCGCGCTGACCAGCAATCTACCTACACACACACTAGGGACAATGTTTACATTTACACCAAGCCAATTTACCTACAAACCTGTACGTCTTTGGAGTGTGTGAGAAACAGAAGATCTTGGAGAAAACCCACGCAGGTCACGGGGGGATCATACAAACTCCGTACAGACAGCACCCGTAGTCGGGATCGAACCCGGGTCTCTGGCGCTGCATTTGCTGTAAGGCAGTAACTCTACCGCTGCGCCACCGTGCTGCCCAAATACTGTTCTAGTCCCTGCCTCAACTACCTCCTCTGGCAGCTTGTTCCATACACCCACCACTCTGTGTGTGGGACATCAGGCACACGTCACTGCAGGTTCTATCCTTGAGTCTCTCTGCACCCTCTATCCTGCCTGCCTGCCTGCACCTGTTTTACCATCCAACTCAATGACCATATCATGCTATGTTGCTGGTCTAATCCCAAGCTTTTCACACCTTTGCTAATCAAGGGGATTACTCTTGGGTCCTTGTAAGAAAGTCATGTACCATTTCACCGCCTGGCTGTTGGCCTGTGACAGAGGAGCTGGTTTAGTGTTGGTTGTTAATTTACAGGATGTGGATGTTGCCGGAAAGGTCAGCATTTGTAGTCTATCCCACAGTGTGGCAGTGAACAGGGAAGTTATTAAATGCCGACTCTGTGGGTGGATCTCGAGTCACATGTCGACCAGAGCGGGAAGAGCCACAGACGGCATCTTCCCGAACACATTCAACCTTTACTGCAAGGATAGAGTGCAGAAACAGGCGCTTCACCCGCCGATCCGCTCTGACCAGCCATCCACACACACTGGGGACAATTTACAATCTTACAGATTAGCCTGCAAATCTGTGCATCTTTGGAGCGAGAGGAAACCGGTGCACCCGGAGAAAACCCACGTGGTCACGGGGAGAGAAACCCACGCGGTCACGTGGAGAAGGTACAAACTCTGTACAGACAGCACCCGTGGTGAGGATGGAACCCGGGTCTCTGGCGCTGTCAGGCAGCAACTCTACCGCTGCACCACTGTGCTGTCCCCAACCTGATGAGATTTTATAACAAGCCGTTAATTAGGCACCAACTTTGATTCCGGCCCCCCCCCCCCCCCCCCCTCCCCCCTTCACTGGGATGTTTTGTTGCTTAAGCCCCCTTGAATATATTAGCTTTAATACAACTAATTTACAGAGTTTAGCAGGGTATGGAAATACGGACGTTTCTGAGAACACTCAGCAAGCCAGTCAGCATCTAAGGAAAGTGAACCGCAGATTCTATTTTGGGTCAACATTTTTCATCAGAACAGTTCGAATGAAAGATCACTGATCTGAAGTAAATGCTGTCCGTCCACAGAGGCTGCCTGACCTGCTGAATGTTTCCAGCATTTTCTCTTTCATCTTTTACCGTCTTTGCATCTTCAGCACTAGAACGGCACGGTGGCGCAGCGGTAGAGTTGCTGCCTCACAGCGCCAGAGACCCGGGTTTGATCCTGACTACGGGTGCTGCCTGTACGGAGTTTGTACGTTCTCCCCGTGACCGCAAGCGTTTTCTCCGGGATCTCCGGTTTCCTCCCACACTCCAAATACGGGAACACTTGTAGGTTGATTGGTTTAGGTAAACATTGTAAATTGTCCCTGTGTAGGAGGGAACTGCAGATGTTGGTTTACACCAAAGATAGACACAAAATACTGGAGTAACTCAGTGGGACAGGCAGCATTTCTGGATAGAAGGAATGGGTGACGTTTCGGGTTGAGACCCTTCTTCAGAGTGTGGGAATGGATGAGAAAGTGGGATAATATAGAACAAGTGTAAATGGGCGATCGGTGGGCGGCATGGTCTTGGTGGGCTGAAGGGCTTCTTTCCGTGCTGTATCTCTAAGTACACTTTGGGTATTTCTTGGAGCTTTTATCTAAAATGACACAAAATTTCCATGATCTACCATTTGGGACTTCTGAGGAGTTCCTTTACTGGTGACAAATCAAATAATGACCTTGTTCAATGTGCTGAGTTAATCTTGTTCTAGTGTAAGCACCTTCCATATCAGTAAACATGAGAGTGTTTCACGGCTAATTAAGTCATTTTTGAAGTGTGAATGGCACATGTGGGGGAATTACAGCAGTAGATTTGCCCACAGCTAGTTCCCACAAACAGCAATGCCAAATTACCATTGTAAAAATGATTATAGATGCATTTTAGCCAGAACAGCCCAACAGAATTTCCCCCCATTTGTGTGATGTTTAGCAGCATATTTGCAAACCGCCGCCTCCTCCAACACAGCTGTCTCCCTCAGCATTACCTTTAGTTTAATTTAAAGCCCTGTCCCACGGTACGAGTTCATTCCAAGAGCTCTCCTGAGTTAAAAAAAAATCAAACTCGTGGTAAGCATGGAGAATGAACGTAGCGGGTACGTCGGAGCTCGGGGAAATCTCTTAGCGGCTTGTAACGCTAACGGCAGCTACTCAGGAAGACTCGCTAACGGCCGGTAAGCACGGGAAGACTCGTGAAGATTTTTCAACATGTTGATAAATGTCCACGAGAGCCCCGAGTACCGACGAGTGGCCATTACCGTAAATCTCCGAGTTTGTATCAGGGCAAATTCGGGAGAGCTCTTGGAATGAACTCGCACCGTGGGACAGGGGTTTTAGTTTAGTTATACAGCGTGGAAACAGGCCCTTCGGCCCACCGATTCCGCACCAACCAGTGACCCCCACACACTAACACTACCCTACACACGCTAGGGACAATTTCCAATTTTACCAAACCAACTAACCTACCGACCTGTACTCCTTTGGAGTGTGGGAGGAAACCGGAGCACCCAGAGAAAACCCACGTGGTCTCAAGAAGAAACCTACAAACTCCCGTAGCCAGGATTAAACCCAGGTCTCTGGCACTGTGATGCAGCAACTCTTCCACCGTGAGATGTGCGGCAATCACTCTCAGTGGGTGATGGAGCTCAGGCATTCTCTGCTCCAGAGACGTTTGCAGACTGGAAGACAGAGGGTATTCAATCAGCATGTATGATGAATGAGCATGGAGGAATCTAGTTATTAAACTTGGTTAGTCAAGGGGCCAAATAATCTACATTTGCAACGAATAACAAGAGCGTACATTTTGCCGAGAGGCTTCAATAAGTTGCTCTAGAAAATGGTGGATTTTGTCAGTGAATTAACGTGTTATCAAATGCGTATTTGCATCCACCGAAGAGAAAGTCTCTTTCGGAGAGAGATTTCTCAAATTGTCCTCAAAGCTATGAATTGTGGCATTGTCCTGGACTTGTTAACTTTCACCCACAGTGTGGCCTTTATTGAATTTGTGGGCACGTTATGTTACCCTTTTAACATGACTAAGTTTGGCGATTTAGGGTTGACAGTTAGTTTGGTTTATTGTCACGTGTACAGTGAAAAGCCTTTTGTCGCGTGCTAACCAGTCAGCGGAAAGACAATACATGTTTACAAATGAGCCATCCGTAGTGTATAGATTGTAAGCAAATGTAGACCCAAATTGCTGGACTAATTCAGCGGGCCAGGCAGCATCCTTCTTCAGACACATTTGCAAGCAAAAGTAGTGGAAATAGTTTGACGGTCAAAGTACTAAAGAGAATGACTGGATTATATTGTGGTATTTGACCTTCTATGACACTAGGAGCCTTGGTTTTTCATGTTGTCATCTCTGCCAAATAATCTGTTCTGCAGGATTGGTCTGAGATCCCTCTGTTGTGATCCGAACCTCAACTGGTCTCTTTGATGTGATACTTGGATCACTTGTTACTTAATCGTGGCACTCTCATGAGATTGGTTTTCTTTAAATTTGGTTAAAGATGCTAGACCTATATTCTTGGGAGTTTAGTTTAGTTTAGAGATACAGTGCGGAAACTGGCCCTTCGGCCCACCGAGTCCATGCTGACCAGCGACCCCCTAACGTTACCACAATCCTACACCAGGGACAATTTACATTCACCAAGCCAATTAACCTACAAATCTGCACGACTTTAGAGTGTGGCAGGAAACCGGAGAGCTCGGAGGAAACTCACGGGGAGAACTGTACAGATGGCAGCCGTGGTCAGGATCGAACCCGGGTCTCTTGCACCGTAAGCGCTGTAAGGCAGTAACTCTGCCGCTGTGCCACCGTGCCGCCCAAGAATGAATGGCGCTGCTGAAAGGAGGAATGGCAGATGTGGAGATAGTTCCATTAATGGGAGAAACTTGGACAAGGAATCATGCCAACATGAATGGGGCTGTCATATAAAACGGAGATATGCAGGAATCTCTCACGGAGGATGACGGAGCTCTGGAAATCTCCACTCCAGAGAGTCATGTTCATAAGTGATAGGAGCAGAATTAGGCCATTCGGCCCATCAAGTCTGCTCTGCCATTCAATCATGGCTGATCTATCTCTCCCTCTCAACGCCATTTTCCTGCCTTCTCCCTATAACCCCTGACATGCGGACTGGAAGACGGAGGGTATTCAATGAGGATGTAGACACAGTTTTGAAAGATCAGAGATATGACAGGGCATGGGGCATGTTGGCGCAGCTGGTAGAGCCGCTACCTCACAGTGCCAGAGACCAGGGTTCAATCCTGACCTCGGATGCTGATTGTGTGGAGTCTGCAGGTTCTCCCCGTGACCGCATGGGTTTCCTCCAGATTCCTCCCAGATCTCCAGGACGTGCGGGTTTGTAGGTTAATTGGCTTCTGTATTTAGTATACCTAGTGTGTATGGAATGTGCAGAACTGGTGTGTGAATGGATGATTGATGGTCAGTGTGGACTGATGGGCCTGTTTCAAAGCTGTAACTCTATACTAAACTAATAGGAGGGATTGAGGGAATTGGCACAGAAGGGGAGGTGAGGCCTTGGGCAGATCAGCCATTGTTAGAGACACAAAAAGCGGAGTAACTCAGTGGGTCAGGCAGCATCTCTGGAGAAAAATAATGGGTGTTGTTTTGGGTCGGGACCCCTCTTCAGACTGGACTGCTGAGTTACTCCAGCACTTTGTGTCTATCTTCAGTTTTGTCGGATATCCCTAGTGTGAAGAATAGAACCAGTGAGCGGGTGGTCACTGCCACCTTTTAACTCAGCCATTATCATGTTGAATGGCGGGGCCGGCTTGAGATATCAAATGTGTAGGAAAGAACTGCAGATAGATGCTGGTTTAAATGGAAGATAGACATAAAACTCAGCGGGACAGGCAGCATCGATGAAGAGAAGGAATGGGTGACGTTTCGAGTCGAGACCCTTGTGAAGAAGTCTGAACATGTTACTGATGTGTAACAATAGTTTTGCAGTTTGAGGTTGAAATAGCAGAAGACAGCATGTCTGCTGTGCGGGAACTTTCCCCAAATAGTTTTTTCTGGGAGTTTTATCGCTGGCTGTCCCCTGCTCTGTACCGGGAACTGAACCCGCCCAGGAAACTCCCTAACAGATCAACATCTCGTTTCACAGGTTCTCTTTATTGCTTCATTTCAGCTGCTTGAACAGAGGAAATGTTGTGCCTTGATTGATGGCAAGGTCTTCAGGTGAGGTTGTATTTCATGTCAAAGCAACCTACCTTGTGCAGAAGTGCTGTGTTATTTGGTGTGAGTGTGGCCTGCAAATGCCGTGGACTTATCTAAAACGTGGTTCAATGGTCAACTCAGGCCAACGTCACATTGTGCTGGCGAGAAATGTTTGAGAAGGAACTGCTGATGCTGGGAAAATCGAAGGTAGACAAAAATGCTGGAGAAACTCAGCGGGTGAGGCAGTATCTACGGAGCGAAGGAATAGGTGACGTTTGGGATCGAGACCCTTCTTCAGACTGATGCTTGGGAGAATGTCTTTTGACTGTTGAGATCTTAAGCCGTAAGCTGATTGGAGTGGTGATTTTTGAATGGATGATGGACTCACAAAGCTGGAGTAACTCAGCGGGACAGGCAGCATCACCGAATGGAAGGAATGGGTGACGTTTCGGGTCGAGACCCTTCTTCAGACTGAGAGTCAGGGGACAGGGAGACACAGAGATATGGAAGGGTAAGGTGTGAAAGCGAGATATCAAAGGGGATGAGCTCAAGGAAAATTTAGAATGGTTGTTAGCCAGGGGAAGGTGACAACAAAGCATACAAAGATAAAAATTTAATCAGAAGGACAGTCAGACTGGTCGGAGAACTGGGATCTCCACACGAAACTGCCTGTCCCGCTGAGTTACTCCAGCATTTTATGTCTATTTACGGTGTGAACCAGCATCTGCAGTTCCTGCCTGCACATGGCGACTTTTGAATTGACTTTGTTTTTTGTTCTTGCTAGTCTTGTTACTTATATTTTCTAACAAGAAAATTTCATGTGAGCGTGAATCTTTTACTGATCGTACAAAGATGACTGGATAGGGTCCATATTTGTTCATTAAGTTTTAATGTACAATTCCACATTTTCTGTATACAAACCACTATCCAGTAGAACTAGGCGCAGCGGTAGAGTTGTTGCCTAACAGCGCCAAAGACCCAGGTTTGATCCCGACTATGGGTCTGTACGGGGTTTGTACGTTCTCCCCGTGACTGCCTGGGTTTCCTCCGAGATCTTCAGTTTCCTCCCACACTCCAAAGACGTACAGTTTGTAGGTTAATTGGCTTGGTATAAGTGAAAACTGTCCCTAGTGTGTGTAGGATAGTGTTAATGTGTGGGGATCGCTGGTCGGCACAGAATCGGCGGGCCGAAGGGCCTGTTTCCATGCTGTATCTCTAAACTAAACTAAGCTATTGGTGATCAATCTTTTCCTTGGTCAATCCAAGATTACATATAGTTGAGAGAGGGCAGTTTTTAAATAACATTTTGGTTTGGGATTTTTTTTTAAATTGGTGTATCTGGTTTTGAAAATGTGACTATGAATGAGTAAGGGACTTGTTCCCCCTAACGCCAATGAGGTTAGGATGGACTGACACTGAATACTGTTAATGAAGAAAGAAGCCCCAAATCTATGATGTTTCCTGAACGCAAGGGTGATTCGCAACACTGTCAGTCCACTATCAGCGGGAAGTGCAGCTCTTGAATTAAAGTTGTGATATTGTCTGTTATTTAATCACTACCTGTGTCAACCTAAACCTGGCAAAGAAAGGCGGACGGCAGTGGTAAAGTGACATGGTGGTGCAGCGGTAGAGTTGCTGTCTTACAGTGCCTGCAGCACCGGAGACCTGGGTTCGATCCCGACTACAGGTGCTGTCTGTGCGGAGTTTGTACGTTCCCCCCGTGACCGCGTGGGTTTCCTCCGGGATCTTCAGTTTCCTCCCACACTCACAAAGACGTGCAGGTTTGTAGGTTAACTGGCTTGGTGTAAGTGCAAATTGCGTGTAGGATAGTGTTAATGTGCGGGGATCGCTGGTTGGTGCGGACTCTCTGGCCGAAGGGCCTGTTTCCATGCTGCGTTTTTCTAAACTAAACTAAATGAATGCAGCTTATTGAAATGTAATCTCTAGCCTATTTTTTGCCAGGTTTCTGCGAGTTATACAGCATGGAACAGGCCCTTCGGCCCATCTTGCCCGTGCTGACGAACATGTCCCGTCTACACAAGTCCCATCTGCCTACATTTGGCCCATATTTCTCTAAACCTATCCATGTACCTGTCCAAATGTTTCTTAAATGTGGTGATAGACCCTTCCTCAACTAGCTCATCCAGCAGCTTGTTCCATACACCCACCACCCTTTGTGTAAAAAAATCTGCCCTGCAAAGTCCTATCTTTCCCCCTCTCACCTTAAACCTATGTCCTCTGGTTCTTGATTCCCCTACTCTGGACAAAAGACTCTAAAAGCGCATTTACACAATCTATTCCTTTCATGAGATTGATAAAGGGCTTGGATTTCATTGAAGATAGACTGAACAGGCAGCATCTCTAGATGGGAGGAATGGGTGAAGTTTTGGGTTGACACCATTTACTTTAGTTTAGAGAAACAGGCCCTTTGGCCCACCGAGTCCGGCCCGACCAGCGATCCCCGCACACTAACACTATCCTACACACACAATGGACAATTTACATTTACACCAAGCCAATTTACCTACAAACCTGTACGTCTTTAGAGTGTGGGAGGAAACCGAAGATCTCGGAGAAAACCCACGCAGGTCATGGGGTGAACGTACAAACTCCGTACAGACATAGTCGGGATCAAACCCGGGTCTCTAGTGCTGTGAGGCAGCAACTCTACCGCTGCCCCTTCAGAGATCATTGAATTGGATGCGTGTCTGGCTTGTGTGTAAAGTGATGTTGCTGTCTCACCAATGGCAGGCGTATGTATATATGACATGTGGAAGGGGTGTTAAGGCTTCAGCTGTGAGTGATGACTCCTGCAGTTCGGGCCAGCCACTGACTTTGATGTTAAGCCGCTCCTATCCTGACTGCAGCGCAAGGGCAAAGCAAACCTTGCTGTGCACATGTGCTGTATTTTTGGTAACAGTGCATCATGAAAATGCCATGGACATATCTCAAACATGGTGCAATGCTCATCTCTCACACCAACATAACGGTGGGCTTCGGACAAATGGATTTTGTCTGTTGAGATCTTAAGCCATAAGCTGATTGGAGTTGTGGCTGTTGAGTGTTCTCTGCTATTTAAATTTACACCTTACCTGCTAGTCTGGTTACAACTCTCGACACAAAATGCTGGAGTAACTCAGCGGGACAGGCAGCATGTCTGGAGAGAAGGAATGGGTGACGTTTCGGGTCGAGACCCTTCTTCAGACTGATCACCAGCATCTACAGTTCCTTCATCCACAGTCTTGTTACTGATTTTTTTTTTTGTTGAGGGATGATTTTTAATTGACTGTAGATATGGAGACACTGAAGGTGGATTTTGGATTAAGCAACTTGCTGGAGGTGGGCTAGAAATGGCACCTGATGCTGGGTTGAGTTTTTTGTATTGTAAAAGTGCAGCAGTAAATATTAAATCGTGGGAGAGTCTAGGACCAGAGACGACCGCCTCAAAACGAATGGACGTACCTTTAGGAAGGAGATGAGGAGGAATGTCTTTAGTCAGAGGGTGGTGAATTTGTGGAATTCATTGCCACAGATGGTGGAGGCCAAGTCAATGGATATTTCTAAGGCAGATATAGATAGATTATTGATTAGTACGGGTGTCGGGGGTTATGGGGAGAAGGCAGGAGACTGGGGTTAGGAGGAAGAGATAGATCAGCCATGATTGAATGGCAGACTATAGATGGGCCGAATGGTCTAATTCTGCTCCTAGAACTCATGAAAGTAGGAATGTCCAATGTTGCCTTGTGAAGGACTCATGATCCTGAGAATGTGCACCATTTGTGGTGAGGATAGGGAAATATGTACACTCGTGGCTACTGTTGTGGCATCTACTGTTGCCTGCTGGACGATGGTATGATTGTAGTGCGGCCCCAACAAAGCCATGTCGGCAACACCTAGTTCCATGTCATCCCGCTCACTCATCCACTCCATACACACGCGGGCAGTTTACAGCCCGGCCTAGGGATGTTGGAGGAAACCGGAGCACCCGGGGGAAGCCCACGGGGAGAACGTGCAAACTCCGCACAGACAGCACCCAAGGTTGAGATCGAACCCAGGCCTCTGGCGCTGTGAGACAGCAGCTCTACCAGCTCTTTAGTTGGTGCAAGAATGGTTCAGTTGCCTGATAACAGCCGGGAAGAAACTGTCCCTGAATCTGGAGGCGTGCGTTTTCACACATCTGTACATCTTGCCTGATGGGAGAGGGGAGAAGAGGGAGGAAGCGGGGTGAGACTGGTCCTTGATTATCTGCTGCTGGCCTTGCCGAGGTAGCGTGAAGTGTAGATGGAGTCAATGGAAGGGATTGTCCACCGTATCTAATCCTGCTTATCTGCTGAATGCAGTTGGTGCTCCACTCTTCCATGTCACAAGTCCCTGTCTCCCCTCGGGGGGATTGTCTTCAATCCCTGCTTTTTGTTTCCGTTCTTAGTTCAGTTTGGTTTGGTTTATGGTCATGTGACAAGCTTTCTGTTCAGCTCTCCTTTGACAGTGGACAGTGGACTTATTCTGATTCAACCTCCCACCCAACCTGACCAAGTTCCCATCAAAATGCACAACATCCCGTTTTTGCTGACCACTGCTGTGCGTGACAGCACGAGTCATCTTCTTCCCCCTTGGACATTGTTCCCACTCAAACCCCAACCCCGCCAAAGAACAACAGACTCGATTCCCCTGTCCCTTGGGAATAACTGGTCGACACGGTGGTGCAGCGGTAGAGTTGCTGCCATACAGCGCTTGCTGCGCCGGAGACCAAGGGTTCGATCCCGACTACGGGTGCTGTCAGTACGGAATTTGTACATTCTCCCCGTGAGGTTTGTAGGTTAATTGGCATGGTATAAATGTGAATTGTCCCTCCAGCGTGTAGGGTTGTGTTCATGTGCGGGGATCACTGGTCGGTGCAGACTCGGTGGGCCGAAGGGCCTGTTTATGTGCTGTATCTCTAAACTAAACTAAACTGCTCCACACTACCAGAACTCTTCAACGTACTGCCTTGGGTGGTGAATCTGTGGAAATCATTGCCTCAGACGGCAGTGGAGGCCAAGTCATTGGGTACTTATAAAGCGGAGTGTCAGTACGGGTGTCTGGGGTATTAGTACGGGTGTCAGGGGTTATGGGGAGAAGGCAGGAGAATGGGGTTGAGAGGGAGAGATAGATCAGCCGTGATCAAATAGCAGAGTAGACATGATGGGCCAAATGGCCTAATTCTGCTGTTCTGTCTTCTGTGTGAAATATATGTCAAGGTTTGCAAAGATCTTGTTTGATAATATGCTCAAAAGTAGTGGCTACTTGGCATCCTGGTCCAAATCTGCACCGCAGTTACCATGTTAAAAATAAGACCCTTAATCGGCAATAGGTGCAGGAGTAGGCCATTCGGCCCTTTGAGCCAGCACCACCATCAGATAATCACCAGGTTGCTTCCGGCCTGACCTGCTCCAGTGTCTGGCACACTGACCCACTCCACCTTTCCTTTCACCTCCTTTTCCATGTCCGCTGCAAGGTAATAATGTCCCTATTTGGATGGTCTCTTTTCATTCGCACTCCTGTCTTTAGTGCAGTTTAGAGATACAGCACGGAAACAGGCCCTTCAGCCAACCGAGTCCGCGCCAACCAGCGATCACCCCGTACACTTGCAGTATCATTAGTTCATGTGAAAGGAGCAGAATTAGGCCATTTGGCCCATCAAGTCTACTCCACCATTCAATCACGGCTGATCTATCTCTCCCTCTCAACCCCATTCTCCTGCCTTCTCCCCATAACCCCTGACATCCGTATTGATCAAGAATCTATCTACAGTATCTCGAGCATCAACACGCTAGGGCAGGTTTACAATTTTACCAAAGTCAATTAACCTACAAACCTGTATGTCTTTGGAGTGTGGGAGGAAACCGGGGCACCCGGAGAAAACCCACGCTGTTCTTTGGGAGACAGTGTGTGCAGATAGCGCCCGCGGTCAGGATGGAAGCTGGGTGTCTGGTGCTGTGAGGCAACAAGTCTCCCACTCTGCTCCACCGTGCTGCCCCTCTGATGAAGATCAACCATGAACAGGGTAAAGGGCAGAGTGGGCTTGATGGATAGGTCAGCTGGCCGATTCCTGACCCCATTTCCTGGTCTGGTAGCTCAAATGTCTACCTCATTGGAGACCCTTGGACGGACTTAATGGATTTTATCTTGCACTAAACGTTGCTATGTTATCCCCTTTATCGTGTATCTGTACACTGTGTGAAGGAAGGAATAGGTGACGTTTTGGGTCAAGACCCTTCTTCAGACTATAGAGTAGACACCTATTCCTTCTCTCAGTCAGTCGGTCGGTCGGCAGTCACTTGAAACGAGTATGAATGTCCTCTCCTCTCCATAGGGTCTGTAGAGACCGATCCACGATCCACGATCCACACACCTTGGTGCAACGTGGGCAGTGGAGACTGGCGGTGGTTGGTAGTCGTCGAGCCCCCTTCTCTCTCTCCATACGGTGCTGTCGCTTTGTCTCTGCGACACGGCCTAGTTCCGTTTCTTCTCTCCAGAGATGCTGCCTGTCCCGCCGAGTTACTCCAGCATTTTGTGTCTATCTTGGGTTTAAACCAGCAGCTGCAGTTCCTTCCTTCACATCTATACACTGTGGACGGCTCGATTGCAAAGATGTATTGTCTTTCTGCTGACTGGTTGGCACGCAACAAAAGCTTTTCACTGTACCTCGGTACACGTGACCATAGACTAAACAAATGATATCAACATTTATTAACATTGTATGAACATTGTCCCATGTAAACAGTGGTGCATAGGAATGAGTAGGTTGTTCCTGGAATGACTCAGTCCTGTGTGTGTAGTGACTGCCAGAAATGTTTGGAGCTGCAGTTCCTATAGTCAAAGTACCTGGCTTTATTCCAGGAAAGCTAGCTAGGCTTGCTGCTGTTCCCAGCTGGGATTCCCCCAAGTCTGATGTGCATTAGTACTCTAATAGCCTAACGCATGTAATATAGAGCAGGAGCCAGCTTGTCTGTAGTATTTGGAGCATTTATCCACTGCAATAAGGGATTGGTTTTTCTATTCTCTCAGTCCAGAAATCACTTGCATAACATTTTATAAAGCGCAGCGGTAGAGTTGCTGTCTCTCAGCGCCAGAGATCTGGGTTCCATCCTGACTATGGGTACTGTCTATACGGAGTTTGTACCTTCTCCCCGTGACCGCGTGGGTTTTCTCCGGGCGCTCCGGTTTCCTCCCACACTCCATTGACGTGCAGGTTTGTAGGTTAATTGGCTTTGGTAAATATTGTAAATTGTCCCTTGTGTGTAGGATAGTGCAAGCGTACGGGGATCGCTGGTCGCTGCCGACTCGGTGGGCCTGTTTCCGCACTGGACCTCTAAACTAAACGAAACAAATGATGCAGGAGTTCTAAAGTGGATGCGTAAGCTTTGTTCTAGAGTTTGGGAGAGGCGCTGGGAATGTGCGATGATTCAATGGCACTTTACCTTGCCCTGAGCCTGCTGCGACTGACTAACTCACTGCTGATGTGAGCAGCCTGGAATTTCCCTGATGTCCACATCCCAGTATTGGGAGCGTTGTTCATTGCCAAAGATATTGACCTTCCTGCATGGTCACCACTGCTGCAAACAGGGCTCATAACCTAACACAGACACAAAGCACTGAGGTAACTCAGCGGGCCAGGCACCATCTCCAGAGAACATGCACTGGTGACACACAATGCTGGAGTGACTCACCGGGTCAGGCAGCATCTCCGGAGAAAATAAATACTTGACTGAGAGGGCTATTGACCCAAAATGTCACCTATTCCTTTTCTCCAGAGATGCTGCCTGACCCGCTGAGTTACTCCACCATTATATCTATCGACACTGTAAAGCAGCATCTGTAGTTCCTTCCCACACATGCATGGGTGACATTTCAGGTCGGGATGCTTCTTCAGACTGATTGTAGGGGGGCAGGAACTGGAAGCAAGAAAAGACCAGGATAGGTTAGGGATTTTAACCATATTATCCTGCACAAGAGCACATGAAGGTAGGAAAGTTGCATCCTCGCAAAAGTGAAAGGAATAAGGGAGGAATTACATTTAGTTTAGTTTAGAGATACAGCGTGGAAACATTTATACCAAGCCAATTAACCTGCAAACCTGTACGTCTTTGGAGTGTTGGAGGAAATCAAAGATCTTGGAGAAACCCCACGGGGAGAACGTGCAAACTCCGTACAGGCAGCACCCGTAGTCAGGATGGAACCTGGGTCTCTGGCGTTGTGAGGCAGCAACTCTACCGCTGTGCCACCCTAACCCTTGACCAAGGCAGTATGTGGGCAGTAGAGCCTCTGCCTCTCAGCACCAGAGATCCCGGTTCAATCCTAACCTCCAGTGCTGTCTGTGTGTGTGGAGTTTGCACGTTCTCCCTGTGATTGCGTGGGTTTCCCAGTTTCCTCCCACGTCCCAAAGACAGGCGGGTTTGCAGGCTAATTGTCCCGCTGTCAATTGCCCCTAGCGTGTCCGGAGTGGATGAGAAAGTGGGATAACACAGAGCTAGACACAAAGTGCTGGAGTCACACAGGGGGTCAGGCTGCAACTCCGGAGTACAGGATTAGGTGACGTTTCGGGTCGGGACCCCTCTTCAGACTGCGAGTGTGAAGGGGTGAACTCATTGTATCAGGTGATCGGTGTGGGTCGGAGGGCCCATGTCCATGCTGTATCTCAAAACTAAATGTACCTTGTCAGCACGCACACAGTTCCTCTTAATAAGCGAGGTGAATTTCCCTTCTCCTCACCAGAGCTGGTGTGGAGAAATGATGCTTGGCTGCTGACAATTAGTGATGTGGAAAGGAGGAAATGTCACAAGTCAGTGCCGTTGCTTGGAACAGTTTGTGCAGCGCATGGAACCGTGGTCAGTCATTCCCGCCAGACTGCCGGCCAGGCCAGGAATCCAGAAATAGGAAGGTTGCATTATTATCGTCGTGTCTCTGATACGTGTACAGAATTGGTATGTGGGTGAATATGCACATGAATAGCACTTTCTGGGAAAAAAACGTTGGAAGATATTTAACGTTCTGGGTTTAGGCAGCACGGTGGCACAGCGGTGGAGTTGCTGCCTTGCAGCACCTGAGATCCGGGTTCCACCCCGACTGCGGGTGCTGTCTGTACGGAGTTTGCACGTTCTCCCCGTGACCGCCTGGGTTTTCTCCGGGTGCTCCGGTTTCTTCCCACATCCCGAAGATGTGCAGGTTTGTAGGTTAATTGGCTTCTGTAAATTGTCACCAGTATGTGGGATACAACTAGAGTACGGGTCGATGGTCGAAGCGGACTCCGTAGGCCACAGGCCTTGTTTCCACGCTGTACCTCTAAACTAATCTGGGTGATCAATGGTCGACATGGACATGGTGGTACGAATGGCCTGTTTTCATGCTGTTTCTCTAAACTAGTCAGAGGGCGGTGAATCTGTGGAATTCTTTGCCACAGACGGCTGTGGAGGCCAAGTCAGTGGATATTTTTAAGGCAGAGATAAATAGATTCTTGATTAGTGCGGGTGTCAGAGAAGGCCGGAGAATGGGGTTGAGAGGGAGAGATAGATCAGCCATGGTTGAATGGTGGAGTAGACTTGATGGGCCGAATGGCCTAATTCTACTATTACATAAGACCTCATAACTAAACTAGTGTGTGAAGGGATGGTTGGCGTGGACTCGCTGGGCCGAAGGGCCTGTTTCTACACTATCTCTAAACTAAACTGAACTAGTGTGTAGTAGGAAGACAAGGTAAATTAGTTCTGCAGCTGTGTGTTTTATTTTGGGATGTGGGACTTTCCTCTCCAGTCCCATATGGAGTGCTGGAATTCAGCTTTGTGAAAACCCTGGGGCCTTCAACCAATGAGGCAAGCTGTTTGATGGGTTTGGACACGACTCAAGTTCTGGCTCAGACATTTGGACCAAGATCAAAGAAGTAGACAGCGAAAGGAAAACAGTACCTGGCTGCTGTCGAGAGACACTGAACCGTGTTTGACAACAACAAACGCAAAACCCAACGACTTAGAATAAGACGTTTACAGAATTATTCTAATCCTTTCAATAAATAAATGGGGATAAAGGTGTGAGGATCTGACACCGTTTGAAAGCTGAAAGGAAATGTTGTTTGAAGTTTTTTTTTTTTAATTGGCCAAGTTTGTGAGTTGGAATAGTGATGAAATGATGAAGCAGAATTCTCCGTTCAACCCTTAATCCAGGGCCTAAATTAAATGCAGTCTAAATCAGTGGAAATTGGAGCATGGAACACAAAACAGTACAGCACAGGAAGGGGCCCTTCGGCCCACAAGGTCTGTGACGTACATAGGGTTACCAACTTTCTCACTCCCAGAAATACGGGACAAATTCCCGACGGCAATTCGTTGACCAACTCGGCCGTGGCTGGGTGAATGACGAGTTGTCCCGGGTGCTGGACTGCACACAAAGCCCAGCCGGCGGGCCGACCCGACAGCCCCCTCGCTCCGAGTAGTAGCAGTCAAATACAGGACAAGGGCGGTCCCAAATCCAATTTAGCCCAATATACGGGATGTCCCGGCTAATACGGGACAGTTGGCAACCCTAATCGTACATGGTCCACACCCCTCTGTTCCCCTCACTTCTACACGTGCCTATCTAAAAGCCTCTTAAACACCACTATCGTATCTGCCTCCACCACCACCCCAGGCAATGTGTTCCACTACCACCCTCTGTGTAAAGATAACTTGCCCACACATCCCCATTAAACTTCCCCCCTCTCAGCTTATAGTCATGCCCTCTAGTCTTGGATATTTCCACTCTGGGGAAGAGGTTTCAAACTGTCTACCCTGTCTGTGCCTCTCATCATTTGATATACTTTTACATAATGTGACAGCGTGCAGTTTAGCAGTCCCATGGTGTCAAATAGACGCCATCACCGGCCATAGTAACAAACCCAGAGCCCAAACCCAGGGCAGCACAGTGGTGCAGCGGTAGAGTTGCTGCCTCACAGCGCCAGAGACCCCGGTTCCATCCTGACTGTCTGTACGGAGTTTGCACGTTCTCCCCGTGACTGCGTGGGTTTTCTCTGGGTGCTCCGGTTTCCTCCCACACTCCAAAGACGTGCAGGTTTGTGGGCTAATTGGCCTTGGTTAAAAATTGTAAATTGTCCTTGGCGTGTAGGATAGTGCTGGTGTACGGGGGTGATCGCTGGTCGGCACGGACTCGGTGGACCGAAGGGCCTGTTTCTGCTCTGCATCCCTAAAGTCCTTAAAACAGCTTGAGCCTGTTGTCCATTTGTGAAAGACTTGTCCATTTGTGAATCACTTTAAATAAAATGGACTGGGATCCTGTTTGCGAGGAAATGAGGTCAGTGACAGTAATCCCCCTTTGCCTATCTTCATTGTTTCGTTTTGATGAGACCTATTTTCTGCCAGTAATTCGACGATACATCTCCAAATTTGAATGATGAATTGCAGTTTGAAAAACACCTAAAGTTCTCCATCTTTGAGTCAGCCACCCTAATGCTTTTAATATTCTGCTGAAAGGAACCCGTGCTTGTGTGATATGACACTGTATTAATCAATCATCTTCACCTGCTGTATTATCTCTGACCGGGGTCTCTATCTATTAAGTTTTTTATTGTCGTGCAGCTCTGATCTGAGAGTTGTATTTCCTCTTGGGCGGCAGGGTGCCGCAGCTGTGGAGTTGCTGCCTCACAGCGCTAGAGACCGACCGGGTTCAATTCTGACTACAGGTGCTGTCTGTACGGAGTTTGCACGTTCTCCATGTGACCTGCGTGGGTTTTCTCCCGGTGCTCTGGTTTCCTCCCGCACTCCAAAGGCGTGCTGGATTTTCGGTTAATTGGCTTTGATATAATTGTACAAAATTGTCTTCAGTGTGTAGGATAGTGCTACTGTACGGGGTGATTGATGGTCAGCGTGGACTCGGTGGGCCGAATGGCCTGGTTCCACGCTGGATCTCTAAAGTTAAGTCTGGATTTTGCTGTCATTCCAATTGTTTTAGGATGACAACCCTTTTGTGCTCTGGTCTTATCTCCAACATGATCTGTATTTCCATGGGTACCGCCGATGGCAACAGTGGTAGTAAGGCCTAGATACTGGCCGTGTGGAGAGGGTGTTTCCACTAGTGGCAGAGTCTAGGATCTGACGGCACAGCCTCAGAAATAGAGGACGTATCTTTAGAAAGGAGATGAGGAGGAATTTAAATAGTCAGAGGGTGGTGAATCTGTGGAATTCATTGCCACAGACGTCCGTGGAGGCCAAGTCAGTGGATATTTTAAGGCAGAGATAGATAGATTCTTGATTAGTACGGGTGTCGGGGGTTATGGGGAGAAGGCAGGAGAATGGAGTTGAGAGGGAGAGATAGATTAGCCATGAATAAATGGCAGAGTAGACTTGATGGGCAGAATGGCCTAATTCTGCTCCGAAATCTTGTGATGAGCTTATGATAATGGATTGCATTCTGGTTCCCCCAGTACCAGGGCTAGATATGAAGAAAGACCATGTCCATGGGTATCTACACACAAGTAGACACGTCACATAGGCTGTAGCTAGGATTACAAATCCAACAGGTGGAGTTCCCCAAGGATCAGTTCCGTTTATTCTCCACATTGATGACCTTGTATAGAGGCAGAGCATAAGCTATACATGAAGCTTTACTGAAGATATGAAAGTAGGCGGGGATGGCCCATTGTATGTGGATGTGTGGCCTTTCAAACACGACATAGCAAGCTGGAGTGAATGGCTTCTTAGTTTAGTTTAGAGATACAGCATGGAAACAAGCCCTTCGGCCCACCGAGTCCATGCTGTCCATTGATCACCCGTTCACACTAGTTCTGCGTTATTCCACCTTCTCATCCACCCTACACCCTGGAGGCAATTAGGAGAGGACCAATTAACCCACAACCCCACAGATAGAAACAAAATGTGGAGTAACTCAGCGCGTCTTTGGAGTGTGGGAGGAAGCCGGAGCACCCGGAAGAACCACACGCGGTCACGGGGAGAACGTGCAAACTCCACAGGGACAGCCCCCTGTGTCAGGATGGAAGCCGGGACTCTGGCGGTGTGAGGCAGCCACACTAGGGCTGACCGAGTGCATGAAAGGGCGGGTGTATCTCTTCTCCGTACTGAACGCTGTTTCCTTGCAGTTCTGGGCGGCCCTAGGCCATGGCGACGGCGAGGAACGTAGAATCAGTGGCGCCCCCACTCTCCCTGGAGTCGCTGGTGCAGCAGGCCAACCTGGTCCAGGTACAGGTCCACGACAGCAAGCTGTCCTCACTCAGCCTCGAGCCCGAGGATGGGGGCTTCACCCAGCGCTTCGTCCTCACTGTGGAAAGCAAGTACAAGTGCGAACATTGCCGCCTGCCGCTCTGCAACCCTAAGCAAACCGAGTGTGGCCACCGCTTCTGTGGCAGCTGCATACTGAAAATCCTCAGGTAAGCTCACATCTTCATGACAATATCTGATGTGTAATCACTAATAAACCCAACTATATTTCCATGCTGACAAATTCGGATCTGAGCATTTTTGTCTTCTGTTATAATTTGTCCCCACTTCAAATTGTCAAAGCTGGTTGGTTTTGGTGAGAACACGAGTTGAGTATAGACGTTGGGAGGTCATGTTGCAGTTGTATAAGACGTTGGTGAGGCCACATTTAGAATATTGTGTTCAGTTCTGGGCACGTTGCCAGGACTAGAGGGTCTGAGCTATAGGGAAAGGTTGAGTTTAGGCTGGGATTCTATTCCTTGGAGCGCAGGAGGATAAGTCATGATCTTATAGAGGTGTATAATATCAGGAGAGGAATGAATAATGTAGATGCACAGAGTCTCTTGCCCAGAGTCTCTTGCCTTTTTTTTTCACAAAGTGTGGTGGGTGTATGGAACAAGCTGCCAGAGGAGGTAGTTGAGGCTGGGACTATCCCAACTTGTAAGGAACAGTTAAACAGGTACATGGATAGGACAGGTTTGGAGGGGATATGGACCGAACGCAGGCAGGTGGGACTGGTGTAGCTGGGACATTGTTGGCCAGTTTGAGCAAGTTGGGCTGAAAGGCCTGTTTCCATCACTCTATGACTATGATTATACGGAAATAGATCAGCTGGGAAAGTTGGTGAGGGAATAGCCGATGGAATTTAACAGCGGCAGGTGCGATGAACCACTTTTGGAAGTTAATCCCGGGTAGGACATACATAGTGAAGCAGGGCCATGTGGAGTGATGTTGAACAGAGAGACCATGGGGTACGAGTCATAACTCCAGTGGCCACACAGGTAGATGGTGCAGTGAGGAAGGTGTATAGCTTAACCAGTTAGGATGTCATATCACAGTTGTACAAGCTGTGGGCTAGGCTGCACCAGGTACACTGTGGTCACCACACTATAGGGAACTACATGGTTAAGTCAGAGAGGGGGTGGAAACGATTCACAGGGATGTTGCCTGCAGTGAAGGATGGGGGTTTAAGGAGGAGATTTTATCCCCTCTGATCCTAGACTCTCCCACTAGTGGAAACACCTTCTCCACATCCACTCTATCCAGGCCTTTCACCATTTGGTAAGTTTCAATGAGGTGCCCCCTCATCCTTCTACACTCCAGCGAGTACAGGCCCAGTGCCGTCAAACGCTCATCATACATTAACCCACTCATCCCTGGGATGGGGAATGTGAAACACCATGCTCGGGATGAAGGAACTCCTAAGCCAAGTGTTAGTGATGTTTTGCATTGAAGCAAAGTATTAGACCGGATATGGATAGGAAAGGTAGCCATACCGAAGTATGGCTAGGACAGGTTTAGAGGGATGCAGATATTGGGGACTAGCGTAGATGGGGCATCTTGGTTGGCATGGGCAAGCTGAGCTGAAGAACCTGTTTCCGTGCTGTATGACTATATGACTCTAATTCCCGCAATGTTCATTATGTTTTGACAATATTGCAATTTAAATAGCATTTACCTCAAAAAGAAAATGCATATTTTTTGAACATCTTGGGTTATGTAATCAAATCTTTATTACTTTCCTATTGGGATTTGACTTGAAATGGTGATGTTATTTTATCTTTCCAGGGGTCCAAAACCAGTTTGCCCACTTGATAATGTGGCTTTATATGAGAATATGGTAAGAGAATATGAACTAAGTCCATATATGGTTTTGGAATGTCAGTTTGATATCTTCTTATGGACCATTAATCTGCTGTTCTTTTTCTTTATTTAAAAAAGGTTTTTAAGGACATCTGCTGTAAAAAAGAGGTTTTGGCACTTCAAATCTACTGTAGAAATGAACTAAATGGCTGCACCAAGCAGCTAGCTCTAGGAAAGCTTGAGGTAATTGCTATTAATTAATATGCAGCAAAATATGAAGTGCCGGAGGAAGTCAACGTGCCAGGGCGGCACTGTGGTGCAGCGGTAGATTTGTTGCCTTACAGCGCCAGAGACCCGGGTTCCATCCTGCCCTCGGGTGCTGTCTGTACGGAGTTTGTATCTTCTCCCCATGACCTGTGTGGGTTTTCTCTGGGTGCCACTAGTGTGTGTAGGGTAGTGTTAGTGTGCGGGGATTGCTGGTCAGCACGGACTTGGTGGGGCTGAAGGGCCAGTTTCCGTGCTGTTTCTCTAAACTAAACTATCAACTTCCCCAAGTTAAAATGTAATCATCCTGTTGTCCACTTATCACAACAAGCGGCAGAAACCATTGTTTGTGTTCCAGTTAATATCACGTAAGAAACCGCAAATGTTTGAATCTTGAACAAAATACCTAGGCCCCAATTTGAAAAGTACTCTGTCCATTCCCTCCCCAGAGGCTGTCTGACCAAAACTCAATACCACAGTCATAGGTCTTTCTTTTAAGAGCCAAGTGCCAATAAACTGGCCATGAAACCTTGAAGAAGGGTCCTGACACAAAACATCATGTCCATTTCCTCACTTTAGCTTGGAGATACAGTCTACAGGCCCTTCCAACACCTGTACACTAGCACTATCCTACACACACTAGGGACAATTTACAATTTTGCCAAACCAATTAACCTACAAGCCTGTACGTCTGTGGAATGTGGGAGGAAACCAAAGATCTCGGAGAGAACCCCTCCAGGTCACGGGGAGAACGCACAAATTCCATACATACAGCACCTGTAGTCAGGATCAAACCCGGGTCTCTGGTGCTGTGAGGCAGCAACTCTACCGCTGCATCACCATGTCATTATGATACTTTGATTAGTTTTAATTATTGATAAATCTTTAACGCAACATCTATAGTTTTATCTCACTACTGAGCCATTGATATTATTTCCAGTTTAGGAAGGAACTGCAGATGCTGGTTTAAACCAAAGATAGACACAAAAAGCTGGAGTGACTCAGCGGGTCAGACAGCATCTCTGGAGAAAGGAATAGGTGACGCTCAGACCTGAAGAAGGGTCTCGACCCGAAACGTCACCTATTCCTTCTCTCCAGAGATGCTGCCCGTCCCGCTGAGTTACTCCAGCTTTTTGTGTCTATCTTGGTTTAAACCAGCATCTGCAGTTCCTTCCTACACATTATTGCCAGTTTATTTTGTCCATTTTGAAAATTAGTAACTAGAAATTAAGAAAATGTTCATAATATGCTAATTTGAAGAGGTGTGAGCATTGTCAGGAAAATGGTACGGGGCACTGGTCTCGATGCAAGAACTGGTTTGATTGTCTTCCCTCTGCCTACAGGCTCACTTACTTGAATGTCCTTATCAGGAAGTTTGCTGCGCTCGCATGGGGTGTACAGAAAAAATTCAGCGGAAAGATTTAGCCGACCATTTAAATTCCAGCTGTACATATCGCGAGCAAGTCTGTAAATATTGCAAAAAAAACGTCACCATTGCAGAATTAAAGGTAAGGTGTTTTGCAATAAATGCAACCGTGTTTCTCTCGACAGTTAATAGTTTTGTTTAGAGATGCAGTGTGGAAACAGGCCCTTCAGCCCACTGAGTCCACACCGACCAGCGATCCCTGCGCATTAGCGTGACCCTACGCACACTTGGGATAATTTTACATTTTATACCAAAGCCAATTAATCTACAAACTTGTACGTCTTTGGAGTGTGGGAGGATGGAACCCGGGTCTCTGGTGCTGTGAGGCAGCAACTCTACCACTGCGCCAACATGCCACTGCATGTTTTGGAACCTTTAGTACAAAGGGATCCACGGACAGCTAGTCGACTTGGCTTCATGGAAGGAAGCAGACAGCGGTAGTGGTTGTGCAACCAATATATAACATCGCAACTTCTATGCTCAATACCCTGACTGATGAAGGCCAATGTGCCAAGCACCTTCTTGATCATTCTGCCTACCTGCAATGCGACTTTCAAGGAACAATATACCTGTACTCCTAGATCCCTCTGCTCTACAACACTCCCCCAGAGCCCAACCATTCACTGTAAAGGTTCTGCCCTGGTTTGTCTTCCCAAAATGCAACCTTGCACTTCTCTGCATCAACTCTATTAACCATTCCACAGCCCACTTGCCCAACCGATCAAGATCCTGCTAAATATTCTTGATAACCATCATCGCTATCTATAATGCCACCCACTTCAATGTCATCAGCAAACTTGCTAACCATGCCTGCAAATCATTGATAGAGACCACAAACAGCGACGAACCCTGAGGCGCACCTGTGAATGATATGTGACTGGAATTGAATGGATGGAAGTAAGTTTAATAAGGGATACACATTCTTGGGTCAGCATTTTATTTTGAGAGGGCAGTATTTAGAAAAAAATAGAAATTTAGGAAAAAAGTATTTGGAAAAACAACCTATTTTTCTTTTATTCTCTTAGAAACATGAAGACATTGACTGTCCAGCATTCCCTGTCCTTTGCCCAAACAAGTGCAATAAGTTTATTCTGAGAGGCGAAGTAAGTTGGTATTTTTCTATTACTTGCAGTATGTTTTCAAATGTTGGTGGCGTAGTTTAGTAAAAACAGGAAGGCAGATTGTTATCTAAATAGCCTCAAGTTGGGAAAAGGGGAAGTACAACGGGAGCTCGGAGTCCTTGTTCATCAGTCACTGAAAGTAAGCATGCAGGTACAGCAGGCAGTGAAGAAAGCGAATGGCATGTTGGCCTTTATAACAAGAGGAGTTGAGTATAGGAGCAAAGAGGTCCTTCTACAGTTGTACAGGGACCTAGTGAGACCACACCTGGAGTATTGTGTGCAGTTTTGATCTCCAAATTTGAGGAAGGACATTCTTGCTATTGGTTCACAAGGTTAATTCCCAGGATGGCAGGACTGTTGATAGAATGGAGCAGCTGGGCTTGTACACTCTGGAGTTTAAAAGGATGAGAGGGATTCTCATTGAAACTTATAAGATTGTTAAGGGCTTGGACTTGCTAGATGCAGGAAACATGTTCCCGATGTTGGGGGAGTCCAGAACCAGGGGCCATAGTTTAAGAATAAGGGGTGAGCCATTTAGAACGGAGATGACAAAATACTTTTTCACACAGAGTTGTGAATCTGTGGAATTCTCTGCCTCAGAGGGCTGTGGAGGCAGGTTCTCTGGATGCTTTCAAGAGAGAGTTAGATAGAGCTCTTAAAGATAGCGGAGTCAAGGGATTTGGGGAGAAGGCAGGAACGGGGTACTGATTGTGGATGATCAGCCATGATCACATTGAATGAGGTGCTGGCTCGAAGGGCCGAATGGCCTACTCCTGCACCTATTGTCTATTGACTTTTGTCACGTCTACCGAGGTACAATAAAAACACTTTTTAAAAATGTATTATGGATAGTCTGGGGAACATGGATCTAATTGTTGGAGAATATGGACTTATATTGTAAAATATAACATTCAAATTGAGATCCTCCAAAGAAGATGATCACATAAGATATCTATTTAAATAAAACGGGAAGATGAAAAAAAACACTTTGTAATGGAAAACAAAAGGTTGGAACAAAGTTTAGTTTAGAGATACAGCGTGGAAACAGGCCCTTCGGCCCACTGAGTCTGTGCCGACCAGCGGCCACCCCGCACACTAACACTATCCTACACACACTAGGGACAATTTACATTTACCAAGCCAATTAACCTACAAACCTGTACGTCTTTGGAGTGTGGGAGGAAACCGAAGATCTCGGAGAAAACCCACGCGGTCACGGGGAGAACGTACAAACTCCGTACAGACAGCACCCGTAGTCGGGATCGAACCTGGGTCTCTGGCGTGTAAGCGCTGTAAGGCAGCAACTCTACCGCTGCGCCACAGTGCATTGCAATTGTGAATTCCTCTTGTTAATTTGCTTATGATGCCGTATCTTTTGGTGGTGAGGAGGTCAACGTTCGTGATGGATCAAGCGGTCATATATCATTATATCGGTAACAAATGTTACTCGTTCCCTACTGCTAGTGATCTCTCACCCCTTGTGCAGGAAGGAACTGCAAATGCTGGTTTACACCGAAGATAGACTAAAAGCTGGAGTAACTCAGTGGGACAGGCAGCATCTCTGGAGAGAAGGAATGGGTGACGTTTTGGGTCGAGACTGAAGAAGGATCTCCACCTGAAACCTCGCGCATTCCTTCTCTCGCCTTGTGTTCCTTGTTGAACAGCAAAAGCTAAAATTAATGTAAATATCTAGCTGTTGGCAAAAGTCCAGCAGTGTTTTCGTTTATTTGGGTCATTTGCGGACTTGTCAGTTTGGGTCGGGACCCTTCTTCAGAGCAACCCAAAACTCCAGCACTGTGAAACATCACCTATCCACGTTCTCCAGAGATTCTGCCTGACCCACTGAGTTGCTCCAGCACTTTTCTTTTTGTAAACCAGCATCTGCGGTTCCTTGTTTCTGCGTGGTGTTCTGGAGCTTGCAATCTGTGATATCAAGATTACTTTCAGTTTCTGACTTGTGTAAATGGAAGCAGATGGTGATTGAGCTGTATACTGTTCTAATGTAATACTAATGTCCTCTTCTCTCTGCAGTTATCTAGCCACCAGTTACAGTGTCTCAACTCGGTCATGTCCTGTCCCTTCTCTCAGTATGGTTGTAGTTTCCAGGTCAGTACAAAGTTTTAACCACTTTTATTCTTATTAAAGTTTAGCTAAGTTGAGAAATCTAGGTGATAAAGTTCTGTGGGGAAGGCTCGGTACAAATACATTGCAGGGACGGGGCTAAAGAAAGAAAATGAACATGCAGCATTTAATTTACTGGCAGAGCCGTTGCCTCACAGCGCCAGAGACCCAATTCGATCCCGACCTTGGGTGCTGTCTATGTGGTGTTTGCATGTTCCCCCTGTGACTGTGTGGGTTTGCTCCGGTTTCCTCCCATATCTCAAAGACGTGCGGCTCTGTAGGTTAATTGGCCTCTGTAAATTGCCCCAGGTGTGTAGGGAGTTGGACGAGAAAGTGGGACAACATAGAACTGGCGTGAATGGGCGATCGATGGTGGGCGTGGATTCGGTGGGCCGAAGGGCCAGTTTCCATGCTGCATCTCCGGTAAAAACAATGCTTTTCTGATATTTCTTTCGCCATCTGACACAGAATTCTCTCCTCCTTTGTTCTCGCAGGGGAACAAGCAGGAGCTTAAAGTGCACGAGGTGAACGCAGTGGCCCAACATTTGAATTGTGCGCTCATGAAGAACGAACATCTGGAAAAAATGGTAAACAAAGCAGGCGAAAAGACTAAACTACTCACTTCATTCAAGTCCCCTGCCACCTCCCCTTCATTTTTAACACCCCCCCCACTAAATGTTATTTAACCAGTTCCACAGTTCACAATGACATATCCCTCTTGGGATCACAACATCCCACAACAATCAGCCTATCAGGGAACCTCCCTCTCTGGGTCATTTGTTGCTGGTCCTGGTCTTGTCTTGCTTCCAGTTTCACCTCCCCCCTCCCCCCACAGTGTCTGAAGAAAGGTCCTGACGTGAAACGTCACCTATCCATGTTCTCCACAGATGCTGCCTGACCCGCTGAGTTACTCCAGCATTCTGTGAAACGTCACCTATCCATGTTCTCCACAGATGCTGCCTGACCCGCTGAGTTACTCCAGCACTCTGTGAAACGTCACCTATCCATGTTCTCCACAGATGCTGCCTGACCCGCTGAGTTACTCCAGCACTCTGTGAAACGTCACCCATCCATGTTCTCCACAGATGCTGCCTGACCCGCTGAGTTACTCCAGCACTCTGTGAAACGTCACCTATCCATGTTCTCCACAGATGCTGCCTGACCCGCTGAGTTACTCCAGCACTCTGTGAAACATCACCTATCCATGTTCTCCACAGATGCTGCCTGACCCGCTGAGTTACTCCAGCACTCTGTGAAACGTCACCTATCCATGTTCTCCACAGATGCTGCCTGACCCGCTGAGTTACTCCAGCACTTTGTGTCTATGGTGCAAACCAGCATCGGCAGTTCCTTTTTTATTACATTGAGTTGATGCAAGTGTTTTGTAGGTGTAGCAAGTGGGCAGGTTGAGTGGTGGACAAACACACACAAGCAGTTTAACGTTGGAGGTTGTGTGTGAGTGCAGGTTTGAGATGTTGGCCAGTTGATTGTGGGATGAGTGGGTTGAGAGAGGGATTGGCAGGGAGGGACAGAGGCACAAACCTGCAGGATTACTCTCCCCGTTTGCCTAACAAAGTGTTTTGTGAACATGTCTCTTCATTATTCTTTAGAAATGAAAGCTGACACCTGCACTCCCACCATTATATGTCCCTTGGTATGGTTGCTGCTTCTCAGCAGCAGTGACCTAGGTTCAATCCTTGCTACAGGTGCTGTCTGTACAGAGTTTGATGATCTGAGGTTGTATCCAGTTTATTTCAGTTTATTTCCACTCTTCCAGCTTTCCTTTCTCCCTGTGACCGCGTGGGTTTTCTGATGCTGTCTGACCTGCTGAGTTACTCCAGCAGGCAAAATGTGTCTGAAGAAGGGTCTCAACCCGAAACGTCACCCTTTCCTTCTCTCCAGAGATGCTGCCTGTCCCGCTGAGTTACTCCAGCATTTTGTGTCCTTTTGCAGTCCTCCAAGTCTGCTTGCTATTTCCAGCCACTTTGCAACTTTGGGAGTAAAAGACTTGTCTTTATATCATGGAAACGAAAGTTGGCAAGTTTGGTCCTTGGTTTGTACCAAGAATATGTTTGCAGCCTTCCTCAGAGTAATGATGGAATCATTGCAAAGATACGCAGGGAAAATCCAGAACTCCCTTTGTCCCACTGAGTGAGTGACTGTTGCTGGAAATATTTGTGAATACACACAACTACCTCCCTGTAGCTCTTTGATAAGATGATTGACCAATGAGATATTTTCATATTAGTAAAACACTGTAGGTGCGTGTGTGTACTTAAAGACAACTAGTTAAGACCAGAGGCAGCTTACGACCTTTCTGTTTCACTTTCAGCTTTGGAAACAATACGACTTGAAATCATTTATTTCCTCTTGTGTTTTGAAGATTAAAACACTTCAAACATTAATTTAAAAAACAAACTATTCTCATTATCATAGGTGATGTGTGTCCTTGTGATATTTTTTTAGGTGCACAGTGCTGTAGTGGGTAGAGCCGCTGCTTCACGGCACCAGGGTCCCGGGTTCGATCCTGACCTTGGGTGCTGTCTGTGTGGAGTTTGTACATTCTCCCCGTGACCACGTGGGTTTTCTCCAGGTGCTCCAGTTTCCTCCCACATCCTAAAGCTGTGCGGGTTAGTGAAGGGCCTGTCCAACTTTCACCACCTAATTCACGACCTCTGCCGAGTTTGCCCTTGACACATACTCGCAGCATGGTCTTCACTAGGTCGTAGGTGGGTCGTAGGTGGGTCGTAGGTGGGTCGTAGCCGGCCGTGATGGTTCTCGTGGCATCAAGTAGGTCGGGGCATTTTTTCTAGCCTGATGAAAAATGTCCACGATTAAAAAAGGTGGTGAATTAGGTGGTGAAAGTGGAACAGGCCCCTAAATTAGCCTACTGTAAATTGCCCCTTAGCTTGTGGGGAGTAGATGGGGAAAGGGGATAACAAAGATGGTCGGATGTGACATTCTACTTGGAAGTAGAAGTTATCGGCAAAAAACATTCGCATTCCAGATTCCTCATTGGACTTGAAAATGTTCCTCGGAATTAGTAATTCATTGGCACACACATGACCAAGAGGGAGGAGCAGGGAGAGGTGCAAATCTACATTTGGTTTATTTTAATCAACTTCTCATCAGGTCAACCAACATCAAGATGATCTGAGGTTGTTCTCTGAAGGATCCAGTTTATTCCAGTTCATTTCCACTCTTCCAGCTTTCCTTCCTCCCACCCCTGCAATCATTCCGAGGATGGGTCCCGACCCCAAACGTCAACCGTCCATTTTCTCCACAGATGCTGCCTGGCCTGCTGAGTTACTCCCGCACTTTTAAGGCAGAGATAGATAGATAGATTGTTGATTAGTACAGGTGTCGGGGGTTATGGGGAGAAGGCAGGAGAATTGGGTTAGGAGGGAGAGATAGATCAGCCATGATTGAATGGTGGAGTAGACGTGATGGCTGAATGGCCTAATTCTGCACCTATCACTTATGAACATGTGCACACTGTAAATTGCCCCCTAGTGCATACGGAGTGGATGAGAAAGTGGGATCACATAGAATTGGTGTGAATGGGTGATCGATGGTCAGCGTGGATTCCATGGGTGAAATGGCTTGTTTCCACGCTGTGTTCTAAAGTAAACCATATAACAATTACAGCACGGAAACAGGCCATCTCGACCCTTCTAGTCCGTGCCGAACACTTACTCTCACCTAGTCCCATCTACCTGCACTCAGACCATAACCCTCCATTCCTTTCCCGTCCATATACCCATCCAATCTATTTTTAAATGATAAAATCGAACCTGCCTCCACCACTTCCAGTGGAAGCTCATTCCACACAGCTACCACTCTCTGAGTAAAGAAGTTCCCCCTCATGTTACCTCTAAACTTCTGTCCCTTAATTCTCAAGTCATGTCCCCTTGTTTGAATCTTCCCTACTCTCAATGGAAAAGCTTATCCACGTCAACTCTGTCTATCCCTCTCATCATTTTAAAGACCTCTATCAAGTCCCCCCTTAACCTTCTGCGCTCCAAAGAATAAAGCCCTAACTTGTTCAACCTTTCTCTGTAACTTAGTTGCTGAAACCCAGGCAACATTCTAGTAAATCTCCTCTGTACTCTCTCTATTTTGTTGACATCCTTCCTATAATTAGGCGACCAAAATTGTACTCCATACTCCAGAATTGGCCTCACCAATGCCTTGTACAATTTTAAACCTCCATTTTTATTGTCTTTTGGGTTCTTACTCTGTAGCACGGTTTAATCTATTAGACATCCCAGTCCGTTCTGCCACATATTTGATCCATAATATCTGGGAAGGTTATTTCTTGAACTTTATTGAAAAAAATACCAAGACAGGCTCTTCAATTTACCTTATTGCTGCCACCACTCTCTCTCACTCTCACGCTCTCTCTTAAAGAACTACAAATTAAATACTGCACTAGAGGCTACATGCATTAATGTTAACAATTTTACTGGAGAGCGGTCCTGACCTCCCATCTACCTCATTTGAGATCCTCAGACTATCTTTAATTGGACTTTATTCCCTTTATTCTTTATCTGTACACTGTGGATGGCGTGATTGTAATCCTGTATTGTCTTTGCGCTGACTGGATAGCACGCGACAAAAAGCTTTTTGTTGTTGCTCGGTCGGTACACGTGACAATAAACTAAAGTTAATGTGCAGGAAGGAACCGCAGATGCTGGTTTGCACCAACGTTAGGAAAAAAACAAAGTGAACTTTGAAACATTATTCTGAATTGAATTAAGAAATGGCTCAGTAAAATATGAAGCCTGAATTTCAGAATGAATTAATGGTCGACAGATGTTTGATTGCTTTGTGTCGTCCCTTTGTTGGGAGCTATCTGTTTTCTGTTTTCTGCAAGTGTTGAACCTATTCAATGCACCATCTAGTGTAGAAGCAAGGAACTGCAGAAGCTGGTTAATACACAAAAAGTGCTGGAGTAACTCAGCGGGCCAGGCCACATCTCTGGAGAACGTGGATAGGTGACGTTTTGGATCGAGAGCCTTCTGATAGAGATCCACAAAGCTAAACTGGTGAGGTGGGAGCGAATTGCTGCAATATTTATTTTGGGGCAGCACGGTGGTGCAGTGCCAGAGAGCCACGTTCCATCCTGACTATGGGTGCTGTCCGTGTGGAGTTTCCCTGTTCTCCCTGTGACCACGTGGGTTTTCTCCCTGTGCTCCGGTTTCCTCCCACATCCCGTAGACGTGTGGGTTTGTAGGTTAATTGGCCCGCTGTAAATTACCCCTGGAGTGTGGGGAGTAGATGAGGAAAGGGGATAACAAAGATGGTCGGATGTGACATTCTACTTGGAAGTAGAAGTTATCGGCAAAAAACATTTGCATTCCAGATTCCTCATTGGACTTGAAAATGTTCCTCGGAATTAGTAACTCATTGGCACACACACATGACCAAGAGGGAGGAGCAGGGAGAGGTGCAAATCTACATTTGGTTTATTTTAATCAACTTCTCATCAGGTCAACCAACATCAAGATGATCTGAGGTTGTTCTCTGAAGGATCCAGTTTATTCCAGTTCATTTCCACTCTTCCAGCTTTCCTTCCTCCCACCCCTGCAATCATTCCGAGGATGGGTCCCGACCCCAAACGTCAACCGTCCATTTTCTCCACATATGCTGCCTGGCCTGCCGAGTTACTCCTGCACTTTTAAGGCAGAGATAGATAGATTGTTGATTAGTACAGGTGTCGGGGGTTATGGGGAGAAGGCAGGAGAATGGGGTTAGGAAGGAGGGGTAGATTGAATGGTGGAGTAGACGTGATGGGCTGAATGGCCTAATTCTGCTCCTATCACTTATGAACGTGTGCGCACTTTGTCTCCATGTTTGGTATAAACCGTGACTCTTCCTGCGTGGGTATCCTTCTCCAGCAATCCCCCCACTTATTGTCGAGCATTCGAAGTAGCATCGGCAGTACCTTGGCTCACTTTTGTTTCCCTTCACCCCATTAAATGGTGTACTGCACTGTAAAAACTTGCCCAGCACTGATGCTGCCTGACCCGCTGAGTTACTCCAGCATTGGGTGTCGTTCTTCACTATAGACCAGCAACGGCATTTCTGTCCCACACGGTTTTATTTACTGAATCTTCCACACTGGTATTTTTACAGCTTTCCAGAATTGAAACACAATTAAAGAACTTTAGACTTTAACCACCACTCCCATCTCTTTAACCCAGCAAGTGTTGTTATTGGATGAATGGTACCCCAGAGATACTGGGGGCAAAGACTGGACTGAGCTGAAAATCAAAACAAAAAGGCGTCAAGTTGGGAAAAGGGGAAGTACAACGGGATCTGGGGGTCCTTGTTCATCAGTCCATGAAAGTCTGAAGAAGGGTTTCGACCCGAAACGTTGCCTATTTCCTTCGCTCCATAGATGCTGCTGCACCTGCTGAGTTTCTCCAGCATTTTTGTGTACCTATGAAAGTAAGCATGTAGGTACAGCAGGCAGTGAAGAAAGCGAATGGCATGTTGGCCTTTATAACAAGAGGAGTCGAGTATAGGAGCAAAGAGGTCCTTCTGCAGTTGTACAGAGCCCTAGTGAGACCACACCTGGAGTATTGTGTGCAGTTTTGGTCCCCTAATTTGAAGAAGGACATTCTTGCTATTGAGGGAGTGCAGCGTAGGTTTACAAGGTTAATTCCCGGGATGGCGGGACTGTCATATGCTGAGAGAATGGAGCGGCTGGGCTTGTACACTCTGGAGTTTAGAAGGATGAGGGGGATCTCATTGAAACATATAAGATTGTTAAGGGTTTGGACACACTAGAGGCAGGAAACATGTTCCCGATGTTGGGGGAGTCCAGAACCAGGGGCCACAGTTTAAGAATAAGGGGTAAGCCATTTAGAACGGAGATGAGGAAACACTTTTTCACACAGTTGTGAGTCTGTGGAATTCTCTGCCTCAGAGGGCGGTGGAGGCAGGTTCTCTGGATACTTTCTAGAGAGAGCTAGATAGGGCTCTTAAAGATAGCGGAGTCAGGGGATATGGGGAGAAGGCAGGAACGGGGTACTGATTGGGGATGATCAGCCATGATCACATTGAATGGCAGTGCTGGCTCGAAGGGCCGAATGGCCTACTCCTGCACCTATTGTCTATTGTCTATTGCCTGCTGGAAATCTGCAATAAGAGACAACAATGACACCAGTTAGCTGGTCAGGACGCACGTGTGGAAAGGGAAACAATTGACACTTTAGGTCAAAGACAGCTCGTCAGCATTCTTTCCACAGATGTGTCGGAAGGAACTGCTGATGGGTTTATACCAAAGATAGACACAAAATGCTGGAGTAACTCAGCGAGACAGACAGCATCTCTGGAGAGAAGGAATGCGTGATGTTTCGGGTCGAGACCCTTCTTCAGACTCTGGAGAAGGGTTTTGATCCACAACATCGCCTATTCCTTCACTGATGAGAATGATCCCAGGAATGAGTGGGTTAACATATGATGAGTATTTGATGTCACTGGGCCCGTACTCGCTGGGGTTTAGAAGGATTGAAATTTATCGAATAGTGAAAGGCTTGGATAGAGTGGATGTGGAGAGGATGTTTCCACTAGTAGGAGAGTCCAGGTCTAGAGGTCATAGCCTCAGAATTAAAGGACATTCCTTTAGGAAGGAGATGAGGAGGAATTTCTTTAGTCAGAGGGTGGTGAATCTGTGGAATTCTTTACCATAGAGGGCTGTGGAGGCCAAGTCAATGGATATTTTTAAGGCGGAGATAGATAGATTCTTGATTAGTATGGGTCAGAGGTTATGGGGAGAAGGCAGGCGAATGGGGTTAGGAGGGAGAGGTAGATCAGCCATGATTGAATGGAGGAGTAGCCTAAAGGGCCAAATGGCCTAGTTTTTCTCCTATCACTTATGAACACGAACTTCACCAGAGATGCTGCCTGACCCGCTGAGTTAGTCATTCCAGTATTTTGTGTCTGTTCCACAGATGTCTTCACTAAGGAAGACACAAACAATCTCCCAGATGTACTGGAGGACAGAGGATCTAAGGGGGTAGAGGAACTGAAAGAAATTTTCATTAGGCGAGAAATAGTATTGGGTAGGCTAATGGGACTGAAGGATGATAAATCCCCTGGGCCTGATGGTCTGCATCCCAGGGTCCTCAGGGAGGTGGCTCTAGAAATAGTGGATGCATTGGTGATCATTTTCCAATGTTCAATAGATTCAGGATCAATCCCTGTGGATTGGAGGATAGATAATGTTATCCCACTTTTCAAGAAAGGAGCGAGAGAGAAAACAGGGAATTACAGACCAGTTAGCCTGACTTCGGTGGTGGGAAAGATGCTGGAGTCAATTATTAAAGAGGTAATAATGGGGCATTTGGATAGCAGTAAAAGGATTAGTCCAAGTCAACATGGATTTATGAAAGGGAAATCATGCTTGACTAATCTTCTGGAATTTTTTTGAGGATGTGACAAGTAAAATGGATGAAGGGGTGCCAGTGGATGTAGTGTATCTAGACTTTCAGAAAGCCTTTAATAAGGTCCCGCACGGGAGACTCGTGACTAAAATTAGAGCACATGGTATTGGGGGTAGGGTGTTGACATGGATAGAAAATTGGTTGGCAGACCGGGTCCTTTTCAGAATGGGTCCTTTTCAGAATGGCAGGCAGTAGCGAGTGGAGTGCCACAAGGCTCGGTGTTGGGGCCGCAACTGTTTACCATATATATTAATGATTTGGAAGAGGGAATTAGGAGCAACACTAGCAAGTTTGTAGATGACACAAAGCTGGGTGGCAGTGTGAACTGTGAAGAGGATGTTAGGAGGTTGCAGGGTGACCTGGACAGGTTGAGTGAGTGGGCAGATGCGTGGCAGATGCAGTATAATATAGATAAATGTGAGGTTATCCACTTTGGCGGCAAAAACAAGGGGGCAGATTATTATCTCAATGGGGTTAGGTTAGGTAAGGGGGAGGTGCAGCGAGACCTGGGTGTCCTTGTACACCGGTCACTGAAAGTTGGCGTGCAGGTACAGCAGGCAGTGAAGAAAGCTAATGGAATGTTGGCCTTCATAACAAGAGGACTTCAGTATAGGAGTAAAGAGGTTCTTCTGCAGTTGTATAGGGCTCTGGCGAGACCACATCTGGAGTATTGTGTACAGTTTTGGTCTCCTAATTTGAGGAAGGACATCCTTGTGATTGAGGCAGTGCAGCGTAGGTTCACGAGATTGATCCCTGGGATGGCGGGACTATCATATGAGGAAAGATTGAAAAGACTAGACTTGTATTCACTGGAGTTTAGAAGGATGAGGGGATATCTTATAGAAACATATAAAATTATAAAAGGACTGGACAAGCTAGATGCAGGAAAAATGTTCCCAATGTTGGGCGAGTCCAGAACCAGGGGCCACAGTCTTTGAATAAAGGGGAGGTCATTTAAGACTGAGGTGAGAAAAAACGTTTTCACCCAGAGAGTTGTGAATTTATGGAATTCCCTGCCACAGAGGGCAGTGGAGGCCAAATCACTGGATGGATTTAAGAGAGAGTTAGATAGAGCTCTAGGGGCTAGTGGAGGCAAGGGATATGGGGAGAAGGCATGCACGGGTTATTGATAGGGGATAATCAGCCATGATCACAATGAATGGCTGTGCTGGTTCGAAGGGCCGAATGGCCTCCTCCTGCACCTATTTTCTGTTTCTATGCTACCTGACCTACCGAACATTTACAGCATCTCCTGGCTTTGTACTTGCTGTAGATATCTGGAGTTGAACCCATTATTTTCTGCCACAACCTTGAAGCACTAAAAGCTTGTCCTTTGCCTCAATTTCCGAGCCTCAACTGAACGTCTGTTTTCACCCATCCCAGGGCATATGTTTCTATTGGAATCTTGAGTTCTGATCAAAGGTCAATAATGTGAAATATTGACTTTCTAAGTTTACTTACACTGTATTCCTTGCTAAATGCTGCCATCGTCATCTAATTCTTTCCAACTGGTTTTGCTACTTTGCATTTAGTACAAGCTGTTCTTCTACCACACAAATCCCATGAAAGATTCCATTTATATATGTATGCCATTGTAAATGAGCTGGTATTCTCCAGAGCTGGTGGCCAAGAACATACATAGATCAGTCTCGTGCAGGAACACCACGTCTGCTCCAACTAGCGATCCCCGCACATTCACACTATCCTACACACACACTAGTGTTTACATTTATACCTAGCCAATTTACCTACAAACCTGTACGTTGTTGGAGTGTGGGAGGAAACCCAGGATTTCAGAGAAAACCCAGGCGGTCACAAACTCCGTACAGACAGCACCTGTAGTCAGGATTGAACCGGGGTCTCTGGCGCTGTGAGGCAGCAACTCTACCGCTGCGCCACCATGCCGTTTGTGATGCCAAGACCATCTCTTACCTCCCTGCATATGATCGATATCCCTTCATTCTCTGCATATCCATTTGCCTATCCAAAAGCCTCATCAATTGTTGGTCATTGTGGGCTAGTTGTGTCAATGGACCTGCTTATCAGTGAGACCAAGCGCAGGCTCGGCCATCGTTCCGCCTGAACCTACCTGATCTCCCGGTTGCCAACTACTTGAACTCCCCTCCCATTCCCACACTGACCTTTCTGTCCTGGGCCTCCTCCACTGTCAGAGTGAGGCCCAGTGCAAAGTGGAGGAACAGCATCTCATATTTCGCTTGGGAAACTTACACCCCAGCGGTATGAATATTGATTTCCCTAACTTCAAGTAACCCTTGCTTCCCCTCTCTCTCCGGCCCTCCCCCCATCCTAGTTCCCCGACCAATCTGACTTTCCTCCTGATTACATTTTATCTCTGTATGCTTCGTTGTCACCTTCTCCTAGCTAACAATGATCTATTCTACTTTTTCCTTGATCCTCGCACCCTTTGATGTCTTGTTTTCGCACCTTACACTTCCTTATCTCTATCTCCCCCTTTCTTGACTCTCATTGTGAAGAAGGGTCTCGACCCGAAACGTCGCCCATTCCTTCTATCCAGAAATGCCCGCTGTCCCGCTGAGTTGCTCCTGCATTTTGTGTCTGTCTTCGGGCCTGTTTCCACACTGGCTGACTCTCTGACTCTGAGAGAGAACTATTTATGGTTGATTTTAGTAACAGTTCTTCTGTCTTGCTGCAGGTTTTCGAGCTGCAGAACAAGCTGCAAGAAAAGTGTAAAACGGTGGATTTGATGTCAGCCCAGATAAGCCATCTGGAGAAGGAACAAAGTCAATCTGCACAGCTTGCCAATAAGAACGAAATTCGCCTTGGCCACATGCAGGTAAGAACCATTGACACGGATCCAACAATGCTGTCGTATTTGTGATCCTTGTGCGTAGAAGGATCTTGGTTTATAAATGTTGAGAAACTAAACTAAATGGCAGTGGAAAATAAATGGGATAGACACAAAATGCAGCAGGTATCTCAGTTCATGTCTGGAGAATATGGATAGGTGACATTTCCGATCGGGACCATTCTGCAGAATGAAGAAGGGTCCTGACCCAAAACGCCACCTGTCCACGTTCTCCAGAGATGCTGCCTGACCCACTGAGTTGCTCCAGCACTTTGTATCTATCTTTGTTATAAACCAGTGTCAGCAGTTCCCAGTTATTACATTAGAACATTAATGGGAATTTTGACTAACCTGGACAATATTTTGTACATGTAAAATTCCCTTTATCCTGTATCTATGAGTGGCTCGATTGTAATCATGTATTGTCTTTCCACTGACTGGTTAGCACGCAACAAAAGCTTTCCACTGTACCTCGGTACACGTGACAATAAACTAAACTGATCTAAAATGGCCAGTTAGTACAAGCAATGAAGAGAGGAACTACAAGGGAAAAACTAGTGGCTTAATCCAGAAAAGATGCAGCTGAGGGAAAATCTTAGAGAAATGTAACATCTTCTGTTTAAACCAGCATCTGCAGTTCCTTCTTACACATGTAACGTCATTAAGGTTGGAAAAGATTTCAGAATGTGAAAATTAAACTGTTATTCCAGGTATGATTCTATCCTAAAGAATATTGGTACGTTCTCCCTGTGACCATGTGGGTTTTCTCCAGGTGCTCCGGTTTCCTTCCACACTCCAAAGATGTGCGGGTTTGTAGGTGAATTGGCTTCTGTACATTATCCCAAGTGTGTAGGATGCGGTAATGTGAAAAAGAACTACTGTATGGGGTGATCAATGGTTGGTGTGGACTTGGTGGGCCTGTTTCCATGTGGTCGCTCTAAACTAAACTAAAAACTAACCTTTGATTAATTTCCAATGGACATAGGTTCGGACCAGGATACCTATTCAGATGAGTCAAATTGGATTGGATTCAATTTATTGTCATTGTCTCATAAGAGGCAACGAAATGGATTTTCCTTACAGTCATTAAAAAAAAAGCACAAACACAGAAGTCCGCGACACAAATTTAGATGCAACAAAATCATGGATGAGAATGGGGAAAGCCGATGAGCTGTGGTTGACAAAATGTATAAGAAGGAACTGCAGATGCTGGTTTGAACTGAAGATAGACACAAAAAGCTGGAGTAACTCAGCGGGACAGGCAGCATCTCTGGAGAGAAGGAATGGGTGACGTTTCAGGTCGAGACCCTTCTTCAGACCGAGAGTCAGGGGAAAGGGAAACGAGAGATATCGACGGTGATATAGAGAGATGAATGAATGAATGAAAGAACAAATGAATGAAAGATATGCAAAAATGTAAATGTTATCGTGGAAACGGGCCATTGTTGGCTGTGGGCTGGGTGTTAACGAATTATACAGACAATGAGACTCACCAGGGTGGCAGTGAAACAATGACTAATGTGAGGGTGGGACTGAGAGAGAGGGGATGCCAGGGTTACTTGAAGTTAGAGAAATCAACATAGGGTTGTAAGCTGCCCATCAATATCATATTTCGACAGGGCAGAAATAGACAGTGCTAACCGATTTGAAATGTGAAAGATCAAGGAGCTCCACAATAACTTGAACAGTGGAAGGGGAAAGGACTAGTATTAGCCGGGACATCCCGTATATTGGTTTGGCCCATACGGAACCGCCCTTATCCCAAAGGAATTTTTAACGTTATGACATAACCTGCCTCAACTAACTCCTCCAACTGTTCTATGTACCCACCACCCTTTGTGTAAAAAATAATTTGCCCCTTAGTTTGCTATTAAATCTTTTGCCTCTTGCTTTACGCCTATGTCTGCTGGTTCTTGATTCCTCTACTCTGGGTAAAAGACTCCCTATCTATTCCTCTCTTGATCTTGTACACTTCTATACTACACGGGCACCCCTCAGCCTCCTGCGCTCCAAGGAATAAAGTCCTAGCCCGCCCAACCCCTCTCCATCGCCCCTTAAACTCTTCCTGAGTCCCAGCAACATCCTTGTGAATCTTCTCTCTGCCCCCTGTCCAGCTTGACGCCATCTTTCCTATAACAGAGTGACCAAAAGTGAACAAAAGACTCTAAATGTGGCCTCACCAACGTCTTGTACTTTTGATGCTGGAACTTTAGATTCAGTATTGAATGTACTCTCAGAATACAAAGGACGAATGGAAGAAGGGAAGGCATTTCTTCAGTCAGAGAGTGGTGAAGGCCAATTGAATTCCAATTTGTGAGTTGGAGATTGACTGATGTAAGGGTGTCAGAGGTTATGGGGAGAAGGCAGGAGAATGGTCATAAGTGATAGGAGCAGAATTAGGCCATTCGGTCCATTAAGTCTATTCTGCCATTCAATCATGGCTGATCTACCTGCCTTCTCCCCACAACCCCTGACACACATACTGATCAAGACTCTATTTATCTCTGCCTTGAAAATATCCACTGAATTGGCCTCCGCAGCCTTCTGTGACAAAGAATTCCACAGATTCACCACCCTTCTGACTAAAGAAACATCCTCTCCTCATCCACTCCATCCAAGGGGTTGAGAGAGAGATAGATCAGCCAAGATCGAATGGCGGAGTAGACGTGACGGGCTGATTTCTGCTCCTATAAACCTATGAACTTTTGTCATTTCTACATTTTGTTTTTTGTTCCCCGGTAGAAAATGTTAGCGAGTCAGACGGATAAGTTGCTGACCATTGATCAAACCACGCAGCAGGCTTACCAGAGGCAGGAGGAGACGGCTCGGGATGCCAAAACTCTGCGGGAGTCTGTAGACCACCTCCAGACGCGGGTTAGACAACTGGAATTGCCCGGCAGAGCTGCTGGTACGGGCGTCGGGGCCACCAGCTTGAGTAAGTTCAAAGCCAATGCTTCTCCCAGTCAACACACATCATGTCCCATCTACACCGCATTCAGAATATTGTGTTCAGTTCTGGGCACCATGTTATAGGAAAGATGTTGTCAAGCTGGAAAGGGTTCAAAAAAGATTTACGAGGATGTTGACAGGACTAGAGGGTGTGAGCTAGAGGGATAGGTTGAGTAGGCTGGGACTCTATACCATGGAGCGCAGGAGGATGAGGGGTGATCTTATAGAGGTGTATAATATCATGAGAAGAATAGATTGGGTAGCTGCACTGAATCTCTTGCCCAGAGTAGGCGAATTGAGGACCAGAGGACATAGGTTTAAGGTGAAGGGGGAAAGATAGGAATCTGAGGGGTAACTTTTTCACACAGAGGGTGGTGGGTGTATGGAACAAGCTGCCAGAGGAGGTAGTTGAGGCTAGGACTATCCCATCGTTTAAGAAACAGTTAGACAGGTACATGGATAGGACAGGTTTGGAGGGATATGGACCAATTGCAGACAGGTGGGACTAGGGTAGCTGGGACATTGTTGGCCAGTGTGGGCAACTTGGGCCGAAGGGCCTGTTTCCATGCTGTAATACTATCACTCTATGATTACAATGGGGGTCCAAGCATGGGAGTGCTGCAACTTGTCCCAACATCATCAATGGCTGAAAGGCCCACTGTGCCTTCACCCTATATATTCCCCTCATAGAAACAGACAATGGGTGCAGGTGGAGGCCATTTGGCACTTTGACCCAGCACCGCCATTCATTGTGATCATGGCTGAACATCCACAATCAGTAACCCGTGCCTGCCTTCTCCCCATATCCCTTGATTCCGCTAGCCCCTAGAGCTCTACCTAACTCTCTTTTAAATTCATATCCAGTGAATTGGCCTCCACTGCCTTCTGTGGCAAAGAATTCCACTAATTCACAACTGTTTTGCCCCTGGTTCTGGGCTCCAACAACATTGGGAAACATGTTCCTGCATCCATCTTTACTCCTATACTCAAATCCTCTTGTTATGAAGGCCAACATGCTGTTAACTTTCTTCACTGTCTGCTGTACCTGCATGTTTACTTTCAGTGACTAGTGTCCAAGGACACCCAGGTTTCGTTGCACTTCCCTTTTTCCTAGTCTGACGCCATTGAGACAATAATCTGCCTCCTTGTTCTTGCCGCCAAAGTAGATAACCTCACATTTATCTACATTATACTGCATCTGCCACGTATAAAGATAATAAACAGAGAATAAGTGGTGGTGGGTTTCTTAAATGTGTATATTTTAATGCTAGGAGCATTGTAAGAAAGGTGGATGAGCTTAGAGCCTGGATTGACACCTGGAAGTATGATGTTGTGGCGATCAGTGAAACATGGTTGCAGGAGGGCTGTGATTGGCAAATAAATATTCCAGGATTTCGTTGCTTCAGGGGTGATAGAATTGGAGGGGCAAGAGGTGGGGGTGTTGCATTGCTTGTCAAGGAAGATATTACAGCAGTGCTTTGGCAGGATAGATTAGAGGGCTCGTCTAGGGAGGCTATTTGGGTGGAACTGAGAAATGGGAAAGGTGTAGCAACACTTATAGGGGTGTATTATAGACTGCCAAATGGGGAGCGAGAATTGGAAGAGCAAATATGTAAGGAGATAGCAGATATTAGTAGTAAGCACAAGGTAGTGATTGTGGGAGATTTCAATTTTCCACACATAGACTGGGAAACACATTCTGTAAAAGGGCTGGATGGTTTGGAGTTTGTAAAATGTGTGCAAGATAGTTTTTTGCAGCAATACATAGAGGTACCTACTAGAGAAGGGGCAGTGCTGGACCTCCTGTTAGGAAATGAGACAGGGCAGGTGGCGGAGGTATGCGTCGGGGAGCACCTCGGGTCCAGTGATCACAATACCATTAGTTTCAATATAATTATGGAGAGGGTCAGAACTGGACCTAGGGTTGAGATTTTTGTTTGGAGAAAGGCTAACTTTGAGGAGATGCGAAAGGATTTAAAAGGAGTGAATTGGGACGTTGTTTTATGGGAAGGATGTAGAAGAAAAATGGAGGACATTTAAAGGTGAAATTTTAAGAGTACAGAATCTTTATGTCCCTGTTCGGTTGAAAGGAAATAGTAAAAAATGGAAAGAGCCATGGTTTTCAAGGGAAATTGGACACGGTTCGGAAAAAGAGATTTATCTACAATAATTATAGGCAGCATGGAGTAAATGAGGTGCTTGAGGAGTATAAAGAATGTAAAAAGAATATTAAGAAATAAATTAGAAAAGCTAAAAGAAGATATGAGGTTGCTTTGGCAAGTAAGGTGAAAGTAAATCCAAAGGGTTTCTACAGCTATATTAATAGCAAAAGGATAACAAGGAATAAAATTGGTCCATTAGAGAGTCAGAGTGGACAGCTATCTGCAGAGCCAAAAGAGATGGGGGAGATATTGAACAATTTCTTTTCTTCGGTATTCACGAAGGAGAAGGATATGGAATTAGGTGAGGTAAGGGAAACAAGCAGAGCAGCAATGGAAACTGTGAGATTCAAAGAAGAGGAGGTGCGGACACTTTTGAAAAATATGAAAACGGATAAGTCTCCAGGTCCTGACAAGATATTCCCGGGGACATTGAGGGAAGTTAGTGTAGAAATAGCAGGGGCTATGACAGAAATATTTCAAATGTCATTAGAAACGGGAATAGTGCCGGAGGATTGGCGTACTGCGCATGTTGTTCTGTTGTTTAAAAAGGGTTCTAAGAGTAAACCTAGCAATTATAGACCTGTTAGTTTGACGTCAGTGGTGGAAAAATTAATGGAAAGGATACTTAAAGATAATATATATAAGCATCTGGATAAGCAGGGTCTGATTAGGAACAGTCAACATGGATTTGTGCCTGGAAGGTCATGCTTGACTAATCTTCTTGAATTTTTCGAGGAGGTTACTAGGGAAATTGATGAGGGTAAAGCAGTGGATGTTGTCTATATGGACTTCAGTAAGGTCTTTGACAAGGTTCCTCATGGAAGGTTGGTTAAGAAGATTCAATTGTTGGGTATTAATGGTGGAGTAGCAAGATGGATTCAACAGTGGCTGAATGGGAGATGCCAGAGAGTAATGGTGGATGGCTGTTTGTCAGGTTGGAGGCCGGTGACTAGTGGGGTGCCTCAGGGGTCTGTGTTGGGTCCACTGTTGTTTGTCATGTACATCAATGATCTGGATGATGGTGTGGAAAATTGGATTAGTAAGTATGCAGATGATACTAAGATAGGTGGTGTTGTGGATAATGAAGTAGATTTTCAAAGTCTACAGAGAGATTTAGGCCATTTGGAAGAGTGGGCTGAAAGATGGCAGATGGAGTTTAATGCTGACAAATGTGAGGTGCTACATCTCGGCAGGACAAATCAAAATAGGACGTACACGGTAAATGGTAGCGAATTGAGGAATGCAGTTGAACAGAGGGATCTAGGAATAACTGCATAGTTCCCTGAAGGTGGAATCTCATGTAGATAGGATGGTAAAGAAAGCTTTTGGTGTGCTGACCTTTATAAATCAGAGCATTGAATATAGAAGTTGGGATGTAATGTTAAAATTGTATAAGGCATTGGTGAGGCCAATTCTGGAGTATGGAGTACAATTTTGGTCGCCTAATTATAGGAAGGATGTCAACAAAATAGAGAGAGTACAGAGGAGATTTACTAGAATGTTGCCTGGGTTTCAGCAACTAAGTTACAGAGAAAGGTTGAACAAGTTAGGTCTTTATTCTTTGGAGCGCAGAAGGTTAAGGGGGGACTTGATAGAGGTCTTTAAAATTATGAGCGGGTTAGACAGAGTGGACGTGGATAAGCTTTTCCCATTGAGAGTAGGGAAGATTCAAACAAGGGGACATGACTTGAGAATTAAGGGACAGAAGTTTAGGGGTAACATTAGGGGGAACTTCTTTACTCAGAGAGTGGTAGCTGTATGGAATGAGCTTCCAGTAGAAGTGGTGGAGGCAGGTTCGATGTTATCCTTTAAAAATAGATTGGATGGGTATATGGACGGGAAAGGAATGGAGGGTTATGGTCTGAGTGCAGGTAGATGGGACTAGGGGGAAGTATTTATTTTTAATTTTAAAAAAAATTTAAAAAAATGTTCGGCACGGACTTGAAGGGCCGAGATGGCCTGTTTCCGTGCTGTTATGGTTATATGGTTATATGGTTATATGGTATCTGCCCACTCACTCAACCTGTCCAAGTCGCCCTGCAACCTCCTAGCATGCACTTCGCAGTTCACACTGCCACCCAGCTTTGTGTCATCTGCAAATTTGATAGTATTACTTTTAATTCCATCATCTAAATCATTAATATATATTGTAAATAGTTGTGACCCCAGCACCGAGCCTTGCGGTACCCCACTCGCCACTGCCTGCCATTCTGACAGGGACCCGTTTATTCCTACTCTTTGTTTCCTGTCCGCCAACCAATTCTCTATCCATGTCAATACCCTACCCCCAATACCATGTGCTCTAATTTTGCCCACTAATCTCCTGTGTGGGACCTTATCAAAGGCTTTCTGAAAGTCCAGATGCACTTCTCATCCTCCTGTGCTCCAAGGAATAAAGTGCTGGCCTGTACAAACTGTCCTGCCCCCGATTTGCTCTGAAGCAGTTGGACAGTTTGCTAATCACTAGTTTAGTTCAGCGATACAGCACGGAAACAGACCCTTCAGCCCACCTAGTCCGCACCGGCCAGCCATCCCCGGACACTAACACTATCCTACACAAACTAAGGACAATTTGCATTTATACCAACCCAATTAACTTACAAAGCTGTACGTCTGTGGAGTGTGGGAGGAAACCGAAGATCTCAGAAAACTCCCACGCAGGTCACGGGGAGAAGGTACAAACTCCGTACAGACAGCACCCGTGGTCGGGATTGAAGCCGGGTCTGTGGCGCTGTAAGGCAGCAACTCTACCGCTGCGCCACCGTGCCGCCCTACACTCTGTGACGCTGTTCAAAAGCGGCATGAAGTAAACAATGAGTTCTGTTGCAAAATGGCGTGGTTGTAATTAAATACTGGATGCTTTTGCCTTGCAGCGGAGTTAAGTAACCAGCTGAAGAGGTTTGACAGTTTGCTGAGCGTTCATGACGTGAGGTTGGCAGATATGGACCTGCGCTTCCAACTCTTGGAGACGGTCAGCTACAACGGCAAACTCATTTGGAAGATCCGTGACTACAAGCGGCGGAAGCAGGAGGCGGTCAGTGGCAAGACGTTGTCCCTGTACAGCCAGCCCTTCTACACCGGCTATTTTGGCTACAAGATGTGTGCACGCGTGTACCTGAATGGCGACGGCATGGGCAAAGGAACCCACTTGTCCCTGTTCTTTGTTGTCATGCGAGGGGAATACGATGCCCTCTTACCCTGGCCCTTCAAGCAGAAGGTGACCTTGATGTTGCTGGACCAAGGCCAGGCCAGTCGGCACCTGGGTGATGCCTTTAAGCCTGACCCCAACAGCAGCAGCTTCAAGCAGCCGGTGGGAGAGATGAACATTGCCTCGGGCTGCCCCCTCTTTGTTGCACAGACCGTCTTGGAAAGTGGGACGTACATTAAGGATGACACTATCTTCATTAAAGTCGTCGTCGATACTTCGGACATGCCTGACCCGTGACTGGATAACGCAGCGACTGCAAGGGGAAAAGCGAGTGCCGAGCAGGGTCGGCAGTGGAGGGCCAAGCAGGGGGCTGTTGGCCCCGACACCGATGGCAGCCGAGGACTGGGCTGCTTCACCGGTTGGCCTGAAGGCAAAGGGCCTTGTGTGTCCCGATGAAGGGGCGTGCACTGGGACTACACTGACCACCCTCCCGTTGTTGGGGCGACCGGTCAAACTGCGGCAACTCCAAGAGTGTCGTAGAGTCTATGATTGTGCGGAAGTGTGTTGGCGGGCAGTGTAGACCACCCGATCCACGTGGGAAAGGCAGCTGGAATGCGCCAGCTTTTGTTTGTAATCACCACCTGTATTTATATCAGCACCTTCCACGGATTAGCACCGTGTCTCCCGGGTATGTTTCTCAAGCAGCGTTTCACACTGAGCCACTCGTCAGGGAACACGACCAAAAACTGGGGCAAAATCATTGTTTGTTAGCATTACAGTCTGGGCTCACTACAGTCTGAGTTCATTAGTTCATTAGTGATAGGAGCAGATGTAGGCCATTCGGCCCATCAAGTCTACACCATTCAATCGTGGCTGATCTATCTCTCCCTCTCAACCCCATTCTCCTACCTTCTCCCCATAACCCCTGACACCCGTACTAATCAAGAATCGATCAATATCTGCCTTCAAAATACCCATTGACTTGGCCTCTGCAGCCTTCCACAGCGTCACCGCCGAGGCCAAAATGGGCTCTGCATTCTTGCTTCTTGCCTCGCCAGAGGTCAGATGAGTTGCACAAAAGGGAATCTCCGAACTTGCCACACCATGACCTCAGGTCATTGTCAGTAAAATCCCTGGCTTACAGTGAGCTGGGCGAGTGCAGCTTCGGAGGGTGTGGCAATCAGGGTGGAAAGATGCACAGTGTCACAGTCAAACAGGTTCCTCCTGTCTCCTCAACCCAATCCCACAAGATTTGTCTGTCGAGTGGAAAATGCTCACCGCACCTTGGTACATGTCAGAACAATAAACCTAAATTGAAAGTATTTTGTTCCTATTGCGATAAAATGGTTCTTTAGTGCAGTAATTAAGGATGGAAAATAACCTGGAAGATTACCTGCCCTATTGACTGTGTTTAATCTTGAGTTCGAGTTACTAGAAGTTCAGAGAAGGGGATAGATCGGTACTTTTATAGCAAGGTTTCGCAATCTAAAGATTTTAGAGTCTAACAGAGTACTTTTGACCTGAAGTCAATGTTGCAATGTAGGAAGTTCTACCAAACACAACAGCTTGCAACAGCTGGAACCAACATGTGACTATGATCAGATAACTCATTTGTGTTCAGTAGTTGATTGAGGCTCGAAGAATGCCGTGCTCTCGTCTGAAATAGAGTCAGGGATTGTTAATCACTCAATGGGCACAAAACTCAGGTCGAGACCCTTAGCGTCACCCATTCCTTCTCTCCAGAGATGCTGCCTGTCCCGTTGAGTTACTCCAGCAATGTTGTGTCTATCTTCGGTTGACGAAGGTGTTCTGTGATCAGGAAGTGTTGTTAAAGATTGAAACCTGCTCAGATATATGGATGGACAGTTATGAGAAGCGAGAGGTGACTTTAAACATTACGATGTCTCTCAAAATGAGGGTAGGCTTTGAGATCTGCAGATATCGTCCCAGCCCAATAGATTTATTCCTCCTTCCAATTGCATTGATTTTAAACTTGTCTTGTTTGAGCATGTAAATATATTTGCTGCAAATCAGTCATGCAAATGAATTTCTGCATTTACCCAATGTTATAAGAGGGAACTGGTCAACATGGTGGCACAACAGTAGAATTGCTGCCTTACAGCGGCTACAGCGGCAGAGACCGAGGTTCGGTCCCGACTACGGGTGCAGTTTGTACAGAGTTTGTACGTTCTCCCCGTGACCGCATGGCTTTTCTACGGGATCTCCGGTTTCCTCCCACACTCCAAAGACAGACAGGTTTGTAGGCTAATTGGCTTTGTAAAAATTGTAAATTGTCCCTAGTGTGTGTCGGATGGTACTAGTGTACAGGGATCACTGTTCAGCATGGACTCGGTGGGCCGAAGGGCCTGTTTCCATGCTTTTGCTCTAAACTAAGCTAAAAATAAGAAGGAACTGCAGATGTTGGTTTATACCAAAGATAGACACAGGCAGCATCTTTGGAAAACATGAATAGGTGATGGTTCAGATTAAAAGAAAGGTCCCGACCCAAAAACTCACCTATCCATGTTCTCCAGAGATGCTGCTGAGTAAAAGCCCTGTCCCACTGTACGAGGTAATTCAAAAGCTCTCCCGAGTTTAAAAAAAATCAAACTCGTGGTAAGCACGGAGAATGAACGTAGCGGGTACGTTGGAGCTCGGGGACGTCTCTTAGCGGCTTGTAACGCTAACGGCAGGTACTCGGGAAGACTCGTTAACGGCAGGTAAGCACGGGAAGACTCGTGAAGATTTTTCAATATGTTGATAAATGTCCACGAGGGCCCCGAGTACCGATGAGTGGCCATTACCGTAAATCTCCGAGTTCGAATCAGGGCAAACTCGGGAGAGCTCTTGGAATGAACTCGTACCGTGGGACAGGGGTTTAACTCAAGCACTCTGTGTCTATCTTCTGCATTTGCCAATGCTAACTTACAACTGATCTTTGATGTTATCTCTGGTTTCCAACTAAGCATTTCTTTACATACTGATGCTCAAACCCTGATTAAAGGAATGGATTTTGGAGATTTTTTGTAGCTCTCTAATATAATTTTTATTTTGTTTCATGAAAGGTTGTTATCACAAGTGTTACCGCTGATGCCGGTTCACTTCTATCTCCGGAAGTTTAGTAACTATAGATGCTCACAAAAAACTCAGCCGGTCAGGCAGCATGTCTGGAGAAAAGAAATAGGTGACGTTTCGGGTCGGGGCACTTCATCAGACTGCAGACTAATTTCCCACATTTTCCTCCTCAATGCTGCTTCCCTTATCCCAGTGGCTACATGTTAGACTCCTTTAAATACTGAGGTCAGGAATCTGCTGCTAAAAGGAATAGAAAAGGCTGGATTTAGCCGGGGGAGGAGAATTGTTGAGTGTTGGAGAAATGGGATGAATGCTGGTGTGGAATGTAAAGCAAGGTGAACCAGTGTACAGGTGAGGTGTACAGGTGAATAAGTGACATTGAAGCAGGCTGTCAGAGGCACCAATCTCCCAGAGGTTCATACCGAACATCCCCACAAGCCACAGTCATTTCAAGCCCACTCGTGCTCTTCGATAGTTCATTTAAATTATTAGAAATTGTTATTGCAAATGTTTACCTTATGACTAATGTAACCTCAGTTTGTGTTTTTAATTTTGTGAAAATGATATTATTTAATTGCTGGCACGTGTGTTTGGTTGACTGTGCTCGAGTGCATACGTGTGTGGATGACATTGTGTTTGTGTGGATTCTCTTTCATTCTTCTCGCTGGAAAGACACCAGTGAAGTGATGTTCTTTTGTAAGAGCTTCTTTCAGTGTCTGTTTGTTGAAACTATGGTTTCTTTGTTTTGTCACCGGTTCATTGATGAAATGATGTGTTTGAGAAGCCACGAGATTTCTGTTGCGTTCTGGACTAATCCCATTTCAATAAATACAGTCATACCTCAGAAATACTTCTTCACTCCATGTGGTGACGTTCCTTGGAAATAATACAACGTGAATGAATGAATGCTTGATTGTCATGTGACAAGTCACAGTGTAATTCTGTTCTTGCGTACCCAGGTATGCAAATAGTCGGCACATAAAGAGCATTGACTTAGTTACAAGGTATCCGCACGACAGGTGTTCTGATGGTGCATCTTCCGACTACCACGTGACCGGCCCTTGACCGCGGGGCAAAGGTGATGGGGAGAAGGCAGGAGAATGGGGTTAGGACGGAGAGATAGATGCCATGATTGAATGGCAGATTAGACTTGATGGGCCGAATGGACTAATTCTGCTCCTGTCACTTAAGATCCTTATCTTATGGCATCTTTTAACATAGTGAAATATCTCGGTGTTTAACAGATGTTTTGGCAAACAACATTAGCGGCCTGCCACATCTCAGCCATGTGTTTGGGCAAATGATCAAAATCTTGGTCAGAAGCGTTGAGATGTAAAGAAACATCTTGAAGGGAAACGTACGGTTAGGTATGTTAGGCAAAATAACGGACCATGAAGTTGAGTTTATTGTCACGTGTACCGAGGTACAGGGAAAAGCTTTGTTGCATGCTAACCAGTTAGTGGATTTACAGTGTGTAGATACAGGATAAAGCAATATTGTTTGGTGCAAGGTAAAGCCAGCTGGATAAGGTGGGTAGGGATACAGTGCATTCAGAAAGTATTCACACCCCTTCACTTTTACCACATTTTGTTACGTTACAGCTTTATTTTTAAATGGATTAAATGCATTTTTTTGTCATCAATCTACACACAATACCCCAGAATGAAGAAGCGAAAACAGGTGTTTAGAAATTTTTGCAAAGTAATTAAAAATAAATAATTGAAATATCACATTTACATAAGTATTCAGACCCTTTGCTAAGACACTCAAAATTGAGCTTAGGTTCATCCTGATTCCATTGATTATCCTTGAGATGTTTCTACAACTTGATTGGAGTCCACCAGTGGTAAATTACATTGATTGGACATGATTTGGAAAGGTCCCACAGTTGACAGTGCATGTCAGAGCAAAAACCAAGCCATGAAGACAAAGGAATTCTCTGTAGACCTCCAAGACGGGGGAGTATGGCCTTGGTTAGGGAGGTGACCAAGAACCCGATGGTCACTCTGACAGAGTTCTTCTGTGGAGAAGGGAGAACCTTCCAGAAGGACAACTATATCTGCAGCACTCCACCAATCAGGCCTATATGGTAGAGTGGCCAGACGGACACCACTGCTCAGTAAAAAGCTGGCTTGGAGTTTGCCAAAAGGCATGAGAAACAAGATTCTCTGGTCTGATGAAACTGAGATTGAACTCTTTGGCCTGAATGCCAAGCGTCATGTCTGGAGGAAACCAGGCACCGCTCATCACCTGGCCAATACTATACCTACGGTGAAGCATGGTGGTGGCAGCATCATGCTGTGGGGATGTTTTTCAGCGGCAGGAACTGGGAGACTAGTCAGGATCGAGGGAAAGATGAACGGAGCAAAGTACAGAGAGATACTTGATGAAAACCTGCTCCAGAACATTCAGGACCTCAGACTGGAGCAGAGGTTCACCTTCCAACAGGACAACGACCCTAAGCACACAGCCAAGACAACGCAGGAGTGGCTTCGTGACAATCTGTGAATGTCCTTGAGTGGCCCAGCCAGAGCCCGGACTTGAACCTGAAAATAGCTGTGCATCAACACTCCCCATCCAACCTGACAGAGCTTGAGAGGATCTGCAGAGAAGAATGGGAGAAATTACCCAAATACAGGTGTGCCAAGCTTGTAGCGTCATAGTCAAGAAGACTTGAGGCTGTAATTGCTGCCAAAGGTGCCTCAACAAAGTACTGGGTAAAGGGTCTGAATACTTATGTAAATGTGATATTTCAGTTATTTCCATTTAATTACTTTGCAAAAATTTTCTAAACACCTGATTTTGCTTTTTTATTATGGGGTATTGTGTGTAGATTGATGATTTAAAAAAAAAAGAATGTAATCCATTTTAGAATAAGGCTGTAACGTAACAAAATGTGGAAAAAGTGAAGGGGTCTGAATACTGTATGTCAAAAGTCAGGAAATGGAGTTAAGGATGACACAAGCATACAGAGTGCTGGAGTGGGTCAGGCAGAATCTCTGGAGAACATGGATAGGTGACGTTTTGGGTCGGAACTCTTCTTCAGGCTGTTGAAGGGATGATGAGCAGTTTTCAGTTTGTCAGGAGTTCCATTAGGTTCATAGAAACATAGAAAATAGGTGCAGGAGTAGGCCATTCGGCCCATTCGAGCCTGCACCGCCATTCAATATGATCATGGCTGATCATCCAACTCAGTATCCTGTACCTGCCTTCTCTCCATACCCCCTGATCCCTTTAGCCACAAGGGCCACATCTAACTCCCTCTTAAATATAGCCAATGAACTGGCCTCAACTACCTTCTGTGGCAGAGAATTCCACAGATTCACCACTCTCTGTGTGAAAAATGTTTTTCTCATCTCGGTCCTAAAAGATTTCCCCTTTATCCTTAAACTGTGCCCCCTTGTCCTGGACTTCCCCAACATCGTGAACAATCTTCCTGCATCTAGCCTGTCCAACCCCTTGAGAATTTTGTAAGTTTCTATAAGATCCCCCCTCAATCTTCTAAATTCTAGCGAGTACAAGCCGAGTCTATCCAGTCTTTCTTCAGTCATGAAGGATGGGGTGTTTGTAAATTGTAGATGGAAGGAGAGAATGTAACACACAGTCATAAAGTCAGACAGCGTGGATACAGGCCCTTCAGCCTAACTTGCCCATGCTGACCAAGATGCCCCATCTATGCCCCACCTGCCTGCGTTTGGCCCATATCCCTCTGGACGTTTCCTACTCATGTACCCGTCCAAGAGCCTTTAAAATATTGTTATAGTACCCATCTCAACTACCTCCATACACCCTCGTTCCATACACCCACCACCCTCTGTGTGGAAAAACTTGCCCCTCAGGTATCCATTAAATCTTTGCCCCCTCACCTTAAACCTTTGTCCTCTGGTTCTCAATTCCCCTACTCAGGGTAAAAGACTCTGTGCAATTACCTTATCTATTCCCCTTATTATCTTATGCACCCCTATGTTTGTTTAGTTTATTGTCACGTGTACCGAGGTACAGGGGAAAGCCTTTAGTTGCATGCTATCCAGTCAGCGGAAAGACAATACATGATTACAATCGAGCCATTCACAGTGTACAGATACACCATAAAGGGAATAACGTTTAGTGCAAGGTAAAGTCTCTGATCTGATGAAACCAAGATTGAACGCTTTGGCCTGAATGCCAAGCGTCACGTCTGGAGGAAACCAGGCAGTTAGTCTGAGGATCTCCAATGAGGTAGATGGGATGTGTGGAGTGCGGAGTCATCAGGCAACTGAACCATCCTATCACCAACTAGATAGTGGTCCTGACCTCCCATCTACCTCATTGGAGACTACGCCTCATCCTCCGCGCTCCAAGGTGCAGAGTCCCAGCCTGCCCAACCTCTCCCTGTAGCTCAGGCCCTCGAGTCTGGGCAACATCATTGCAAAACATCACAAAATAGATGGGAAGTTGAGGGGGGGGGGAGGAGGACAGGGTGGAGACGCATCCTCCCTGTGGATCAGAGCTGCCAGCACCGGCATCGTGGAGGGATTGTTGACGGAGCTGGGGCCACAGCAGTGTCCGGTTATTAGAGTTATTGAATCAGCTCAACCTGCTCATCAACCCCACTCTGATTTACCCAGGCAGGGCCTGCTGGGGGAGAGAGGAAGCACAGGGAGAGAGAGAGGGGAAAGGATGAGGGGAGGGGGGGAGAGAGGGGGTAAATGGTGTGGGGTGGAAGGAGGGAGGAGGAGAGAGGAGGAGGAGGAGGAGGAGAGAGATGAAGTAGGAGAAAGTAAGGGGAAAGAAAGTGGAGGGGTCCGACAAACGATGCCAGTTCACAGACTGGGAGGAAGACTGAGCCAACAGGAATGGCCACACAGTGCTGGAGTAACCGGGTCACAGTGCTGGAGTAACGGGGTCACAGTGCTGGAGTAACAGGGTCACAGTGCTGGAGTAACGGGGTCACAGTGCTGGAGTAACAGGGTCACAGTGCTGGAGTAACAGGGTCACAGTGCTGGAGTAACGGGGTCACAGTGCTGGAGTAACGGGGTCACAGTGCTGGAGTAACGGGGTCAGGCAGCATCTGTGGAGAACATGGACAGGTGAAGTGGGGGGTCGGGACCCTTGTCCAGTGCTGGCTGCAGTCAGCAGTTCAGTTCAGTTTTATTTGTCATATGTAGGTTAACACAGGGTCAACGGTACAATGAAATGTTTTTGACAAGACTACGGGCCACCTCAGTAATGATATTCCAGCAGAGTCTCCTGTGAGGCACCTACACAGGCCGGGGCCTCCGCTTGAACTGCGAGCTCATGAGAGGCAGAGGGAAGAGAGGGGAAACAAAGGGAGACGGTGTAACACCTTGCTCAGCACTCTGCTTCATTGCTGGGGAAGGGCTGGCATTCACTTCACGTGACATTGCCAGCCCCAGACGGTTCAAAGTTTACTGTAAGCTGCAGATGAGAGCTGGAAGCGAGCAGTTGGGAAAGCAACATGTTGACAGCAGCGTTCCTCCTCAGTCTGTACTGCCGTAAGTTGTGGCATTAGGGTAGGGTAGGGGGATGTGAAATGTGTGAAAATGAGAGGGATTGGGGAGGGGGGGGGAGAGGAATAAATACACCTTTGATTAGTAAACGTGGGTGTGCCACTACACAGGCATATAGCGGGCGGCTGCTCTGTGTTCTCTATGTGCCTTGTACATGATCCCAACATCATATGTGAAGAAGGGTCTCGCCCCAAAACATCACCTATTCCTTCTCTCCAGAGATGCTGCCTGCCTGTCCCACTGGGTTACTCCAATATTTTGTGTCTCTCTTTGTATATGAGGGCTGATTGTAGGAACCTGGCAGTGTAGGGTTTTCTTTAAAGCTCTTTTGAAATATCAGCAATGGGACGTTAATGTTATTTTGTGCCTGACTTAATAGGCATGAAAAAGCCCTTGCTAATATTATATACACAGTTCTACGTTTGTGTGTGAAGGAACTGCAGATGCTGGCTTACATCGAAGGTAGATACAAAATGCTGGAGTAACTCAGCGGGACCGGCAGCATCTCTGGAGAGAAGGAAAGGGTGACGTTTTGGGTCGAGACCCTTCTTCAGATTGAACCAGTGGAGAGGGAGATACAGAGATCTTCTTCTTCTGTCGTGTGTCTTTTAGACCTGCAGCTCCGTTGAGGCGAGCCAGGCCAATGTGTCATCGTCCAGGTCAATCAGGCCTCGTTCACCATTCGGTGGCCGGTGTTTGGGGCAACTGGTGACTATGTGTGGGCCCCACTGTCTGTGTTGGGTCCCCACACTCGCAGGAGGCGCTCGCTGTCCACGAGGCCCCACTTCTTCATCGCTACTCCATAGCGTCCGACGCCTGTCCTCAAGCGGTTGAGGGTTGTCGACTGCTTTCGGAGCAGGTGCTGGCCAGGGACGTCCATGGGGTCATCGATGTAATGGTGTAGCCTAGATGGTTCCGCTGACTTCCACTGGTCTCTCCATCTCGTCTTGACCCAGGCAGCCTTAGAAGCGTCAGCCGGTGTTGTGCTGAGCAGCTCTTGGGCTTGCGTGGCAAAGGGGTGCCGTGACTTGAGGCGCACTCGTCATGGTGTCTCTGTGACGAACTGATGGAGGAGGTGGGATTCACTGGTCTGTGCCTTTCGAGAGAGGGCCAGCGTGGCTGCTTCTCGTCTGATGTTGGCTGGGGCGATGTTGGCCAGCGAGGACGGGCAGTTGGTTTACTGGGGTGGCTCGTAGGCATCCGGAGACAGTCCGCAGGGCACTGTTGAGGGCAGCATCCAGCTTCTTGGCGTGAGGGCTACGGCACCAGACCAGGGGCGCAGTACACGGCTGCTGAGAACACCAGGGCCACTGTGGACATGCGCAGTGTCTTCGTTGTGGCTCCCCACGTGGTGCCGGCTAGGCGGCGAATCAGTGCAGCACGGGCGTTTGTCTTTGCCTTGGCACCTTCCAGGTGTTGTTTGAATGACAACGTTCTGTCGAGCTTCACACCGAGGTACGTGGGGACGGGCTGGGACAGACAGAGATGAGGATTTGTAAGAGATCAAAAGTGATGCAGATCAAGAAAAATGTAGAATAGATCATTGTTAGCTGGGAGAAGGTGACAACAAAGCTAACAGAGATCAAATGTAGACGGGGCAGTAAGACTGGTCGGAGAACTAGGATGGAGAGGGATGGAGAGAGAGGGAAAGCAAGGGATATTTGAAGTTAGAGAAGTCAATGTTCATACTGCTGGGGTGTAAGCTGCCCAAATGAAACATGAGGTGCTGTTCTTCCAATTTGCGCTGGGCCTCACTCTGACAATGGAGGAGGCCCAGGACAGAAAGGTCAGTGTGGGAATGGGAGGGGGAGTTAAACATCTGAGCTACCGGGAGATCAGGCGGACTGAGCGGAGGTGTTCAGCGAAACGATCGCCGAGGCTGCGCTTGGTCTCACCGATGTAGAGAAGTTGACACCTGGAACAGCGGATACAGTAGATAAGGTTAGAGGAGGTGCAAGTGAACCTCTGCCTTACCTGAGAGGGGAAATTAACTGGGGAGGGGAGGGGTGGTTTGGATGGGAAGGGCCGAGTTCACCATGGAGTTGCGGAGGGAACCGTCTCTGTAGAAAGCGGAAATGAGTGCAGATTGCATCGGTGCTACCTCCTACACCCATGCAGAACTCGCTGACATGCAGTGACTAGTGGGGTACCGCAAGGCTCAGTGCTGGGACCACAGTGACTAGTGGGGTACCGCAAGGCTCAGTGCTGGGACCACAGTGACTAGTGGGGTACCGCAAGGCTCAGTGCTGGGACCACAGTGACTAGTGGGGTACCGCAAGGCTCAGTGCTGGGACCACAGTGACTAGTGGGGTACCGCAAGGCTCAGTGCTGGGACCACAGCTATTTACAATATACAGCAATTATTTAGATGAAGGGATTAAAAGTAATACTAGCAAATTTGCAGATGACACAAAGCTGGGTGGCAGTGTGAACTGTGAGGAGGATGCTATAAGGATGCAGGGTGACTTGGACAGGTTGGGGGAGTGGGCAGATGCATGGCAGATGCAGTTTAATGTGGAATAATGTGAGGTTATCCACTGGTGGCAAAAACAGGAAGGCAGATTATTATCTGAATGGTGTCACATTGGGAAAAGTGGAAGTACAACGGGATCTGGGGGTCCTTGTTCATCAGTCACTGAAAGTAAGCATGCAGGTACAGCAGGCAGTGAAGAAAGCGAATGGCATGTTGGCCTTCAAAACAAGAGGAGTTGAGTATAGGAGCAAAGAGGTTCTTCTGCAGTTGTACAGGGCCCTAGTGAAACCACATATGGAGTATTGTGAGCAGTTTTGGTCTCCAAATTTGAAGAAGAACATTCTTACTATTGAGGGAGCGCAGCGAAGGTTCACCAGGTTAATTCCTGGGATTACGGGACTGTCATATTTTGATAGAATGGAGCAGCTGGGCTTGTACATTTAGAAGGATGAGAGGAGATCTTGTTGACGCATATAAGATTATTAAGGGATTGGCCACGCTAGAGGTAGGAAATGTGTTCCTGATGTTGGGGGAGTCCAGAACCAGTTTAAGAATAAGGGGTAAACCATTTAGAAAGGAGATGAGGAAAAACGTTTTCACCCAGAGAGTTGTGAATCTGTGGAATTCTCTGCCTCAGATGGCAGTGGAGGCCGATTCACTGGATGCTTTCAAGAGAGAGTGAGATAGAGCTCTTAAAGGTAGCAGAGTCTGGGGATATGGGGAGAAGGCAGGAACGGGGTACTGATTGTGGATGATCAGCCATGATCACAGTGAATGGTGATGCTGGCACGAAGGGCCGAATGGCCTACTCCTGCACCTATTGTCTATTGACTTAATTAGCTTCACTACTAATTTGTATTCTGCACACAAATTCACATTTCCCTTCTGTTTCTTGATCTCACCATCCCCATCACAGGAGATAAACTATCGCCCGGCATCTATTATAAACCACGTTGACTCCCACAGCTACCTAGATCAAACTTCTTCCTGCCCTGCCTCCTGCAAAGACTAGCCCCTACTCCTAATTCCTCCGTCTATGCTGCATAGATGCGCCCAGATGAGGTGTTCCATACCAGGATGTCCTCATTCTTTAGGGAACGGGGGTTCCCCTCTTTGATACCCCGCAGCTCCACTCTTCCTCCCCCTCCCCCCAGACATTACAGGGACCGAGTCCCCCTAGTCCTCACCTTTCACCCCATCAGCAGTCGCATACAGCACATCCTCCAACGGGATCCCAGCACTAGCCACATCTTGCCATCCCCACCCCTTTCCGCTTTCTGCGGAGACCGTTCCCTCCGCAACTCCCAGGTAAACCCGTCCCTTCCCACCCTAACCACCCCCTCCCCAGGTACCTTCCCCTGCAACCGCAAGAGATGCAACACCTGCCCCTATACCTCCTCCGTCCAAGGACCCCGACAGTCTTTTCAGGTAAGGCAGAGGTTCACTTGCACCCCCTCCAACCTCATCTATTGCATCTGCTGTTCCAGACGTGGACTCCTGTATATTTGGATCAGATATATCCGAGGAAATTGCAGGAAACTGGAGAGGAAATTGCGGGAGCCCTGGTTGAAATTTACGAGTTGTCCTTAAATACAGAAGAGGTGCCGGAAGATTCGAGGGTGGCAAATGTTGTGCCTCTTTTCAAGAAGGGCCGCAGGGAAAATGCTGGGAGCTATAGGCCGGTGAGCTTAACATCTGTAGTTGGAAAGTTACTAGAGATGCAGGCATTTGGATGGGCAAGGGCTGATTAGGGATAGTCAGCATGGTTTTGTACGTGGGAGGTCGTGTCTCACAAATCTTTTTGAAGAAGTGACCAAAAAGATCGATGAGGGCAGAGCTGTAGATATTGTGTACATGGATTTTAGTAAAGCATTCGACAAGGTTCCGCATGGTAGGCTGCTCTGGAAGGTTAGATCGCTTGGGAACCAAGCTGAATGGATAGATAATTGGCTCCATGGAAGGAAGCAGAGGGTGATGGTGGAATGTTGCTTCTCAGACTGGAGGCCTGTGACTAGTGGTGTGCCTCAGGGTTCAGTGCTGGGCCCGTTACTGTTTGTCATCTACATCAATGATTTGGATGAGAACATACAGGGCAAGATTAGCAAGTTTGCTGATGATACATAAGTTAGTGGTTTTGTAGACGGTGAAGATGGTTGTGAAGAATTGCAGCAGGATCTGGATCGATTGGCCAGGTGGGCGGAGGAATGGTTGATGGAATTTAATACAGAGAAGTGTGAGATGTTGCATTTTGGAACATGGGCAGGACCTACACAGTGAATGGTAGACCTCTGGGTAGTGTTGTAGAGCAGAGGGATCTAGGAGTACAGGTGCATGGTTCCTTGAAGGTGGAGTCGCAGGTAGACAAGGTGGTCAAAAAGGCTTTTGGCACTTTGGCCTTCATCGGCCAGAGTATTGAGTATAGACGTTGGGAGGTCATGTTGCAGTTGTATAAGACGTTGGTGAGGCCGCATCTAGAGTATTGTGTTCAGTTCTGGGCACCGTGTTATAGGAAAGATATTGTCAAGCTGGAAAGGGTTCAGATAAGATTTACGAGGATGTTATAAGGACTAGAGGGTGTGAGCTATTGGGAGAGGTTGAGTAGGCTGGGTCTCTATTCCATGGAGCGCAGGAGGATGAGGGGTGATCTTATAGAGGTGTACAAAATCATGAGAGGAATAGATCGGGTAGATGTACAGATTCTCTTGCCCAGAATAGGGGAATCGAGAACCAGAGGACATAGGTTCAAGATGAAGGGGAAAAGATTTAATAGGAATTTGAAAGGTAACTTTTCCACACAGAGGGAGTTGGGTGTATGGAACAAGCTGCCAGAGGAGGTAGTTCAGGCTGGGACTATCCCATCGTTTAAGAAACAGTTGGACAGGCACATGGATAGGACAGGTTTAGAGGGATATGGACCAAATGCAGGCAGGTGGGACTAGTGTTGCAGGGACATTGTTGGCCGGTGTGGGCAAGTTGGGCTGAAGGGCCTGTTTCCCTACTGTATCACTCTATGACTCTATAGCTATGACACCTGTCACTTGAGTAAGAAGGAACTGCAGATGCTGGTTTAAACCAAAGATAGACACATAATGTTGGAGTACCTCGGCAGGACAGGCAGCATCTCTGGTGAAATGTAATTCGTGACGTTTTGGGTCGAGACCCTTCTTCAGACTGGCGTCAAAGAGATCTCTTCAGACAGTCTGAAGAATGGTCTAGATCCGAAATGTCACCCATTCTTTCTCTCCCGAGGTGCTGCCTGTCCCGCTTAGTTACTCCAGCATTTTACGTCTATCCACAACTTGCCATGCTTTACTCTGTTCCCACCCCCCCCCCACAACAATCAGTCTGAAGAAATTACCTTGTCGTCGCGTTGAGGCGCACGGGCATCGTGTGGCTGTGCGGGGCCGGTCCCACTGAGAAGCGTGGAGGGGTATGTAGTTGAGCGCAATATCGCGCGGCGCTCCGGGATTTTGTAGCGAACTAAATCTTCGCGCGCCAGCAGCCTGTCGCGTAACTGACGGCCAAAGTGGGACAGGCCCAAGACCCTGGTGCGACGCAACGTCTCACCTTCAACAGCAGCAGAAGCAGGTAAACGATCGCCGAGCTCGGCCTGGGCCTCACGGCCGTTGTGATCCGGATCCGCCCCCACTTCTACTCCCGGAGCGGGGCCAAGAAAATTGAAGATGGACACAAAATGCAGGAGTAACTCAGCGGGACAGGCAGCATCTCTGGAGAAAAGCAATGGGTGACGTTTCGGGTCAAGACCCTTCTTTCGGACTGAAGAAGAGTCTCGACCCGAAACATCATCCATTGCTTCTCTCCAGAGATGCTGCCGGTCCCGCTGAGTTACTCCAGCATTGTGTCCATCTTCAAATGACATCACGTGCTACAGACGGCCGTGCGGACGCATGAAGTCACGCGCGACCCTCGCGGAACCACGAGGTCGCGTAATTAGCGTGCCAAGGACACGTAAGTGGGACAGGGGCTTAGTTTCTGTGGCTGTTTACAACTTGCTGCTAACATTCCTGTCAAAGATGTTGCAGGCAGCTTACACAGAGACTGGCTTCCTGACACCAATTTCAACAATGCCTCAAACTGGGACAAAGGGAAACTTCCTTGTAAAAATAACCGAATCTTGTTTTCTAAAGATCAGGTACGTGAGAATATAATCATCTTCTTTATCTTTTAATTTCATATTTAGACACCATCCTACAAACTTACACGTAACATTTTCTTTGCAGGAGTTGTCAGTGTTTATGCAAACACCTATTGATGTGTTGGAAATGGTAAGGAAAGGCCAGTGCTTGTGTAAGATGGCTTTACAAAGGGGCAGCATGAATTAAAGACATGTTTAGCAATGAATCAACAGTGGTGTTTCAAACATGTGTGTTGTGTAGATGATGATATTTAACCTTGTATGTGATACACGGAAGTTGTAGATATGTACAGATAATGTCTACATTTGCATCATTGAAAGCATGTTATCAGGATGCATCACAGCTTGGTTTGGGAACAGCTCCATCCAAGACCGCAAGAAATTGGAGCGAATTGTGGACGCAGCCCAGACCATCACACAAACCTTCCTTCTATCAACTCCATTTATACCTCACGCTGTCTCGGCAAGGCCAGCAGCATAATCAAGGACGAGTCACACCCTGGCCACTCCCTCTTCTCCCCTCTCCCATCAGGCAAAAGGTATATAAGTGTGAAAACGCACACCTCCAGATTCAGGAACAGTTTCTTCCCAGCTGTTATCAGGCAACTGGATCATCCCACCACAAACAGAGCAGTGCTGAACTACTATCTACCTCTTTGGTGACCCTCGGACTATCCTTGATCAGACTTTGCTGGCTTTACCTCGCACTAAACGTTATTCCCTTATCATGTATCTATACACTGTAAATGGCTCGATTATAATCATGTATTGTCTTTCCACTAACTTGATAGCACGCAACAAAAGCGTTTCACTGTATCTCGGTACACGTGACAATATACGAAACGAAACTGATAATGGAAACTGGATGGCAACCCTTTTAAATAATGAAGGATGTCCACGGATAATTAAAGGGAAGGGTTTCTGTCCAGTTCCCATCCAAGTTAACGTGGCCCACTGTGAGAACAATGCAGATCCCAGGATTGTTCCTTCAACATTTCAATGAATTAGTTTAGAGAAACAACATGGAAACAGGCCCTTCAGCCCAACGAGTCCACACTGACTTGTAGGAAGGAACTGCAGATGCCTGTTTACACCAAAGAAAGACACAAAATGCTGGAGTAATTCAGCAGGACAGGCAGCATCTCTGGAGAGAAGAAATGGGTCTGAAGAAAAGCCTTGACCTGAAACGTCACGCATTCCTTCTCTTCAGAGACGCTGCCTGTCCCGCTGAGTTACTCCAGCTTTTTGTGTCTATCTTCGGTTTAAACCAGCATCTGCAGTTCCTTCCTACACATCAACTGAGATGGGCCCTGGAAGATTAGCCTGATAAAGATCAAACATTGAAGAAAGTAAATTGTGATTTCTTACTGTTTTTCAACGCGCCTACATTTGTCCAAAATAAATATGTTGGTGAATTAATCCTAAATGCTGAGAATGCTTCAGCAAACAGCAACAAATAACCAATACATAGTCAAGAGGGAGAATCGGACTAAGTTAACGTGAAATTTAAAAAAATAAATTAAGACCTTCTGAACCGCTGTAAAAATTAAGAGAGTTGTGAAAAAATGAGTTTCTTAAATTACAGTAAAACCTATAGACACAAAGTGCTGGAGTAACTCAGCGGGTCAGGCAGCATCTGTGGAGAACATGGATAGGTGACGTTTCACAGAGTGCTGGAGTAACTCAGCGGGTCAGGCAGCATCTGTGGAGAACATGGATAGGTGACGTTTCACAGAGTGCTGGAGTAACTCAGCGGGTCAGGCAGCATCTGTGGAGAACATGGATAGGTGACGTTTCACAGTGCTGGAGTAACTCAGCGGGTCAGGCAGCATCTGTGGAGAACATGGATAGGTGACGTTTCACAGAGTGCTGGAGTAACTCAGCGGGTTAGGCAGCATCTCTGGAGAACATGGATAGGTGACGTTTCCTATCCATGTCAACCTGAAACGTCACCTATCCATGTTCTCCAGGGCACCCGGACAGGATGTCAAAGGACGAGAAGCCGAAGCCAAGAAGTGGAAGCCAAGATACCGAACGGGCACGACGCCGAAAGGATACGAAGCCGAATGGACAAGACGCAGAACGGACATGATATCTAAAAGCTGCCGAATGGACATGACGTCTCTGGGGACGGGATTTGTCCGAGACCTTGTCAGCGATTGGTCCAGACCCCCCGCGTCCATCACATCACTGGCCGAGGGAGGGAGCTTGAGCTTGCGTTTGTACAATGGTGGCAGTGACTCCAAGCTGCTGCGATTTCCACAGAGGCTTTTCGACGTCATGTTCGTTCCCCGTCAAATTTTAAGCCGAAAAACAATCTGACGCCGAACGCATATGAAGCTGAAATGATAAATAGGTATGAAACACTGAAACACTTTAAAACATCTATATTTGCTGCTAGAATACACAAACAACTTTATTATTTAACTATTTATAAATGTAACAAGGTACAACAATTACAAACATGACATCGAAAAGCCTCTGTGGCAATCGCAGCAGCTTGGAGTCATTGCCACCATTTTACAAACGCAAGCTCAAGCTCTAACCCCTCCCCCCCCCCCCAACCCTCCCGGCCAGTGATGTGATGGATGCAGGGGGTCTGGACCAATCGCTGACAAGGTCTCGGACAAATCCCGTCCCCAGAGACGTCATGTCCGTTCTGCGTCTTGTCCTTTCGGCGTGGAGTCCATTCGGCATCTTGGCTTCGGCTTCTCGTCCTTCAATGTCCTGTCCGCACACAGTTCTTTCTCCACAGATGCTGCCTGACCCGCTGAGTTACTCCAGCACTCTGTGAAACGTCACCTATCCATGTTCTCCACAGATGCTGCCTGACCCGCTGAGTTACTCCACCACTCTGTGAAACGTCACCTATCCATGTTCTCCACAGATGCTGCCTGACCCGCTGAGTTACTCCAGTACTTTATGCCTTTTTTGCAAATCAGCATCTGCAGTTCCTTGTTTCTACAGGAAAGATTATAGTGGGTTAAAAACAGATGGCTGGCAAATCAAATACTTTGTAACTATCTTCACTGCAGCAAACTCATTGAAGATAGAAGGGAACTTAGTACCTAAGGAAATAAGCACAATGTCAAATCTAAGCGATATAAATGAGGTTGAATCAATCAGTTAAGTTCTGTTTCAGTGTAGTTTATTCTTGTGTACCGAGCAAGAGTGAAAAGCTTTTGTTGCGTGGTAACCAGCCAGCAGAAAGACAGTACATGATTACAATGGATCCATTTATAGTGTACAGATAGGCAAGGCAATAATGTTTAGTGCAAGGTAAAGCCAGCAAAGTCCAATCAAGGTAGACAAAAATGCTGGAGAAACTCAGCAGGTGAGGCAGCATCTATGGAGCGAAGGAAATAGGCAACGTTTCGGGTGGAGACCTGAAACATCACCCATTCCTTCTCTCCAGAGATGCTGCCTGTCCGGCTGCTACTCCAGCATTGTGTGTCTGCCATGATTACACAGATGTGCTGCGGTTCAAGGCTGTGACTTAGGAAATATACTAGTGAACACTAAAATATATCTTCAACACTATTCTCCAGTGGTGACTAAGATGGAATCATTCCTCCCAATTACTGGTGAGAGTAAAACATAATCCCATAAGATAATGCTGGGCCCCACTCTGTGATAGTGACTTGCTGAGTAATGTAGGAATAAAGACCTGATGATGACAGTTCACTTAAACCTTTGTCAACCAATCTTCTGCCTGATTTCTCTTCAGTACGTGCCGCTTGATGGTGAATTCATTCTGGGGCACGGCGCTGGGCTTGCTGCAAGTGACGGACGGAGAGCACCGGGATGTGAGACAGGTATTGTGTTTCATGTACACACTGTTATTTAGTGTAGATGCACAGTGTTATTTAGTTTCAATTCATTCATCATCGTTGATAACATTAGCGAAGCAGTGGTGCTGGTTTCCGATGGGAACGGTGACGGACGCACCACACATCTCTGTCCTCCAGTTCCTGCGGACTTCCACCGCTGGAAGTGTAGGATTTTGGTGTGTGTGTGCTTTATCATCATTCCTTACAATGTCATGTACATCTGACAGTGATCGCAACTTCTACTGAAGTGTGGATGGCCGTTGGCTCGCCAGAAGCTTATCTGCCCTTTAACAGGTCTTGTTTTTGGTCCTGCTGGCGGTCCACAGCCCCCCTCCTCGCCTGGCAAACCAGGTGGGGGAGATGGTTTAGTCGCCAACTATCTGACCATGGAGCAGGTAGCACGGGATTACATGGTACCTGCGGCAGGGGGGAACTCCCCCCGACCTGACCACAATTACAATGTATATATACAGTGTTATTTAGTACAGGGGTACAGTGTTATTTAGTACAGGGGTACAGTGTTATTTAGTACAGGGGTACAGTGTTATTTAGTACAGGGGTACAGTGTTATTTAGTACAGGGGTACAGTGTTATTTAGTACAGGGGTACAGTGTTATTTAGTACAGGGGTACAGTGTTATTTAGTACAGGGGTACAGTGTTATTTAGTGTTGAGGTACAGTGTTATTTAGTACAGGGGTACAGTGTTATTTAGTACAGGGGTACAGTGTTATTTAGTGTTGAGGTACAGTGTTATTTAGTACAGGGGTACAGTGTTATTTAGTGTTGAGGTACAGTGTTATTTAGTGTTGAGGTACAGTGTTATTTAGTACAGGGGTACAGTGTTATTTAGTGTTGAGGTGCTGTACTATTCAGTACACAGCTTCCAGTATTATTTAGTGAAGCAGGTACCTTACCTGGATGAGAAGCCAAACCACCTGTCTTTGGTATTTGATTTCCCTACCTATACCCAACATAGACATACAGTACAGTGTTGACCAAGCCCAGCAAACCTTTAGTTTCATTGGGCTACCTATAGCCCTCAGTTCCCTGTCCCACTGTGAGCAGGGACAGTGAGATACCTGGCCTTCTGCATTCTTTTATATCATGGAAACAAAACTGAAAATATTCTCTTGCCCCATTGTACATTTCATTTGCTATCGTTCTGTTTTTAACCTGTCATGATTGTCCAAGACTCCCCGCCCTGTGCTCCAAGGCTTAAGACCCCAATTTAGGATCCATACTGATCATTTTGCTTCTTTTGTGTCACTGATGATTCTGTCTACACTTCACGCTGCCAGCATAATCACCCTAGGTATTCCCTCTTCTCCCCACTCCTGTCAAGCAGGAGGTGCAGTGCCACCAGACTCAGGAACAGCTTCTTCCCCTCACATATCAGGCTCCTGAACGGGCCTTCCATGTGGTGCTACTGTCCCCATTCTCCATTGCAAACATTACCCATTACTCTCTGGAACAGTTACACTATTTTCTCTTCGCTCTGCCTGTTCTAGTTGTGTGTGGTTTGATAGTATTAGTTTTCGTTCAGCTTAGAGATACAGCACAGAAACAGGCCCTTCAGCCCACCGGGTTCGTACCAACCAGCGATCACCCCGTACATTAGCACTGTCCGAAGCCAAATTAACTTGCAAACCTGTATGTTTTTGGACTGTGGGAGGAAACTGGAGCACCCGGGGAAAACCCACACGGTCACAGGGAGAACGGACAAACTCCATACAGACAGCACCCACAGTCAGGATGGAACCCGGGTCTCTGGCGCTGTAAGGCAGCAACTCTACCGCTGCGCCACCAACCAGCGATCACACCGTACGCTAGCACTAGTACATGTCTTCAGGTACAAAGGAAAGACACAAAATGCTGGAGTAACTCAGTGGGACAGGCAGCATCTGTGGAGAGAAGGAATGGGTGAAGTTTCAGGTCGAGTCCCTTCTTCACACTGGTACAGTATTATTTGATTTGACTGGATAGCACACAAGGAAAATCTTTTCACTGCATCTGAGGATATTCCCATGTGACGATAATATTTCAATACCAATTGACACCTTGGGTTAAGATGGAGCCATACACAATGTTCACTGTTGCACTCTACATTGACGGAGTTCGCTGTGACCACCAGCTCCTGTATAGTTTGCCATCAGTCTGATTATTCGGCAAAGTGTCCACCCCTTCAACACTCTTCAACACTCTTCAACACTCTTCAACACTTCAACACTTCAACACTCTTCAACACTCTTCAACACTCTTCCGCAAGGAAATAAAATGTCAAATATATTCATTTCTTTAAAATTGATCACATTTTCAGTCAGCCCTTCCCATAGCTATCACCTTTGTCAAGGACATAAAAGAATTGCTTGGGCAGCTTACACCCCAGCGGTATGAATATTGACTTCTCTAACTTCAAGTAGCCCTTGCTTTCCCTCTCTCTCCGTCCCTCCCCCACCCTAGTTCTCCAACCAGTCAGATGAATTACATTATCAGTCTGACTACATTGTATCTCTGTTTGTTTTGTCGTCCCCTTCTCCCAGCTAACAATGGTCTATTCTACATTCTCCGGGATCTGCATCTCTTTTGATCTTTTACAAATCCTCATCTCTGTAACGGGGTGGGAGATTGCAACCTTCACATGGTCTGCCCTGTTTCAACGAATGCAATCAACCTGGCATGCACAATCAAATAAGATCAAATAGAACAAGTTGTCCTACAACTCTAGGCTGTGCTCGCCATACACAAGAAGATTTCTGTAACACCCTGTTCCCTGATTCAGTCTGAAGAAGGGTCTCGACCCGAAACGTCACCCATTCCTTCTCTCCAGAGATGCTGCCTGTCCCGCTGAGTTACTCCTGCAGTTTGTGTCTATCTTAAGAGAATTTCCTACTGTGTATTCATATGAAGTGGTTTACATACCATTGTACAGCCTTTGAATAGGGTTACACTTAAGATTGCCGTCCAAGATCCCCCCACCCCACCTAAGATCAACATGGTCCAGTTTTTTGCTTCCTTCAGCTTTTTGAATTTCAATTCTAACATACTTGCCACTGGGACGTGTGTAAACTCTCCCTCCAAAGTTGTTTGCAGCTTTACCCAAGCCCCGGGTGCTCAACGACTCCCTGTCAATAAAAGGATGAGGCAGAGATAGGGTAGACTGTCAGAAGCATTTTCCCAGGGTGAAAATGTCCAACTAGAGGACAGAACTATCCGTAGAGAGGGGACTGTTTAATGACACTAGGGGCATCGCTATAAGGTGAGAGGGGAAAAGTTTAATGGAGACTTGTGGGGCAAGTTTTATTTTACACATTGCGCTGGAACACATTGCCAGGGGGGGTGGTGGAGGCAGATATGATAGTGGTGTTTAAGAGGTTTTTAGATTGGCACATAGGTACAAATTTCACTGTACCTTAATTGGTACATGTGACAATAAACTGACCTTGAAGTCTCAAAGTGCAGGGTGTAGTGGGATAGAGATGATGTACAGGCAGATGAGATCACTTGAACTTGGCACAGACATTGTTCCAGTGCTGTCCTGTCTATGTTGCTACAGACTTTCTATTGTGCAACATTTGTTCTCTAAAACCTTGTTGCTACTTTGTCCAACATGTCCCAGCTACACTAGTCCCAACTGCCAGCATCTGGTCCATATCCCTCCAAACCTGTCCTATCCATGTACCTGTCTAATTGTTTCTTAAACGATGGGATAGTCCCAGCCTCAACTACATCCTCTGGCAGCTTGTTCCATACACCCACCACCCTCTGTGTGAAAAAGTTACCCCTCAGATTCCTATTAAATCCTTTCCCCTTCACCTTGAACCTATGTCCTCTGGTCCTCGATTCCCCAACTCTGGACAAGAGACTCTGTATATCTACCCGATCTATTCCTCTCATGATTTGAAACACCTCGATAAGATCACCCCTCATCATCCTGCTGTTATTCGAATGGAAATGATGTGCCCATGGTGTGGTAGTGAAATGGGCACACACATCCCACTAGAGCACTTTGCAAATGTGGCTTCATTCTTCACCACATATTATCTGTGCTGGTATTTGGAGTGTATAATATGGATTCCATATTCACGAATCACGACTATTTAATTTTCTAGCAATAATTACTTATTAGAATGAGCCCAACATTCTCTGTGTGGGAACGTCAGCGATGGCAGCCTCGTCAACGGTCTGTCTGTCTTTTCGTCGTTTTTGTTATTTTTAGTGTGTTTTAAAAAGTTTGTGTTAATGTTCTCTGGTTTATTTATGTGTGTGGGGGGGTGGGGGAGGGGGTCGCGTGAAACTTTTTCTCAATCTCTTACCTTGCCGGAGATGCGATTGTTTTTCGGATTGTATCTCCGGTCGCGCTGCAGCCTAACATCGTGGAGATGGAGGCCTTGCTGGAGACTGACTTTGAGCCCTACCACGGGCCGTGGACTTACTATCGGAGCCTGCGATCCCTTGCCTGGGATCGACGCTCAAACCGCGGCCTACGGACTTCAACATCGAGGAGCTCGCAGTCTCGGGTAGAGACCGATGTCGGGAAGCTCCAAAGTCGCAGGCGGTTCGACCAGCCCCGACCCGGGGTCAGTTCGCCCGGCGCGGGATGCAGGAGCTTGATCGCCCCGACGCGGAGGGCCCGACCACCAGCTACAGGAGCCAAGATCGTCCCGTCAACGGAGGGCTCGAGGCCCCTGACTGCAGGAAAACAAAGAAGGGAAGAGATTGAACTTTTTTTTGCCTTCCATCACAGTGAGGAATGTGGAGGAGTCACTGTGGTGGATGTTTATGTTAAAATGTATTTTGTGTGTTCTGTTGCTTTTTATTAGTATGACTCTATGGCAAATCAAATTCCTCGTATGTTGCAAAACATACTTGGCTAATAAAGTATTATTATGATTATGATGATTATGATACAACAGTAAAGAGGTTTAGTTTAGAGATACAGGCCCTTCGGCCCACTGAGTCCGTGCCGACCAGCGATCACCCCGTACACGAACACTATCCAACACACACTAGGGACAATTTACACTTTTACCAAAACCATTTAAACTACAAACCTGCGTGTCTTTGTAGTGTGGGAGGAAACCAGAGCTCCCGGGAAAAACCCACACGGTCACGGGGAGAAGGTACAAACACTGTACAGACAGGATGCCACCCGGGTCCCTGGCATTGTGAGGCAGCAACTCTACCGTTGCGTCACCTTGCTGCCATTAAAGGTTCAGTAAAGGGCTGAATTGTGAAGTGCTCCATGTGCCCCCCACAGGTGAGGAGGTGACGTTTAAAGACCCCAATCACTACAGCTGGTACGATCCCCAAAACTGGCAGACATCGTTCTCTGTGATTGGGCTGGAACAAGACCAATACGCCTTCCCTCTGGATGAAGAGAGAGTGCCTTGCCAACATGACCACGTTGTTTTTCAACCTGCGACATCTTTCCGTGTGGACTTGGACAGTGATGCACAAAATATTAATGTTCAAACTATCTCTGTAATGAATAAGGTAAGTGGTTCACTTCTTTGAATGCCAACTGATTTATCTTGCGAGGTAGACAAAATTGCTGGAGAAACTCAGCGGGTGAGGCAGCATCTTTGGAGCTAAGGAAATGGGCAATGTTTCAGCTCGGGACCCTTCTTCGGGACTGTTTGAAGAAGGGTCTCGACCCAAAACGTTGCCTATTTCCTTCGCTCCACAGATGCTGCCTCACCTGCTGAGTTTCTCCAGCATTTTTGTCTACCTTTGATTTTCCAGCATCTGCAGTTCCTTCTTAAAGGATTTATCTTGCTATGTCATTAGAGCAGCTTAACTTAGAATATGGGGTTTATGCTTTACAACAAGCTTTAGACTTGAGAGGTACTATGTGGAAACAGGCCCTTCGGCCCACCGAGTCCGCGTGGACCAGAGATCACCCCGTATACTAGCACTATCCTATACACTAGGGACTACTTACAATTTTACCGAAGCCAATTAACCTTCAAACCTGCACGTCTTTGGAGTGTGGGAGGAAACCGGAGCGCCCGGAGAAAACCCACGAGGTCACAGGGAAAATGCATAAACTCTGTAGAAACAGCACCTGTAGTCAGGATTAAACCCAGTGTGTGGTGCTGTAAGGCAGCAACTCTACCGCTGCACCACTGTGCTATCTGCAAAAACGGAATGAAGACTCAATGACAAATGTGTTCAGGTCAGTTGCCAGGAGCCAGTAGTAGAGCTACTTCAACTAAACCCGGGGCATTCATCAGAAAATACTGGAAATGTCCACAGAAAGGAATAGAGTTGATGTATCAAGTCAACAAGCTTCTGTAATGTGAGTGGCCCTGAACAGAGAAGACAGTGGAAATAGTCACACAGTGCTGGAGTAACTCAGCGGGTCAGGCAGCATCTGTGGAGAACATGGATAGGTGACGTTTCACAGAGTGCTGGAGTAACTCAGCGGGTCAGGCAGCATCTGTGGAGAACATGGATAGTGACACTTTGGGTCGGGACCCATTTCCAGACCCTGCCTGAAACTTCACCTATCCATGTTCTCAGAGGCTGCCGGACCCGGTGAGTTACTCCAGCACTTTGTGTCTGTCGCTGGGGTAAAACCGCATCTGCAGTTCCTTTTGATTACATTGGAGAAGATGGGGTGTTTTCTAAATGCTGTAATGCCTGTGCGTTCCATGTGAAGAGGTGAATGTTGACTACACCATGGTCCTGGTGGCTGTGGCTAGTGTCCTGTCTATTGTCCTACCCACCCTTGCTCTTCCCCAGCAAGGTCTGGCTGGATAGTTGATGTGAGATGATGGTCTTCATCAGCCATAGAGGAGAAGGTAAGATCAGGGGCGTGGTGCTGCAATGTTGTAGGTCTGTGGGGAGGCTATACATGGATCCACATGACTGTCACACTGCAGAACGAAGGCAGTTGTGCAGAGGCCATTCATCAGGTTGGCATCTCATTGCAACGTACTGATAATGAAAGGTCTGGATAGATGGATGTGTAGAGGAGAGTTGAGGACCAGAGGGCACAGTTTCAAACCTAGGATTGTCTCCTATTTCCTCTCACACTCCAAAGACGTGCAGGTTTGTAGGTTGGTTGGTTTCAGTAAATTTGTAAATTGTCTCTAGCGTGTAGGATGGTTCTAATGTACGGGGTGATCGCTGGTCGTGGTGGACCCGGTGGGCCAAAGTGTCTGCCCGAGCTGTATCTGTGATGCCTAAAGGGCCTGTCCCACTTATGCAACTTTTTCGACGACTACCGGCACCCGTCATAGGTCGCCGAAAATTGTCAACGTGTTGAAAATCCAGCGGTGACCAGAAAGACGCTACGACTCTTTGGGCGACTGAGGAGACGACTCACGACCATACAGGCGACACCCTGGCGACATGTCACGGGGTGAAGCCTGTATGGTCGTGAGTAGTCACCCAAAGAATCGTACCATGTTCTGGTCACCGCTGGATTTTCAACACGCTGGACATTTTCGGCGACCTGCAACGACCTATGATAGGTGCCGGCAGTTGCCGGAAAAGTCACGTAAGTGGGACGGGCCCTTAAAGAATAAAAGGATGTGCCTTGAGAATGGAGTTGAGGAGAAACGCCTTGAGTCAGAGGGTGGTGAATCTGTGGAATTCATTGCCACAGACAGCAGTGCAGGCCAAGTCAGGCGGAGATGGACAGGTTCTTGATCAGCAAGCGCATCAAAGGTTATGGGGAGAAGGCAGAATGGGGTTGAGAGGGAGAGATAGATGGTGGAATGGTGGAGCAGACTCAATGGGCTGAATGGCGTAATTCTGGTTCCTAATTGCTGCCTGGATGAAGCCTCTCAGTTATTTGAGGGAGATTGAATGGAATGGGGATGTTTTTCACGGAGTTGGTGTTGAAGCTGATGGAGATATACAAAATAAAGAGGTACATGGGTTTGTAGTAAGAGTCTCTCTCCCATCAAGAGGACATGGTGACCATGTGAGAGGTGGAAACTTCAGAAGGGATCTGAGAGGGAATTCTAGAGTGGTTTTGATTCTGGAACACGCTGCCAGTGGAGCTGGAGATGACATACATTTACCATGGTTAAGGAGCATCTGGAGAACAACTTGAATTGCCATTGTATTGAAGGCTACACACCCTACAAGGCGGCATGGTAATGCAGCGGTAGAGTTGCTGCCTTACAGCACCAGAGACCCGGGTTCAATCCTGACTACGGGTGCTGTCTGTACGGAGTTTGTACCTTCTCCCCGTGACTGTGTGGGTTTTCTCAGAGATCTTCGGTTTCCTCCCACACTCCAAAGACGTACGGGTCTGTAGGTTAATTGGCTTGGTAAATGTAAACTGTCCCTAGTGTGTGTAGGATAGTGTTAGTGTGCGGGGATCGCTGGTCGGTGCGGTCCAAGATGGCGCCTGCCTGCGGCGACGTTTGCAGAGCACCAGAACCTAACAGGCTTAGATACAACTTCAATCAACTCACCTGGATCAGGAAAACGGTGCCGTTTCAGACAAGCTGCTTGAGCACCTCAAGGCTCTCACAATTTGGCCATCTCCCGCAGCTGCGGGAACCCTGGACTTTACATTTTCCCAAGCTGGCTGTAAAACTCCTGACCCGACTGAGGAACCCAGGTACCGTACCTGGAAACCCCGGGATGACCTCCAGAGCCGACGAGCTGGATCCTCCAGGAACAACGGAGCTGGAGCTGCCGACTTTGAGAGAACCCCCTTTCGTTACGGAGCTGGAGCTGCCGTCTGTGAGGGAATCCCCGTTCCAGCGCAGGTCCGCAAAAACAGCAGGTACAGTAGACTCAGTACCTGGAAACAAAGGGGAAGCCTCCATTGTGTCCGGAAACGTGTCCGTCGGGCAGGACCAGGTCAGACTGAAGCGCAGGGGACTTTGACCCCCTCTCCCTACTATCCTACTGGCCAACGTACAGTCCCTTGAAAATAAAGTGGAGGACTTAAGGGCAATGCTGCTTTATCAAAGGGAGCTGAGGGAATGCTCTGTGTTCTGTTTCACAGAGACGTGGCTCACCCCCAGCTCCCCAGACTCAGCAGTCCAGCCTGAAGGGTTCTCCATCCACCATATGGACCGTACACTGGCATCCGGGAAAGGGAGAGGAGGGGGCGTCTGCCTCATGATCAACTCTGCGTGGTGCTCAGACATGGCAGTCCTATCCAACTCCTGCTCTCCACACCTTAAACATCTGGCGGTGAAGTGCCGGCCCTTCTACCTTCTGAGGGAATTCACCTCCATCCTGACCGCGGTCTACATCCCACCCCAGGCAGACGTTCGTCTGGCACTGTTGGAGCTGCACGCCGTGGTCAACAAACACCAGACGTCTTACCCCAAGGCGTTTACCACCATAGCTGGGGACATCAACAAAGCAAACCTCAACAAATCGCTCCCTAACTTCCACCAACATGTCTCCTGCTGCACCAGAGGACCAAAAACCCTCGACCACTGCTACAGCACCATCAAGGATGCCTATCGCTCTATCCATCGCCCTCACTTCGGTAAATCCGACCATACAGCGGTGCTGCTTCTTCCTGCCTACAGGCAGCAATTAAAGAGCGCACCCCCAGAGGTGCGGACAGTACAGAGCTGGTCGGGGGGGGGGGGGGGGGGAGGGGGGATGCGGTGGCGGCAGAGGAACACCTCCAGGACTATTTGGAGTCTGTAGACTGGGCAATGATCAGGGACTCAGCAACGGACCTGAACGAATACGCCACAGTCGTTACAAACTTCATAAAGATATGTGTGGAGGACTGCATCCCTACAAAAACCTTCCAAGTGTTTCCCAATCAAGCCTTGGATGAACTATGAGATCCACACTCTTCTGAAGTCCAGACACGGGGCATTCATGTCTGAAGATACCGAGGACTACAAGAAGACAAGATACGACCTTAGTAAGGCCATTAAAAAGGCCAAATGGGGCTTCTGCTCCAAACTGGAGGATGAGACTGATATTCGGCGGCTGTGGCAGGGCCTGAATGCAATCACCTCTTACAAGGCGAAATCAGGAGGCAGCTCGAATGTCGGCGAAACATCACTCCTTGATGAGCTCAATGCGTTTTACGCACGCTTTGATAGGGAGAACACTGATGTGCCTTCCCGAGCCCCCATTCGCTGTGATGGTATTTCAGTCTCAGTCACAGAGGCCGACGTCAGGAAATCCTTCAGAGGGGTGAACCCTCGAAAAGCGCCTGGACCTGATGATATACCTGGTCGCGTTCTAAAAACCTGTGCGGACCAACTGGCTGGAGTTTTTACGGACATTTTCAACCTCTCACTTCTGAGGTCTGAGGTCCCCACCTGCTTCAAAAGGGCATCAATTATACCAGTGCCCAAGAAGAGTAAGGTGACGTGCCTCAATGACTATCGACCTGTGGCACTAACGCCTGTGGTGATGAAGTGCTTTGAGAGGTTGATCATGACGCAGATCAACTCCTACCTCGACAAAAACCTGGACCCACTGCAGTTCGCTTACCGCCACAACAGATCAACGGTGGATGCGATCTCGCTGGCCCTCCACTCCGCTCTGGACCACTTGGACAACAAAAACTCATATGTCAGGCTGTTATTCATCGATTACAGCTCGGCATTTAACACAATCATCCCCTCCAAGCTGGTTACCAAACTCGCAGAACTGGGTCTCTGCGCATCCCTCTGCAATTGGATCCTCGACTTCCTCACACTCAGACCACAGTCTGTTCGTATTGGTGGAAATGTGTCAGACTCGATAACAATCAGCACGGGAGCACCTCAAGGCTGCGTGCTCAGTCCCCTGCTGTACTCACTCTATACTCATGACTGCGTAGCCGGACATAGTGCGAACTCCATCATCAAGTTCGCTGCGACACCACTGTTGTGGGACGTATCACTGATGGGGATGAGTCAGAGTATAGAAGAGAGATCGAGCAACTGTCCATATGGTGCCAGCACAACAACCTGGCCCTCAACACCAGCAAAACCAAGGAACTGATTGTGGACTTTGGAAGGAGTAGGATGGGGACCCACAGTCCCGTTTATATCAACGGGTTCGATGGTTGAAAGGGTCAAGAACTTTAAATTCCTGGGCGTGCATATCTCTGAAGATCTTTCCTGGTCCGAGAACACTGATGCCATTATTAAGAAAGCACATCAGCGCCTCTACTTCCTGAGAAGATTACGGAGAGTCGGTTTGTCAAGGAGGACTCTCTCTAACTTCTACAGGTGCACAGTAGAGAGCATGCTGACCAGTTGCATCGTGGCTTGGTTCGGCAACTTGAGCGCCCTGGAGAGGAAAAGACTACAAAAAGTAGTGACCACTGCCCAGTCCATCATCGGCTCTGACCTCCCTTCCATCGAGGGGATCTATCACAGTCGCTGCCTCAAAAAGGCTGGCAGTATCATCAAGGACCCACACCATCCTGGCCACACACTCATCTCCCTACTACCTTCAGGTAGAAGGTACAGGAGCCTGAAGACTGCAACGACCAGGTGCAGGAATAGCTACTTCCCCACAGCCATCAGGCTATTAAACTTGGCTTGGACAAAACTCTGATCATTAATAACCCATTATCTGTTATTTGCACTTTATCAGTTTATTTATTCATGTGTGTATATATTTATACAATGGTATATGGACCACACTGATCTGTTTTGTAGTCAATGCCTACTATGTTCTGTTGTGCTGAAGCAAAGCAAGAATTTCATTGTCCTATCAGGGACACATGACAATAATCTCTCTTGAACTTGACCTTAACTTGATGGGCCGAAGGGCCTGTTTTCTGCGCTGTATCTCTAAACACACCCACTACAGTAAATGGTTAGCATGGACCTGATGGGCCAAACGGCCTGTTTCTGTGCAGCACCTAGCTTAAATACTAGTTTGGGTGAATATCCGGGGACTGAATTTGAAAGGTCACAGGTTAAAATGCACAAGTTGGAGGCCAGATTTCACCAGGCTGAGGAGAGTGTTAGTGGCGGCAAACTAATTGTGTCTCTGTAGAAGCATCTCGCCCCAAAATGTCACCTATTCATCTTCTCCGCAGATGCTGCCTGACCCACTGAGTTACGCGCTTCGTGCCATTTTACATCGCATGTCATGTTCATACGTTACAGGACTAGGAGCAGAATTAGGCCATTCGGCCCATTTAGTCTACTGCGTTATTCAATCATGGCTGATGGATCTAGTTTTCCCTCTCAACCCCATTCTCCTGCCTTCTCCCCATTACCCCTGACACCCGTACCAATCAATGTCAACTTGCTTTTTGCCCAAGTAATTAATGATTGATTGCTGATTTTGTTTTGTGTACCAGAGGTTTGCCAGCAGTGAAGACTTCCTTGAGTATCGACAATCCCACACGGGAAGACTGCAGTTCCATGGAAACGGCTCGGTCACTGTGACCAACACCAAGTGTGAAGACGGATCAGGCTGTCAATGCGGTAACTCTCATGTAAGAAGCAGTTTACTGTGTTCATCTTAGATGTCTACTCTATCTTCATGTAGAAGTCTGAATCGGACCCATCAGTGCAGAGGCACATATCAGGGTCAAGGGATTTAGGGTGGCACAGTGGCGCAGTTGGTAGAGACACTGCCTCACTGCGCCAGTGACCCCGGTTCGATCCCGACCTCGGGTGCTGTCTGTGTTTGAAGTTTGCACATTCTCCCTGTGACCATGTGGTTTCTCCGAGATAGAAACATAGAAAATAGGTACAGGAGGAGGCCATTCAGCCCTTCGAGCCAGCACCGCCATTGATTGTGATCATGGCTGATCGTCCCTAATCAATAACCCGTGCCTGCCTTCTCCCCATATCCCTTGACTCCACTAGCCCCTAGAGCTCTATCTAACTCTCTCTTAAATCCATCCAGTGACTTGGCCTCCGTGGCAGGGAATTCCACAAATTTCACAACTCTCTGGGTGAAAACGTTTTTTCTCACCTCAGTCTTAAATGGCCTCCCCTTTATTCTTAGACTGTGGCCCCTGTTTTCCTTCTCTGGTTTCCTTCCACATCCTAAGGATGTGCGGGTTTGTAGGTTAATTGTCTCTCTGTAAATGGTAGGGAATGGATGGGAAAGTGGGATAACGCAGTACTAGTGAACAGGTGACCGGATGTCGGCATGGACTCGGTGGTCGGAAGGGACTGTTTCCATGCTGGATCTGTGAACTAAACAAAGGTAAGGCAAGTTGGTGTTAATCTGTTGGGTTATGTCTCTATTGACCCAGAGGTACCAGCTGCAAATTAAACTGATTCAATATAAAGGCACTTTGAAGAAGGGGTTCCCACCCGTAAAGTCACCTATTCCTTTTCCCCACAGATGCTGCCTGACCCGCTGAGTTACTCCAGCACCTGTGTCTAGCTTTAATATAGGTTCACGAGATTGATCCCTGGGATGGCGGGACTGTCATATGAGGAAAGATTGAAAAGACTAGGCTTGTATTCACTGGAGATTAGAAGGATGAGGGGGAATCTTATAGAAACATATAAAATTATAAAAGGACTGGACAAGCTAGATGCAGGAAAAATGTTCCCAATGTGGGGGCGAGTCCAGAACCAGGGGCCACAGTCTTTGAATAAAGGGGAGGTCATTTAAGACTGAGGTGAGAAAAAAACGTTTTCACCCAGAGAGTTGTGAATTTATGGAATTCCCTGCCACAAATAAAGGGAAGAGATAAGACTTTGCCTTCCATCACAGTGAGGAGGTGTTGGAGACTCACTGTGATGGATGTTTGTGTAAACTGTGTTAAGTGTGGGTCTTGGTTTTTTTTGTAATGTAAAAAACTGTAGGAATGAAATGTTGTTCAAGCCTTGGCTTGAATGACAATAAACAGCATTTCAATTCAACACAGAGGGCAGTGGAGGCCAAGTCACTGGATGGATTTAAGAGAGAGTTAGATAGAGCTCTAGGGGCTAGTGGAGTCAAGGGATATGGGGAGAAGGCAGGCACGGGTTATTGATTGGGGACGATCAGCAATGATCACAATGAATGGCGGTGCTGGCTCGAAGGGCCGAATGGCCTCCTCCTGCACCGATTTTCTATGTTTCTATAAAAGTAACGAGGCAGCTGGCTAATGAACAGGATTTGCTTGAGATCATTCCCACCTCCTCCACCCTTCATTGTATGTTGACATATCGAGGCCACCATACAGCAGGGCTACAGTGCTTGTCAGTATTGACCAAAGATCTTTGGTATTGACTGTGGAACTGGCTTAGTGTCACAATGCATTTTTCACCACACCTAGATAGTCTGAAATGCTGTAACACAAAATGTCACCTGATTAGTCACTCTGTGTAAATATTAACAGAAGCATTTAAAAACGCCACAAAAGCTGCTGAAAGACCATAAGACCATTTGACAAGCAGAATTAGGCCATTCAGCCCATCATATCTACTCCTAGTCCTGGCTGATCCATCGTTCCCTCTCAATCCCATTCTCCTGCCTTCTCCCCATAACCTATGACACCATTAAGGGCCTGTCCCACTTGGGTGTCATTTACGCATAATTTATGCGACATCATTTACGCGTCACGATGCACGCCGTGCATGTTGTGCCGCATTACGAGCGTATTGTGCGTGGTGATGTAGGCAGTGACGCTTGGGATATACAAAATCTTCGTGTGCCACCTGCGTGACGCGCAAATGACGCCCAGGTGGGACAGGCCCTAATCAACAGCCTATCAGTCTCTGGCATATAAATATGCAATGTCTTGGCCTCCACTGCTGTTTGTGGAAGATAGACACAAAATGCTGGAGTAACTCAGCGGGACAGGCAGCATCTCTGGATAGAAGGAATGGGTGACATTTTGGGTCGAGACCCTTCTTTCAGACTG
>CM075978.1:67645845-67678412 GCA_038087875.1 Malacoraja senta
TGCGCTATTTATTTATTTATTTATTTATTGCCAGTGCTAGTGTCGAGTTATTGGCTTAAAACACTATTATTCTGAAATGGAGGGCAAGGAAAATTACTGAAGGGTTGTTTAGAGACTACAGTGCGTTGTGGCAGCATATGTAAGAAAGGCCTATGACAGTGTCAAAAATATTATACACCTTGCAGGGCTCTCACTTAACTATTTTTCTCTGTTGTCAGCCGGGCAACCTCGGCAGCTTTTTAAGTTGCCAAATGACAGTTTAGGTGGTCATTTAACACGGCTTGCATGACGCGTGCGATAATGTGCTCGGACGAAGTGTGTAGTTACCAGTTGGAATTATGCTCAATGAAGCATTCACATATTATTTCTGCTTCAAATAAAGTCGCAAACTAAACATATTCACCAATCAAGACATGATATATACCACAATGACGCAGCAAAATTACAATACAGTATCTCATCTCCTTTTACACGTTGCAATGAATGCAATTTCTATTATTTCTTTCCACTTCCAAACAAAAATGTGGTTATTCAGCGTATGATCAACCTCGGTGAGACCAAGCGCAGGCTTGGCGATCGCTTCGCCCAACACCTCCACTCAGTTCGCAATAACCAACCTGATCTCCCGGTGGCTCAGCACTTCAACTCCCCTTCCCATTCCGAATCCAACCTTTCTGTCCTGGGCCTCCTCCATGGCCAGAGTGAGGCCCACCTCAAATTGGAGGAACAGCACCTCATATTTTGCTTGGGTAGTTTACACCCCAGCGGTGTGCACATTGGCTTCTCCAATTTCAGGTAGTCCTTGCTTTCTCCCTCCTTCCCCTCCCATTCCCAGCTCTCTCACACGCTACTGTCTCCGCCTCTTCCTTTCTTTTTCGTGTCCCTCCCCCCCCCGGACATCAGTCTGAAGAAGGGTCTCGACCCGAAACGTTGCCTATTCCTTCGCTCCATAAATGCTGCCTCACCCGCTGATTTTCTCCACCTTTGTCTACCAACGGGATCCCACCCACTGGCTACATCTTCCCATCTCCTCCCCTGTCGGCTTTCTGCAGAGACCGCTCCTTCCGTAACTCCCTGGTCAATTTGTCCCTTCCCACCCAAACCACCCCCTCTCCTGGCACTTTCCCTTGCAACTGCAGGAAGTGCTACACTTGTCGCATTACCTCCCCCCTTGACTCCATTCAAGGACCCAAGCAGTCTTTCCAGGTGCGGCAGAGGTTCACCTGCACCTCCTCCAACCTCATCTATTGCATCCGCTGCTCTAGATGTCAGCTGATCTACATCGGTGAGACCAAGCGTAGGCTTGGCGATCGTTTCGCCCAACACCTCCGCTCGGTCCGCATTAACCAACCTGATCTCTCGGTGGCTCAGCACTTCAACTCCCCCTCCCATTCCGAATCCAACCTTTCTGTCCTGGCCTACTCCATGGCCAGAGTGAGGACCCCCGTAAATTGGAGGAACAGCACCTCATATTTCGCTTGGGAATTTTCACCCCAGCGGTATGAACATTGACCTCCAATTTCAGGTAGTCCCCTGCTCTCTCCGCTCCCCAGGTCTCCCTCAGCCCACTATCTCCGCCTCTTCCTTTCTTCTTCCCGCCCCCCCCCCTCGCACCCTCACATCAGTCTGAAGAAGGGTCTCGACCCGAAACGTCGCCTATTTCCTTCGCTCCATAGATGCTGCCTCACCCGCTGAGTTTCTCCAGCATTTTTGTCTACCCATTCACACAAGTTCTGTTATCCCACTTTCCTCACCCACTCCCTGCACATTAGGGGCAATTTTAAGGAGACCTACAAAGTCAATGCGTCTTTGGGATGTGGGAGGAAACCCACACGCTTGCAGGGAGAATGTGCAAATTCAACAGACAGTGCCCGAGGACAGGATCGAACACAGATATCTGGCGTGTGAAGCAGCAAGTCCACCAGCTGTGCCACTATATTTTATTTTCCAACACACACAAAATTATACGTTGATAACTTTGGTTACTAAAAAAATGAAAATATCCATTTTCAGTTTGAAGTCTCCAAGTGATGCTATGTCCCCCTTTACAGCTACTGTCTGTTTTAATTCAGTTCAAGACTATGGGGCAGTACATTGGCCATAAAGTTGCTGCCTAAAAGTGCCAGAGACCCGGAATTGATCCTGAATATGGGTGCTGTCTGTATGGAGTTTGCTCCTTTTCCCTTTGATCACATGGGTTTTCTCCGGGTGCTCTTGTTTCCTTCCACATTACAAAGGTGTGCAGGAACCTATTTCAGACCCAACCCAACCCAAAACGTAATATTTTCCTTTTGTCCAGAGATTCTGTCTGACCTGTTGGGTTACTCTAGCTTTTTGTGTCCATCTTCAGTTTAAACCAGCATCTGCACTTCCTTCCTACACACACGATACTATACGATAGAACATTATTAATCCCAGGAGGGAAATTGGGTGTGTGTGTGGGTATATATATTATACACACATATATATTTATATAGTTATATATTCATATATAAATATACGCCGTTTTGTTTTCTCGTTTATAACATTGTTTACAGAGTACTATGTTTACATATTCTGTTGTGCTGCTGCAAGTAAGGATTTCATTGTTCTAACTGGGACAGGAGAGAATAAAACACTCTTGACTCTTGACTTACTCCGCTAATGTGTGGGAAAGAACTTGTCTATGGGTGATCAGTGGTCGGCGTGGACTCGGTGGGCTGAAGGTCCTGTTTCCACGCTGTATCTTTAAATTAAACTAAAGACACTAAAACCAGAGGGAGTCTAAAGAAGGGTCTCTACCCGAAACGTCACCCAATTTCTTCTATCCTGAGTTGCTGGCTGCTCCATGGAGTTCCCCCACGCAATTAAAGCATGGAATAGTCTTCACCCTACCATAGTTACCCAACCAGACGCAACTAAATTTAAGGTACCCCTTTTTTCCCCAAGAACCCTTTTTTGCTTAAGTCCAATTCAAGAGTCAAGAGAGTGTAGAAAAGTGTATTGTAAGTCTAGTGTAAAAAAATAAATAAAGGGAGTACATTGATTGTAAGAAGATACAAATGACGAGTATTAATGTATGTGGTTGTAATGTAATGTACTTCTAATAAATAAAAATTTAAAAAAAAAGAGTCAAGAGAGTTTTATTGTCATGTGTCCAGATAGGACAATGAAATTCTTGCTTGCTGCAGCACAACAGAATATGTAAACATAATACAGAACATGAGATAAAAGTTCAGTGTGTCTATATACCATAGACCATATATATACACAATAAATAAACAGATCAAATGCAATAGGCTGTTATTGTTCAGCCCTCCAGCACCTCCAGTTTAAATTCCATTTAGAATATTTATGGAGGACCAGGAAACCAGAAGCAAGAGTTACTCCAGGGAGTTACTGCGTTGGTTTTCAGCGCTGGCGGCGAGGCAGCGACCAGACAGCAATGGCGGCCAGATCTCCCACAATTCAAAGCGAGGGAGAAAGTGCCCAGCGCCGACCAGTTGCCGTGTCAGTGCGCATGCGCAGAGCGGCCAATGATGTGCTGGCCGTGGGTGTGCGCATGTGCAGGGGGGAGGATGTACTGGCCGCAGCAGTGCGCACGTGCAAGGCGGCCTGCCGTGCGGGCGGATGAGGAGCGAGCGGAGAGTGGAGACCGGCGGCCCGGACACGGACACGGACACGGACACGGACACGGACACGGATAGCGGGGGGAGACGGAGACGGAGAGTGGAGACCGGCGGCCTGGATACGGACACGGACACTGACACGGACACGGACGGACACGGACGGACACGGACACGGACACGGACACGGACACGGACACGGACACAGATAGCGGGGGGAGACGGAGACGGAGAGTGGAGACCGGCGGCCCGGACATGGACGGACACGGATAGACACGGACACGGACACGGACACGGACACGGACAGCGGGGGGAGACGGAGACGGAGAGTGGAGACCGGCGGCCCGGACACGGACACGGACACGGACACGGACACGGACACGGACACAGATAGCGGGGGGAGACAGAGACGGAGAGTGGAGACCGGCGGCCCGGACACGGACACGGACACGGACACGGACACGGACACGGACAGCGGGGGGAGACGGAGATGGAGAGTGGAGACCGGCGGCCCGGACACGGACAGACACGGACACGGACACGGACACGGACATGGACACAGATAGCGGGGGGAGGCGGAGACGGAGAGTGGAGACCGGCGGCCTGGATACAGACACGTACACGGACACGGACACGGACACGGACACGGACACGGACGGACACGGACACAGATAGCGGGGGGAGATGGAGACGGAGAGTGACAGACAGACAGAGAGAGAGAGATAGAGAGGGGGGCTCGCCCAGAGTTGAACGGCAGGTGTCCTGCCTTGGCCGGAGGCCCCCCTAGATTTCGAGGCCCAAGGCTTCAGCCTATGAAACCTAGTGGTAAATCCGGCTCTGCGAGGCCCCCCCTAGATGTCGAGGCCCTATGTCCAGCTTATACATAAATCCGGCCCTGGTTGCTGCCTTGCAGCGCCAGAGACCCAGGTTCAATCCTGACCAAAGGTGCTGTCTGTACGGAGTTTGTACCTTCTCCCCGTGACCATGTGGGTTTTTCCCGGGCGCTCCGGTTTCCTCCCACCCTCCAAAGACGTGCAGGTTTGTAGGTTAATTGGCTTCAGTAAAAATTGTAAATTATCCCTAGTGTGTAGGATGGTGCTAGTGTAGGATGGTTGCTGAAGGGCCTGTTTCCATGCTGTATCTCTAACGTCTAAAGGAAAGTTATGATTGGCTGTTTTGCCGTCATCACACTTCATTAGTACGGGGTCCCTTTAAGAATTCACCTGAGTATTCACGTTGCGTGTCATGGTTGTGTGAAAGTGGTGGTAAAATCAACAAATGAAGCTTCATGTCACCAGCCCACAGGCTCATCTGGCAGGAGACTTACGGTTAACATTTGTTCCACATTTTTAGTGGAATTTAGTAAGCTTTACTTTTATAAAAAAGGATGAATTTCATATATCAAAAAGACCTGATCTAAAGCTAAGCATAAAGTGTTGGTGTAACTCAATGGGTCAGAGAGCAGTGCGGAACTACTATCTACCTCTTTGGTGATCCGCGGGCTATCCTAGATCAGACTTTGCTGGCTTTACCTTGCACTAAACGTTATTCCCTTGTCATGTATCTGTACACTGTAACTGGCTCGATTGTAATCATGTATTGTCTTTGTGTTGAAGATAGACACAAAAAGCTGATAGACAGGCAGGTAGTGACTGACGTGCGACTGTCGCGCGGAAATCGTCTAGCAGTATGACAGTCGCGCACCAAGTGCCCTTGAGGGCCCTGCGTCTTTTGGGAGCCATTTGTGATGTCGTTCGTACTTTGTTCAATCTCCGTGGCAAGGGTTTCCCCAGTGAAAATGTCAAAATTACGCGGGCTTTATACCCGGGTGGTCAAGTGGTGACGTGCTGCGGCACGCAAATGGTGACGCATAATAAATTAGCATATGCAATGTTCATGCGTCACCATGCGTAAATATGCGTCACCTCGCGCTACACGTACGCTGTCAGTGCGCTGTCAGTGCGCAAGGGATACGTCACGCAGGTGGCGCGCGAGGATTTTGACCATTCCAAAATCCTGGGGCGTGCATATGCCACCACGCCTCACCACGGGCCATGCGCGCGTCACGATGCGCTAACAAATTTTTAGAATGTCGCGTAAATGACATGCAAATGATGCCTAAGTGGGACAGGCCCTTAACTCAGCGGGACAGACAGCATCTCTGGAGAGAAGGAATGGGTGACGTTTCGTGTCGAGACCCTTCTTCAGACTGGTTAGGGATAAGGGAAACAAGAGATACATTGTCTTTCTATTGACTGGTTAGAACACAACAAAAGCATTTCACTGTACCTCGGTACATGTGGCAATAAACTCAACCTGCCAGCATCTCTGGACAAAAGGATAGGTGACATTTCAGGTTGGGACTCTTCTTCAGACAAGGGTCTTAACTGGAAACGTCAACTACCCATGTTGTCCAGAGATGCTGCCTGACCTGCTGAGTTACTCCAGCACTCTGTGAAACGTCAACTACCCATGTTGTCCACAGATGCTGCCTGAGCCGCCGAGTTCCTCCAGCTCTCTGTGTCCATCTTCGTTATAACCCAGCATGTGCAGTTCTTTGTTTCTACATTTAGACATGAAAGTATGGAAAAATACACCAATACCAACGCTCAAAATGTGGATTGTAAGCATGTTGGACACTGTACATCTCGAGGAAATGCGATTCGTCCTAATAGATAAATCTGACCAATTCATAACGAGTTGGTCTCCATTTGTCGTCTTTTTGGAATCATATGGTGCAACACAATTGTAAAAGCTAACTGTCTCAGGACTGGGCGAGGGATGGTCAAGATTATAAATAAGATCTCCTTACTTCTTTTTCTTCCTATTTTTGTACTCTCTTTTTCCTATTTTCTACTCTTTAACTTTCTTCATTCATTCTCTATTCTTCTTCTTCACACACTATATATCTTACGTTTTTCTAGACTTTATTATCTAATTTATTCTTCTTTTTCTTCTTTACTATAATAAAAAAATAAGAAGCTGTACATAAAATGTATTATGAAAATATGATTGTATACAATTGTACTTACTTCTAATAAAATTAAAATATTTAAAAAAAAAATTTAAAAAGGGAAAAAAAAGAGGTGAAAGTAAGCATGCAGGTACAGCAGGCAGTGAAGAAAGCGAATGGCATGTTGGCCTTCATAACAAGAGGAATCGAATATAGGATCAAAGAGGTTCTTCTGCAGTTGTACAGAGCCCTAGTGAGACCACACCTGGAGTATTGTGTGTAGTTTTGGTCCCCTAATTTGAGGAAGGACATTCTTGCTATTGAGGGAGTGCAGCGTAGGTTTACAAGATTAATTCCAGGGATGGCGGGACTGTCATATGTTGATAGAATGGAGCAGCTGGGCTTGTACACTGGAGTTTAGAAGGATGAGAGGCGATCTTATTGAAACATATAAGATTATTAAGGGTTTGGACACGCTAGAGGCAGGAAACATGTTCCCGATGTTGGGGGAGTCCAGGGGCCACAGTTTAAGAATAAGGGGTAAGCCAATTAGAACGGAGATGAGGAAACACTATTTCACCCAGAGAGTTGTGAGTCTGTGGAATTCTCTACCAGTTCTCTGGATACTTTCAAGAGAGAGCTCGATAGACCTCTTAAAGATAGCGGAGTCAGGGGATATGGGGAGAAGGCAGGAACGGGGTACTGATTGGGAATGATAGCAAACGTAACCCCACTTTTTAAGAAGGGAGGGAGGGAGAAAACGGGGAATTACAGACCAGTTAGTCTAACATCGGTAGTGGGGAAACTGCTAGAGTCAGTTATTAAAGATGGGATAGCAGCACATTTGGAAAGTGGTGACATCATTGGACAAAGTCAGCATGGATTTACGAAAGGTAAATCATGTCTGACGAATCTTATAGAATTTTTCGAGGATGTAACTAGTAGAGTGGATAGGGGAGAACCAGTGGATGTGTTGTATCTGGACTTTCAGAAGGCGTTCAACAAGGTCCCACATAAGAGATTAGTATACAAACCTAAAGCACACGGTATTGGGGGTTCAGTATTGATGTGGATAGAGAACTGGCTGGCAAACAGGAAGCAAAGAGTAGGAGTAAACGGGTCCTTTTCACAATGGCAGGCAGTGACTAGTGGGGTACCGCAAGGCTCAGTGCTGGGACCCCAGCTATTTACAATTTATATTAATGAGCTGGATGAGGAAATTGAAGGCAACATCTCCAAGTTTGCGGATGACACTAAGCTGGGGGGCAGTGTTAGCTGTGAGGAGGATGCTAGGAGACTGCAAGGTGACTTGGATAGGCTGGGTGAGTGGGCAAATGTTTGGCAGATGCAGTATAATGTGGATAAATGTGAGGTTATCCACTTTGGTGGCAAAAACAGGAAAGCAGACTTATCTAAATGGTGGCCGATTAGGAAATGGGGAGATGCAGCGAGACCTGGGTGTCATGGTACACCAGTCATTGAAAGTAGGCATGCAGGTGCAGCAGGCAGTGAAGAAAGCGAATGGTATGTTAGCTTTCATCGCAAAAGGATTTGAGTATAGGAGCAGGGAGGTTCTACTGCAGTTGTACAGGGTCTTGGTGAGACCACACCTGGAGTATTGCGTACAGTTTTGGTCTCCAAATCTGAGGAAGGACATTATAGCCATAGAGGGAGTGCAGGGAAGGTTCACCAGACTGATTCCTGGGATGTCAGGACTTTCATATGAAGAAAGACTGGATAGACTTGGCTTATACTCCCTAGAATTTAGGAGATTGAGAGGGGATCTTATAGAAACGTACAAAATTCTTATGGGGTTGGACAGGCTAGATGCAGGAAGATTGTTCCCGATGTTGGGGAAGTCCAGGACAACGAGTCACAGCTTAAGGATAAGGGGGAAATCCTTTAAGACCGAGATGAGAAAAAACTTTTTCACACAGAGAGTGGTGAATCTCTGGAATTCTCTGCCACAGAGGGTAGTTGAGGCCAGTTCATTGGCTATATTTAAGAGGGAGTTAGATGTGGCCCTTGTGGCTAAAGGGATCAGGGGGTATGGAGAGAAGGCAGGTACAGGATACTGAGTTGGATGATCAGCCATGATCATATTGAATGGCGGTGCAGGCTCGAAGGGCCGAATGGCCTACTCCTGCACCTATTGTCTATTGTCTATTGTAATGATGAGCACCCATGCTGTGCCTGTTCCGTCTGCCTGCAGGTGATGTGTTTGGCATTGTGAATGCTGAAGTACAGATGAGCAGCAGTGGACACGAGCCAGGAAACATGGGCGCGGGGACAGTGGCCGGGATTGTGATCGGTGTTCTGCTTGCTGCCTTGTTCACTGCAGGCCTGGCCACCACCTTCACTTCGGCAAGAATCAGGTGAAGAACAAGGGTCTCCACCTGAAACGTCACCCATTCCATCTCTCCAGAGACGCTGCCCGTCCCGCTGAGTTTCTCCAGCATTTCGTGTCCGTCTCAGATGAAAGTACAAGGTCGTGGAGAGCTTGTAGTTTTCCAAAGCTCAGGCTGGAACCAGGCAGACAATAGCTCCAAACTACATAGACTTGGGGGCATTATGTTTGTCTCTGCGCGATCATAGTTGGTTTAGGCAGGGAAGGATGGCCTAGATAGAGTAGATGTGGAGAGAACATTTCCATTAGTGGGAGAGTCTAGGACTAGAGGTCACAGCCTCATAATTAAAGGACGTTCCTTTAGGAATGAGATGAGAAGGAATTTCTGTAGTCAAAGAATCTGTGGAATTCTTTGCCACAGAAGGCTGTGGAGGCCAAATCATTGGATATTTTGTTCGGCAGAGATGGATAGATTCTTGATTAGTACGTGTGTCAGGGGTTATGGGGAGAAGGCAGGAGAATGGGGTTAGGAGGGAGAGATAGATCAGCCGTGATGGAACCCGGGTCTCTGGCTCTGTGGCTCTGTAAGGCAACAACACTGTGGTGCCCTAACTTTCCTGTGAGCAGTTACGAGTTATGCGAGTTCCATCGACTGGACATTAGTAAAACAGAAACTGTTAAGGCCAGAGAGTATTTTTAAGAAATGATGAGTAATCTCTTTCCATGAATGGTTTTACAGCATCAAAATTCCATCGGCCTTTGTCAATGTCAAGAGTGACTTGAACTGTTACACTGCATTTAATGTGGACAGAGGATTCAGCAACCCAGTGTTTGATCCACAAACAAACCTGTCACCCGTAAGTATTAAAAGCTGCTCCTTTCCCTTTGCAGGTCAGGAAATAAGCAAGGGTTTTTGGCTGAGATGAACACTTGGAGATATAGAGTGATAGAATCACTGTCACATAGCGTGGAAACAGGTCCTTGGACCCAACTTGCCCCTGTCATAGAAGGCATCTGAAATGGAGATATCCACTTCCACCCAACTCCTCCACGCTGATCAAGATGCTCCTTCTAAGAGAGTCACATTTGCCCACTCTTGGCCCATATCCCGCTCGATAAATAACTTTCCTATCAATGTACACACAAAAAGCTGGAGTAACAGGCCAGGCAGTATCTCTGGAGGAAAGGAATAGGTGATGTTTCGGGTCCAGACCCGTCGTCAGACAAAGTCAGGGGAATTCCTATCAATGTATCTGTTCAAGTGTCTTTTAAATGTACCTAAAAGACACTGGAATAGATACAAATGTCTATCCAAGACACTTGTACCTATCCATGTGTACCTGCCTCAACTGCCTCCTCTGGCAGCTGGTTCCACCCCACAATTACTTATACTGCAGATGCTACTGAAATTATTTCAGCAAAACTGCGGAAGAGCTTGTTCCCCAAGAACTAATTTTCACTAAACGTCGAGGCACCACTGGGGACCTTAATGAGTCTGAAGAAAGGTCTCCATCCGAAACGTCACCCATTCCGTCTCTCCGGAGATGCTGCCTGTCCCGCTGAGTTACTCCAGCATTGTGTGTCTACCTGGGGACCACGTTCTTCATTCCCCTGCATTTGAACGATGTCATGGGCTCCAGTTTGAAGTCGCCACCTTCATTCAATGGGCAATGATGTGGTTCAAGGTTCTGACACTTCACTGATTGTATTCCTTAAAATGTGGGATTTGTCCATGCAATAAATCAATGTCAGAAAAATAGATCTTTGAATAAGGGGCTCTTCAACAAAGAGCTTCTAGTTGGCTGAGTTTAGTTTATTGTCAAGTGTACAGCTTTGGTTGCGTGCTAACCAGTCAGGGGAAAGATTATACATGGTTACAGTTGAGCCATTGACATGATTAAGGAATAACGTTTCGTGCAAGCCAGCAAAGTCTGATCAAGGATATCCCGAGGGTCATCAAAGAGGTCGATGGTAGTTCAGGACTGCTCACTTGTGGTGGGATGGGATCAATTGCCTGGGGTAAAGCCCATGTGAGAAATGTATTGAGAATGGGAGACTTGCACATCAGAAGTGCTCGCTCCAGTAGGAAGGGTTGCTGTACGGCATTTCACCAGGTTAAAACTTGCTTCTCACTGAGTTGCCATGTATATTATACCCCAAGATAAATATGAATCATATCTAACTAACAACAATCTATTCTACATGTTCCTTTAGCTTCGTCCACATTGATGTATTGTTTTCACACTTCACCCTTCCATAACTCTGTCTCCTTCTCCACTGACTCTGTCTGACGGAGACAGACTCTCGACCCAAAACCTCACCCATTCCTTCTATCCTGAGATGCTGCCTGCCTGTCCCGCTGAGTTACTCCAGCATCAGTGTAAACCAGCATCTGCAGTTCCTTCCTCCACTTGAATCATTCTACGGTTTGAAGTTTGATGTTTATTATGAAGGTTACAGGAGCTGCTTCATATTATTCATGTTATTTGCACCCAAAATGAGGTTCACCGTGAATAAATATGAATTGTAAATGCTGGATAAGATGTATGTCACCCTTGCAGGCCCATCTGCAGCTGAAGTTTGTGATAATGATGATATGATATGTATGATAAAACATAATAGATCAACACCACTTAGTGTGTCCATAAGTCATAGGAGCAGAATTAGGCCATTCAGCCCATTGCGTCTATTCCCCCATTCAATCATGGCTGATCTATCTCTCCCTTTCAACCTCATTCTCCTGCCTTCCTGTAACCTTTGACACCCGTACTTCCAAGAACCTAACAATCTCCACATTAAAAATACCCAATGACTTGTCACCCACAGCCTCTGTGGCAATGAATTCCACAGATTCACCATCCTCTGACTAAAGGTTCCTCATCTCCTTTCTAAAGGTAGGTCCGGTTACTCTGTGGCTGTGCCCTCTGGTCCTGAGTAGGAAGGAACTGCAGATGCTGGTTTACACCCAAGATAGACACAAAATGCTGGAGTAACTCAGCGGGACAGGCAGTATCTCTGGATAGAAGGAATGGGTGACATTTCGGGTCGAGACCCTTCTTCAGACTGAACTCATTCCTGCCTGTCCCGCTGAGTTACTCCAGCATTTTGTGTCTATCTTCACTGATTGGAGTAAGGCAAGTGGAATGTGAACCTCGGGAGCAAGGTCAGAAATGCCAACTCTAATGGGCCTGTCCCACTTAGGCGATTTTTTGAGGGACTACAGGCGACTGCCGCAAAATTTTCAACATGTTGAAAACTTTTTGGCGACAGTGGCGACAATTTTTGCTGTCGTAGGTTGACATAGGTGCTGTCGTAGGTTGTCGCCAGGTGTCGTAGGTTGTCGCCAGGTGTCGTAGGTGGATTCCATTAAAACTAGTCTGTGGCAGTTGCCTAAAGAGTCGCCTAATGAGCCTGTCCCACTTAGGTGACTTTTTAGGCGACTACCGGAGGCCACATGGTCACCACATGTTTGCGGGCGGTTGCTGGGGAGTCGCCTTCATGGTCGTGAGTAGTGAGTTCAGACTCGCAACATGTCGTAACGGCATTCTGGTCACTGCTAATTCCTTCAACATGTTGAAACATTAGCGGCGACCAGAATTTTGATGCCATGGAGAGTAGCGAGAATTCTCGTGGTGCAGTGGTAGTGGGTCGCCAGGTGGTCGTAGGTTTTCGTGGGTAGTCATAGGTTGTCGCCATTGGTGAACGGTGAATTTCATTGGCTCATTGGGGGAAAAGAAACGTGTACAGTATTTTTCAGAACCAAGGATAACCGACCGGTAATGTTAATGTCCGCCGAGCTTCACAGACATGTACCTCGGGCTTCTTAAAAGTTGTCTCCACTCCTTGTCCCCACCCCTTCTCCCCCCCTCTTTTAAAGGATATAAGTGACCCTTCCCGTATACTGTACTTTAGCCGCCTTAATTACAGCGCCAACCTTCCTGTTCATTGCGGTGTGTGTCTGTATCACATTGGCTTTGCACTGTGTGTATTTCACTCAGACAGCGGACGCTCCCCCCGCTTGCCCTGTCCCCCGCCTGCATAATGGGCTGGTGAAGGGAGCGCTGTGTGTGTGTGTGTGGGTTCGACCTGCTCCAACTTGAGAGTCGCCTAAGTGGGACAGGCCCATACTTATCTGATACACATTTGGCAACACTGTGATTCAAACACATCCCCTTTCAGCCACATCTCCTGATGGCCTTGTACATATTTTAATTCAGATACCTCTTTCTTTGCAGGATTTATGCAGCCCTTTCACAGGAGAAGATGCAATTAACATCGTTCCAAGCCAACTAGGGACCAATATTAATCCGCTGTTTGATCCACATGGCTTTGGAGAGCAAGAATGTTAAAATCTTACGCATTGCTTGTATTAATTGTTAATGTTGTAAAAAAGCCTAGGAGTCATTTGTGGACCAATCATGCAATGTTTTTTCTTGTAAATGAAATGTGTGCTAAGACGGTAGTTGTTGTGATTTTCATTTTCAGACGTCTCGATGAAAGCTGTGTCGGGTTTAGTTTAGTTTAGAACCACAGCATGGAAACAGGCCCTTCGGCCCACCGGGTCCGTGCCGACAAACGATCACCTAGACACTTGGGCCGATTTACAGAAGGCAATTAACCAACAAATCTGGTAGGCACAAGATGCTGGAGTAACTCAGTGGGTCAGGCAGCATCTCTGGAGAGAAGGAATGGGCAAGGTTCACCCATTCCTGACCCGCTGACTTACTCCAGAATCTTATGTCTACCTTCGATTTAAACCAGCATCTGCAGTTCTTTCTTACGCAACCTACAAATCTGCACGTCTTTGGAATGTGGGAGGAAACGGGAACACCTGGATTAAATCCATGCGGTCACAGGGAAGAATGTACAAACTCCGTACAGACAGCACCCGTAGTCAGGATCGAACCTGGGTCTCTGCCGCTGTAAGCGCTGTAAGGCAGCAACGCTATGGTGGTATACGTTGGAAAAAGTTGTGTAAATAAAAGGTGTATTTTCTCCACAGGTTTAAAAAAATATACAATATGTTCTTCCCATTCAACCTGCAAATGTTCGTCCAGCTTACAGCAGACCTATTCAGCACAGTCATTCGACAGTGTAGAAGCAAGGAATTGCAGATGCTGGTTAAAGCATGAAAGGACACAAAGTGCAGGAGTAACTCAGCGAGTCAGGCAGCATCTCTGGAGAACATAGATAGGTGACTTTCTTCAGACAGTGCATGTCCCATGCGTCTATGACCCAAGGCGTGGTCACTGTCTACCCAAAGTCATGGAGATGAGGATACAGAATGGTGTGGGATTACTCAAGGAGACTGTCATGGTGCAGTGGCATTTCTTTGTGATGTTCCCGATAATGATGACAGGGGATCGTATTGAAACATATACGATTATTAAAGGGCCCGTCCCACTTGGCGACTGCCGGCGTCATATCAGTGTCGCCTAAAGATTTTGAACATTTCAAAATCCAGCGGTGACAAAAGAAATGTTGCAACACTTGAAAAAACACCGCCCGTCAAACGCCATCACGCTGCATCACCTCCGCGTCAATGATGCCGGCAGTCACCGTCAAAATTGCCAAGTGGGACAGGCCCTTTAGGGTTTGGACACGCTAGAGGCAGGAAACATGTTCCCGATGTTGGGGGAGTCCAGAACCAGGAGCCACAGTTTAAGAATAAGGAGTAAGCCATTTAGAACCGAGATGAGGAAACACTTTTTCACACAGAGAGTGGTGAGTCTGTGGAATTCTCTGCCTCAGGGGGCGGTGGAGGCCGGTTCTCTGGATGCTTTCAAGAGAGAGCTGGACACTCTTAAATATAGCGGAGTCAGGGGATATGGAGAGAAGGCAGGAACAGGGGGGTACTGATTGGGGATGATCGGCCACGATCATATTGAATGGCGGTGCTGGCTCGGAGGGCCGAATGGCCTATTCCTGCACCTATTGCCTTTTGTCTCACTTAAGTTGCTAAAACTCTGCTGATTTCAGGAGCTCGATATTTCAAGGATGGCTGTCATAATTCCCTATTGCAACCCTGACCTTAGTTCAAAAGTGGTCCATTGGTAATAAGTTGCATCTGTGTATTTCTTTAGTAGAGTAAAGTAATCAAAGGTACTCCCCAGGAGAGTTAATAGACACAATATAGATGTTAAAGGACACAAAGTACAGGAGTAACTCAGTGGGTCAGGCAGTATATTTGGAGAAAAGGAATAGGTGACGTTTCAGGTTGGCACCCCACAATCAGGCCAAAGAAGGGAACGTCACCAATTCATTGAAACAAAAGCTTTTCACAGTACCTCGGGGACAGCAACCGCCTCAACTTCTCCACTCCCCTGTCTCACTCTAACCTCTCCCCCCTCTGAGCGCACTGCCATCGACTCACTCCGCAACAACCTAGATTGGGTTATCAAACCCGCCGACAAGGGAGGTGCCGTGGTAGTCTGGCGCGTCGATCTCTACAAAGCTGAGGCCACGAGCCAACTCTCGGACACCTCCTCCTACTTACCCCTGGACCATGACCCCACTGACGAGCACCAGGCCACCATCTCCAGCACCATCACCGACTTCATCCACTCCCACACCCTGCCCGACCGAGCCTCCAACCTCATCGTTCCCCAGCCCCGCACAGCCCGCTTTTACCTTCTCCCCAAAATCCACAAACCTGACTGTCCCGGTAGACCCATTGTCTCTGCCTGTTCGTGCCCCACCGAACTCATCTCCACCTACCTCGACTCCATCCTATCCCCCTTGGTTAAATCCCTCCCTACCTATGTTCAAGACACCTCAGACACTTTCCGTCGTCTCCGCGCATTCCACTCTCTAGGCCCTCACCCCCTCATCTTCACCATGGACGTCCAGTCATTGTACACCTCCATCCCCCACCAGGATGGTCTCGAAGCCCTCCGTTTTTTCCTCGACCGAAGAAGCAACCTATACCCGGCCACTGACACCCTCCTCCGCCTAGCGGAGCTAGTCCTTACACTTAATAACTTTTCATTTGACTCCTCCCATTTCCTCCAAATACAAGGCGTAGCTATGGGCACACGCATGGGCCCCAGCTACGCCTGCCTCTTTGTCGGGTACGTAGAACAATCCTTGTTCAATGCGTACCAGGGCCCCATCCCCGACCTCTACCTCCGCTACATCGATGATTGTTTTGGTGCCACATCCTGCACCCACACACAACTGACTGACTTCATCCGCTTCACCACCAACTTCCATCCAGCACTCAAATACACCTGGACCATTTCCGACACTTCCCTACCATTCCTTGACCTCACTATCTCCATCGCAGGTGATAGACTCCTTACCGACATCCACTACAAACCTACCGACTCCCATGGCTATCTGGACTACACTTCTTCCCACCCTGCTTCCTGTAAGGACTCCATCCCCCACTCCCAATTCCTCCGTCTACGCCGCATCTGCTTCCAGGATGAGGCGTTCCACACCAGGGCATCCGAAATGTCCTTTCTTCAGGGAACGGGGTTTCCCTCCTCCACCATAGATGAGGCTCGCACCAGGGTCTCTGCCATACCCCGCAACACTGCTCTCTCTCCCCATCCCCCCACTCACAACAAAGGCAGAGTCCCCCTAGTCCTCACCTTTCACCCCACCAGCCGTCACATACAACAAGTGATCCTCTGTCAGTTTCGCCACCTCCAACGTGACCCCACCACTCGCCACATCTTCCCATCTCCCCCCATGTCTACCTTCCGCAAAGACCGCTCCCTCCGTAACTCCCTTGTCAATTCTTCCCTTCCCTCCCATACCACCCCCTCCCCTGGCACTTTCCCTTGCAACCGCAAGAGATGCTACACTTGTCGCTTTACCTCCCCCCTCGTCTCCATTCAAGGACCCAAGCAGTCGTTCCAGGTACGACAGAGTTTCACCTGCATCTCCTCCAACCTCATCTATTGCATCCGCTGCTCTAGATGTCAGCTGATCTACATCGGTGAGACCAAGCGTAGGCTTGGTGATCGTTTCGCCGAACACCTCCGTTCGGTCCGCACTAACCAACCTGACCTCCCGGTGGCTCAGCACTTCAACTCCCCCTCCCATTCCGAATCCGACCTTTCTGTCCTGGGCCTCCTCCATGGCCACAGCGAGCAACACCGGAAATTGGAGGAGCAGCACCTCATATTCCGCTTGGGCAGTCTACATCCTGGTGGCCTGAACGTTGAATTCTCCAATTTCCGGTAGCCCTTGCTGTCTCCTCCCCTTCTCAGCTCTTCCTTTCTCCTTTCTTCTCCCCCCCCCCCCACCTTACATCAGTCTGAAGAAGGGTTTTGGCCCAAAACGTTGCCTATTTCCTTCGCTCCATAGATGCTGCTGCACCCGCTGAGTTTCTCCAGCATTTTTGTCTACCTTCAATTTTCCAGCATCTGCAGTTCTTTCTTAAACAGCTTTTCACTGTACCTCGGTATACATGAGATTAAACGAAACTCAACTCAACCTCACAACTAACTCTACTATTTATTCACGGATCACAATCTCATTGCTTTTTATGAGATGTGGTCTGGTGCAAGTTCTCTATGGCAATAATTGTACATAACAATGTATTAAATGGCTGGCCTGAGATTGTCGAAGAAACTCCATAGACTTGTCATTATTTATATTGTATGGGTTTGGTTCAGCTATCTATAGATGTTTGTGCAAAGCCACTGCTTTAAGTTGTCACGGGACTGCAACACAGTCAGTTTCAAGATACTGAAACGTCACCTATCCATGTTCTCCACAGATGCTGCCTGACCCGCTGAGTTACTCCAGCACTCTGTGAAACGTCACCTATCCATGTTCTCCACAGATGCTGCCTGACCCGCTGAGTTACTCCAGCACTCTGTGTCCTTTTGTGTATTAACCAGCATCTGCAGTTCTTTGTTTCTACAATTTAGACGCATCAAGGTTTTAAAACGGTCTTTCTTTCACTAACCTTCTATAGGATTCTCTCCTCCTTCCTGACTTTCAATTGCTGCCTTGTTGAACAAGGAGTATTTTTCCATAATCAGCGCTTGCAAAACTAATGCATTGCCTTTACTTTCTGTCAAATGTTTTATATAAATCAAAGATAGACACAATATGCTGGAGTAACTCAGCGGGACAGGCAGCATCTCTGGAGAGAAGGAATGGGTGACGTTTCGGGCTGAGACCCTTCATTATATAAATCAGATGTGAAATGATGTACGTACATTAATATTGCCTCCTTCCAAAATAATATTTCTGTGACTTGAAAGAATGAAATAATGAAAATCCTTCATTTCACCACAGTACTCTCAAGCTCAGGAACCAGTGGTACGTGTTGGTCAGCTAAATAGCGAGGTTTTTACATTGTGAAGGATATTGATTCTGAGGGAGAAACAGATGTTGGTGCCAGAGTGGTGACAACATGAGATCACCCCATCCTTGCAGCTCCTGTCTGTGGGAAGCTGATATTGGTGAACTGATGGATGAAGAGGGATGTGATCACCAGCCTCAGTGACACAAATGCCCTGTTGTTTCATGTCGCTTTGTGCCAAATGTTTTTTCAAAAGGTCTAACTTCTAAGGTAATAGTATTCCTCCGCTGGAACTGCAGATGCCGGTTTAAACCGAAGATTGGCAAGAAGACTAAGTTTCATATTAACATAGTTCTTTCACAAAGTTTGGGTTCAGGAGTGTCAATAATTCTACTATTATACCTTTTAGATGTGCCTCATTTTTTCCCCACCAATAATTAATTTGAAATGCATAGTCATACAGTGTGGGAACAGGCCCTTCTGCCCAGCTTGCCCATGTCGACTAACATGCCCCAACTAACTGCCTGTGTTTGGCCCATATCCCTCGAAACCTTATCTATCCATATACTTGTCCAAATGTTTTTAAACGTTCTGATAATATCTGCCTCAACTACCTCATTCCAGATACCTACTACCCTTTCTGTAAAAAAAACTTTCCCCTCAGGCTCCTATTAAATCTCCCCCCTCACCTTCGACCTATGGTTCTGGATTCCCCTCGTCTGGGCAAGAGATTGTGCAATTATCATATCTTCCACTCTCATGATCTTGTCCACCGCCACAGCATTACCCCTCACCGTCCTGCACTCCAAGGAATAAAGCCTAAAAATAATATGCCAACAAATGGACAATGTATTGATAATGTTGCTTCAACTATCAGGAGCAATCTCTGTTCCTCGCTGAATATCAGTAGTTTAACAGTTGGAGAGATGATACTTCGATATTTCCCACAAAGGGTGCAAATAAATGAGATGCTGGAAGAAAGATTTGTGTAAATGGTTGGTGTGGACTCAGTGGGCCAAAGGACCAGTCTGTGTGCTGTATGTCTCTGTGATCCATGAAAATCAACTTGAATGTGCTGGCTCGGGATGCAGTAGAGTTGCTGCCTTACAGTGCCAGAGACCCGGGTTCAATCCTGACTACGGGTGCTATCGATTACGGAGTTTGTACCTTCTCCCCGTGACCGCGTGGGTTTTCTCCGAGTGCTCCGGTTTCCTCCCACACTCCAAAGACGTACAGGTTTGTATCTTCTGTACAATTGTAAATTGTCCCTTTTGTAGAGTGGTGGTGTACAAGGTGATCGCTGGTTCGGTCGACCGAAGGGTCTGTTTCAGCACCATATCTCTGAAGTCTAAAGTAAAGTCTAATAATAGGGTATAGTGAAGGAATAAAGGAGGACCTGGCGTTGGGGAACGTTGTGAGGGAGGGGGGGAAGAACAAGGGGGAACTGGCTCGGGGGGGGGGAGGGGGAATTTGTAACTTTGTAGGTGCCCTGTATAGGCGACTATTTACATACCTTGGCACAGTTTGCAAACAAAGAATTTCACTGTAACTTATCACGTGACGATAAAGTATTCAATTCAATTCAAAGGAAAGCTGAAAAGGCAAGAGCCTAAAAGGCCTGTCCCACCTGCATGCGATTGCATGCGGCAAGCGTGACCAAACCGGAAGTGAGGGCCGCCCGGAGGTCGAGTGATCCCCGTACAGGGCCTGTCCCACCTGCATGCGGCTGCATGCGGCAAACGCGACCAAACAGGTAGCGGGGGCCGCGCGGAGGTTGAGTGAGTGACGTGAAGTTCGAGCGAAGTACGCGGGTGACGTACGGCATCAAGACGCTGCGCACGCCCGTCGAGGCGGTGCGTATGGCCTCAATGCGGCAGGCCGTTGCCGCGCGGAATTTTTGAACAGTGTCAGTTTTTCGGAGCCCCGCGCGATGTCGGGACCAGCTCCGCACAACTCCATACGGCTCCGGCGATTGAAGTGGGACCGGCCCCGCGAGGCCGTACGGCTTGCGCTTGCCGCATGCAGTCGCATGCTGGTGGGACAGGCCCTTAAAGCCCCTGTCCCACTTGGGCAACCTAATTGGCGAGTTCTGGCGAGTTTGACCTCGACTTATAGTCGCAGCATGGTCGCCACGAGAGTGGTCTCCGTGTACTCGAGGCCTCAAGTAGGTCGCAGCATTTTTTCCAACCTGATAAAAAATGTCCGCGAGTAAAAAAAAGGTCGCCATGGAAAAAAACAATACTTTTTTACTCCTAGGTAGGTCGTAGTATGTTGTGATGCTAGTCGTAGGTAGGCGTAGGTACTCGAAGGTAGTCGAAGGTAACTGGCCCTTGAGAAAAAAAAAGTGAGTCGAAAAAAAAGGTGATGTAAACATCAGCACGTGACCTCTGTCACTCCAGGGTGTGTTCATTCATAGCTGGGAGTCTTTGGGAGCAGACACTTGTGTGGAGATGGCACCTAAAAGACAGCAGCGCAGGGGCAGGGTACAACCCTCCAACCCTGCCAACCCACCCAGGAGGAGGATTGGCAGGAGGAGGAAGCCCTGCATGAGAGCTCCCTGGAGCAGGAGACCAGGGAGGTAGGTGATGTCCCCACCAACACCCTTTCTCCTGTGTCTGACACAGCATCAGAGGCAGATGCCCCATTGGTGAGGGAGGGCTGGAGGAAGGTTATGCCCTATACCTTCAACAGGCAGCAGGAGGGAGACCTTGTTGACTGGTACCAGCAGAATGGCATACTGTACGATAAAGGTACAGAGGAGTACAGGAACAGGGAAAAGAAGCGCCTGATTCCAGTGTCTTTCTCATATAGGTGTCCTTTTTTTTCAGCAGGGGCCCACGTTTGTCTTCAGCTCATTAACAGCTCAGGGGGTATTCTTGTGAAGTTTTTAAAAGCTGACAAATCCTCCTCATGCAGCACATTTATCAGGTTCTGATACGGTCCAAACCTGAATCTTCTTTGAAAGAGGGGCTTCACCCACTGGGACCTCTTCTTGTGCTTCCTCTTCACCCTTGTTCTTTCCCTTCTGCCTTTATGTTGCAGATGTAAAAGGGCTGCTGCCTACAGCACTGCTACTATTTACACTGTCTTCCTCCTCATTAGTTCCTTCCTTGCATGCATGGTTCAAAATGATTTTTAAAAAACCTGGGAGGCTTTTTATTGTTAAAAAAAAAGCAAACATGACATCCTTTTATCATGTGACCATTTGCCACTCGTAGCTAGTCGTAGTTGGTCTTCGGTGTGGTCCAGGGGGGCCATCCTCACTCTCCACTATTCCTGGTCCAATTTGCCAGAGACCATCCTCGAGTAAATCGTACATAGTCGAAGCTAGTCTTCAACATAGTCGTAGGAGGTCGTAGACATAGTCGAAGGAGGTCGTAGACATAGTCGTAGGAGGTCGTAGACATAGTCGTAGGAGGTCGTAGACATAGTCGTAGGAGGTCGTAGACATAGTCGTAGGAGGTCGTAGACATAGTCGAAGGAGGTCGTAGACATAGTCGTAGGAGGTCGTAGACATAGTCGTAGGAAGTCATAGACATAGTCAAAGGAGGTCTTCTACTTCGGCGAGTCAACACAACCTTGACATTTTATTCAACTCACCTAAGGTCTTCTAAACTCACGGATTAGGTCGCCCAAGTGGGACAGGCCCTTAAGTTACACCCCATCCACTCCTTGCATATCTACATGCCTACCCTATCTTTTTATTTTATAGTGGTGTAGCTTCATGTAGTATGGATTGGCCACCACCACCTGCAATAAACCAGGGTGACTGTGATCATTGAGTATGTATGTGACTATCTTCGCCAGCAGAATGTCATGGCTTCCTGTAACTTCTGACTCAAAACCCCCTGGTCTCCAACTGACAGTGATCGCAGGCTGAGACAAGTGGAATTTATTTTATATTTCAGTTGCTGGATCTAATGCAGGTCTGCGATCAACAAACTAGAAGTCCAAATTTAAGATAAACAGCTGGAAACAGTAATTATTTGTGATGGTTCTGATGGCTAGTCTTTGTTGGAACATGTTTTTAACTATAGTGCTGTTGAGGTACTAGTTTGTGTACTGCAATGTTTTCTTTGGACAGGAGGTACATGGCAGGCTTGCTTTCCTAGGTCAGGGCATTGTATGAGAGTGGTGTTATATACAGGTAGATAAGTGATGGTCTTGGGCCGAAGGACCTGTTCTTGTGCTGTACTGTTCTATTTAACTGGGTAAACAAGTACCTGGTGAAAAAAAGACACAGTGTGCTGGAGTAACTCAGCGGGTCAGGCATCATCTGTGGAGAACATGGATAGGTGACGTTTCACAGAGTGCTGGAGTAACTCAGCGGGTCAGGCAGCATCTGTGGAGAACATGGATAGGTGACGTTTCACAGAATGCTGGAGTAACTCAGCGGGTCAGGCAGCATCTGTGGAGAACATGGATAGGTGACGTTTCACAGAATGCTGGAGTAACTCAGCGGGTCAGGCAGCATCTCTGGAGAACATGGATAGGTGACGTTTCACAAAGTGCTGGAGTAACTCAGCGGGTCAAGGCAGCATCTGTGGAGAACATAGATAGGTGACGTTTCGACTTGGAACCCTTCTCAGTGTCAACTCCAGAGATGCTGCCTGATCCGCTGATTTGCTCCAGCACTTTGTGTCTTTTCTTTGTAAACCAACATCTGCAGTTCCTTGCTGGCTCATAAGTTCATAAGGAGCAGAATAAGGCGATTGGGCCCATCGTGTCTCCACTGCCATTCAATCATGGCTGATCTATCTTTCCCTCTCGACCCTAAGTAAGTGAGAATCATATTTAAATGCAAAATAATAACTGCTAGCGTTTAGCAGTGGGGTAGTGTACAAATGGAATAATTAAGTGAGTTACAAAGAACTGTGAGGAAGCCAAAGGGCCTGTCCCACTTTCACGACCTAATTCACGACCTCTGCCAAGTTTGCCCTTGACTCATACTCGCAGCATGGTCGTCACGAGGTCGTAGGAGGTCGTAGTAGGTCGTAGCCGGCCATGATGCTAGTCGTTGGTTCTCATGGCATCAAGTAGGTCGGGGCGTTTTTCTAGCCTGATGAAAAATGTCCACGAGTAAAAAAGGTTGTGAATTAGGTGGTGAAAGTGGGACAGGCCCTTCCGTGTTCTTTCCATGTTAACTTTTGTTGAACACATCTGACTGGCAGCTAAAAATACCAATTCCCGCCACATGGACCCATAATCTCCAGCAAATGAAACCTAGTGAACTGTTAAGCTTTAGATTTGTATCCACTAAACTAACCGCAAGCCTGTCAAGTAATGAATTGAAGGACAACGTGTCTTTGCTGGCCACGGTCTGTGAAACCCTTTAATTGTAGATGCAGTTCATGTCTGGGCAGGGTGCAGTGCTTGATTTAAAATAAAACATCTCACTTTATGTGGAATACTATAAACATCCAGGTCATCCGAGACTTTGTTTTGCAAGTCACTTAAGTGCAGCTTATTTTGGACTTTCTAAAATAGCGGAGTCTGGTGCGATTCTTAGTGCGTTACATTTCTGGCAGTTACTGCCAATTCTAATATTTCAGCCTGTCAAAGAAATCGACAAGGCACATTCATAACCAACTTGTCAACTCCAGTGAAAATAAAAAGGAATAACTAAAGTGGCTTATGAGGATACTCCAGTGTATTTAAAAAGTGAATACAGTGACTATGCTATCTCACTATCTTATTGCAAACACAATGCCGTCAGACAGGGATGTGCCCCCACATGCATTAGATAATAGACAATAGACAATAGGTGCAGGAGTAGGCCATTTGGCCCTGCGAGCCATGGCCATGGCTGATCATCCCCAATCAGTACCCCGTTCCTGCCTTCTCCCCATATCCCCTGACTCCGCTATTTTTAAGAGCCCTATCTAGCTCTCTCTTGAAAGCATCCAGAGTACCTGCCACCACTGCCCTCTGAGGCAGAGAATTCCACAGACTCACCACTCTCTGTGAGAAAAAGTGTTTCCTTGTCTCCGTTCTAAATGGCTTACTCCTTATTCTTAAACTGTGGCCCCTGGTTCAGGACTCCCCCAACATCGGGAACATGTTTCCTGCCTCTAGCGTGTCCAAGCCCTTAACAATGTTTCAATAAGATAACCTCTCATCCTTCTAAACTCCAGAGTATACAAGCCCAGCTTCTCCATTCTCTTAACATATGACAGTCCCGCCATCCCAGGAATTAACCTTGTAAACCTACGCTGCACTCCCTCAATAGCAAGAATGTCCTTCCTCAAATTAGGGGACCAAAACTGCACACAATACTCCAGGTGTGGTCTCACTAGGGCTCTGTACAACTGCAGAAGGACCTCTTTGCTCCTATATTCGATTCCTCTTGTTATAAAGGCCAACATGCCATTCGCTTTCTTCACTGCCTGCTGTACCTGCATGCTTACTTTCATAGACTGATGTACAAGGACCCCCAGATCCCGTAATACTTCCCCTTTTCCCAACTTGTTATGGATGAATTCATTTCCCATTCATGTTATGGTAATGATACAACATACAAGTTATTCACCAGCTAGTTTTTCTTTGCTTTATCATCTTTACAATTTAACTTTCAAAGCAATTGGATCGATCTTGCCTGATTGCAGGTGACCACTTGCCTTCTGCTGTTGTTTGACTGGCCTGGTATCATCTTGCCTGTAGGTGATGCTTGTGAAATGGGGTTGATTCTTTGCAATGTTTCTACCCTTGTGCTTGCTTCAACTCGACTTGCAAATAATTCCAAGTGGTGACAATGGAGCATAGACAATGGCAGAGGTTTGCTGTTGCAGGAGGTTGCAGTTGATGGTGGATATGAGGATGGGTTGTTAGAGGGTGCATGTGTCAAGGATAGAGCGCACCTTTTAAATGAGTTGCCAAGAGAAGCGATGTCCTTCGTTAGACATGAGTGGCTTTGGAGGAAGACAAATTAAGTGTGTGGAACTGTCTTTGTGATCATCTCTGCTAATTGGGCAGCTTGACACAAAATGCTGGAGTAACTCAGCGGGTCAGACAGCAGCTCTGGAGAGAAGGGCGACATTTTGGGTCGAGACCCTTCTTCAGACTGGTGTAATTTCTTCTTACACATTAAGCCGCTTGTATCTCTTCATTCATCTAGGAGTGGGACACACAACCAAGCCACAACTTTGTGTCGGCTGCAGATGCTGCTTTACACTGCGGACGTAAAATGCTGGAGTAACTCAACGGGTCAGGCAGCATCTCTGGAGAAAAGGAATAGGTCATAAGGAATTGGAGTAGAATTAGGCCATTCAGCCCATCAAGTCTACTCTGCCATTCAATCATGGCTGATCTATCTCTCCATCCTAACCTAATTTCCTGCCTGTCTGAAGTGTCGCGACCCAAAAAGTTACCCATTCCTTCTCTCCAGAGATGTTGCCTGTCCCGTTGTGTTACTCCAGCATTTTGCATCTATCTTCGATTTAAACCAGCATATGCTTCGATTTAAACCACCAGTAAGGTGACGTGCCTCAATGACTATCGAACTGTGGCACTAACGCCTGTGGTGATGAAGTGCTTTGAGAGGTTGATCATGACGCAGATCAACTCCTACCTCGACAAAAACCTGGACCCACTGCAGTTCGCTTACCGCCACAACAGATCAACGGTGGATGCGATCTCGCTGGCCCTCCACTCCGCTCTGGACCACTTGGACAACAAAAACTCATATGTCAGGCTGTTATTCATCGATTACAGCTCGGCATTTAATACAATCATCCCCTCCAAGCTGGTTACCAAACTCGCAGAACTGGGTCTCTGCGCATCCCTCTGCAATTGGATCCTCGACTTCCTCACTCTCAGACCACAGTCTGTTCGTATTGGTGGAAATGTGTCAGCCTCGATAGCAATCAGCACGGGAGCACCTCAAGGCTGCGTGCTCAGCCCCCTGCTGTACTCACTCTATACTCATGACTGCGTAGCCGGACATAGTGCGAACTCCATCATTAAGCTCGCTGACGACACCACTGTTGTGGGACGTATCACTGATGGGGATGAGTCAGAGTATAGAAGAGAGATCGAGCAACTGTCCATATGGTGCCAGCACAATAACCTGGCCCTCAACACCAGCAAAACCAAGGAACTGATTGTGGACTTTGAAAGGAGTAGGATGGGGACCCACAGTCCCATTTATATCAATGGGTCGATGGTTGAAAGGGTCAAGAGCTTCAAATTCCTGGGCGTGCACATCTCTGAAGATCCTTCCTGGTCCGAGAACATTGATGCCATTATTAAGAAAGCACATCAGCGCCTCTACTTCCTGAGAAGATTACAGAGAGTCGGTTTGTCAAGGAGGACTCTCTCTAACTTCTACAGGTGCACAGTAGAGAGCATGCTGACCGGTTGCATCGTGGCTTGGTTCGGCAACTTGAGCGCCCTGGAGAGGAAAAGACTACAAAAAGTAGTAAACACTGCCCAGTCCATCATCAGCTCTGACCTCCCTTCCATCGAGGGGATCTATCGCAGTCGCTGCCTCAAAAAGGCTGGCAGTATCATCAAGGACCCACACCATCCTGGCCACACACTCATCTCCCTGTACCTTCAGGTAGAAGGTACAGGAGCCTGAAGACTGCAACGACCAGGTTCAGGAATAGCTACTTCCCCACAGCCATCAGGCTATTAAACTTGGCTCGGACAAAACTCTGAACTTTAATAGCCCATTATCTGTTATTTGCACTTTATCAGTTTATTTATTCATGTGTGTATATATTTATACAATGATATATGGACACACTGATCTGTTTTGTAGTCAATGCCTACTATGTTCTGTTGTGCTGAAGCAAAGCAAGAATTTCATTGTCCTATCAGGGACACATGACAATAAACTCACTTCAACTTGAACTTGATATGCAGTTTTTTCTAACGCACTATGTAAGATTCTGGACATCCTACAATGACGAGGTGCAGGGGTTTGGGCACTGCTTTCCACAGCATTATTTAACACTTTATATCACATTGATGATGATCCTTGCAGACTGAGCGTTGGAGCTCTGCATCTGGTTTCCCCCAAGCAGGGATGCCACATAGTGCACTGGAGTAGAGGGGAATCACTACTTCACCTGGAACAATGGGAAGAGATGGGATGAAAGGACAAGTGGCAGATGCAGTATAATATAGATAAATGTGAGGTTATCCACAATCACAAGGAAGGACATCCTTGTGATTGAGGCAGTGCAGCGTAGGTTCACGAGATTGATCCCTGGGATGGCGGGGCTGTCATATGAGGAAAGATTGAAAAGACTAGGCTTGTATTCACTGGAGTTTAGAAGGATGAGGGGGATCTTATAGAAACATATAAAATTATAAAAGGACTGGACAAGCTAGATGCAGGAAAAATGTTCCCAATGTTGGGCGCGTCCAGAACCAGGGCCGTCTTAGAATAAAGGGGAGGTCATTTAAGACTGAGGTGAGAAAAAACTATTTCACCCAGAGAGTTGTGAATTTGTGAAATTCCCTGCCACAGAGGGCAGTGGAGGCTAAGTCACTGGATGGATTTAAGAGAATTAGATTGAGCTCTAGGGGCTAGTGGAATCAAGGGATATGGGGAGAAGGCAGGCACGGGTTATTGATTGGGGACGATCAGCCATGATCACAATGAATGGCGGTGCTGGCTCGAAGGGCCGAATGGCCGCCTCCTGCACCTATTTTCTATCTATCCCCTCTGCTTGCATGGAAGAGTGTTTGGTGGTGGGGGCACTGCATGGTCCCTGTCACAACAAGAGAGCAGCGCTGAGCGACTATCTACCTCTTTGGTGACCCTCAGACTATCCTTGATCAGACTTTGCCGGCTTTACCTCGCACTAAATGTTATTCCCTTAATCATGTATCTGTACACTGTAAATGGATCGATTGTAATCATGTATTGTCTTTCTGCTGACTGGTTAGCTTGCAACAAAAAGCTTTTCACTGTACACGTGACAATAAACTAAACTGAAACTCCATAAAGTGACGGTGGGACAATGGAGCAGCGGTAGAGTTGCTGCCTTACAGCGCCAGAGACCCGGGTTCCATCCTGACTGCGGATGCTGTCTGTACGGAGTAGGCACGTTCTCGCAGTGGGCTTTCTCCGGTTTCCTCCCACACTACAAAGATGCACAGGTTTGCAGGTTCATCGGCTTTGGTAAAGGTTGTAAATTGTTACTTGATATTTAATCCATTCCGAGTGTTTGTTATTCTAAGTGTTATTTGTTTCTTTTGTGTATGTGAATGTGTCCACTTGTGTAATCTCAAATTATAGCTCCAACAGTGCCCTCCATAATGTTTGGGACAAAGACCCATCATTTATTTATTTGCCTCTGTTCTCCACAATGTGAGATTTGTAATAGAAAAAAAAAATCACGTGGTTAAAGTGCACATTGTCAAATTTTAATAAAGACCATTTTTATATATTTTGGTTTCACCATGTAGAAATTACAGCAGTGGTTATACATAGTCCCCCCATTTCAGGGCACCATAATGTTTGGGTCACAGCAATGTCATGTAAATGAAAGTAATCATTTTTAATATTTTGTTGCATATACTTTGCATGTAATGACTGGTTGAAATCTGCGATTCATGGACACCACCAGTTGCTGGGTGTCTTCTCTGGTGATGCTCTGCCAGGCCTGTATTGCAGCCATCTTTAGCTTATGCTTGTTTTGGGGGCTAGTCCCCTTCAGTTTTCTCTTCAGCATATGAAGGATATGCTCAATTGGGTTCAGATCGGGTGATTGACTTGGCCACTCAAGAATTTACCATTTTTTAGCTTTGAAAAACTGTTGCTTTAGCAGTATGTTTGGGATCATTGTCTTGCTGTAGAATGAACTGCCGGCCAATGAGTTTTGAGGCATTTGTTTTAACTTGAGCAGATAGGATGTGTCTATACACTTCAGAATTCATTATGCTATTACCATCAGCAGTTGTATCATCAATGAGGATAAGTGAGCCAGTACCTTCAGCAGCCATACTTGCTCAGGCCATAACACCCCCACCACCGTGTTTCACAGATGAGGTGGTATGCTTTAGATCTTGGACAGTTCCTTCTCTCCTCCATACTTTGCTCTTGCCATCACTCTGATATGTTAACCTTTGTCTCATCTGTCCACAAGACCTTTTTCCAGAACTGTGGTTGCTCTTAAGTACTTCTTGGCAAACTGTAACCTGGCCATCCTATTTTTGCAGCTAACCAGTGGTTTGCATCTTGCAGTGTAGCCTCTGTATTTCTGTTCATGAAGTCTTCTGCGGACAGTGGTCATTGACAAATCCACACCTGATTCCTGAAGAGTGTTTTTCTGATCTGTCAGACATGTGTTTGGGGATTTTTCTTTCTTTTTGCGATTAGTAAACTCACCAGTGCTCTCTTTCTTCTTAATGATGTTCCAAACATTTGATTTTGGTAAGCCTAAGGTTTGGCTGATGTCTCTAACAATTTTATTCTTGTTTCTCAGTCTCATCATGGCTTATTTGACTTTCATTGGCACAACTTTGGGCCTCATGTTGATTAACAGCAATAAAAGTTTCCAAAAGTGATGGAAAGACTGGAGGAAAGACTAGGTGCTGTGAGCTCTCTTATACCTGCATTAAGGAGGCAATTAAACACACCTGAGCAATTACAAACACCTGTGAAGCAAAACTGGATTTCCATTGTCAGCTGTTCATATTTATAACAAACATTTCTGTCCTTGTGAGATGATCCAGAATACACATTTGTTTACAAATGTCCTTGTTTCTCAATGACGAGGTTACGACTTGCTAAATGAACAGGATAACGGGATGCGGTTACCTGAGGCTGTGCGTGTGATGTGCTGCTTGCTCCGCTGCTGCCTGGAGACGTTGGAATGGGAAGATCGCTTTTCTTTCATCTGCTCATCCTGTGACGCTGGTGAGACGACACTCTGCAGCAACAGGTAGGAAATTACACTCACTTCCATCTTCTTCACTGAGAAGTGCTCAACACCAGATTAAACATTGTGCCTCACCAGCGTTTTAATTCCAGGCTAAAGCCAGCTGCAAGATGGGATAGAATTCTCACCCAAAGGAAGGAGCTGAGTGGAGACATGTGGCAGACGCATTCATACTTGGTTGGAAGAGATATCAGGAAATTGTGTTGTTAAAGAATTGCGTGTGAAGACTGAGTGTGGAGGTGTGGAGTGTGGATACCAAACAGGCCAGCCTCAGTCACATCTTTCCCCTCAGCTGTCATCCCTGCCCCCCCCCCCCCCCCCCCCCCCCCTCACCCTCCCCTCCCGGTACTTGTTCACAAGCCAGTAAGCAGTTTGGTACCTTCCGTTTATGCTTTATTGACAGTTCAATTTTCAGTACTTTTCATCAAAGGACAATTCCATAATTACAAAGAGGTGATTTTAAGACTATCCACTTTCACAAATTATCAAAAGAAACTGAAACGGTTGCACCAGTAGTGTTAGGCTCCACAGTGAGCCCTTTGAAGTAAATGTAGATTAGTAGTTTGATGAGTTGCTTGATGTGGCACGTCACAATCAGTCCGGGAGCTGCATGACTACAACATGAAATCTCTTTAAAAGGGAAGTCATACGGCATGTGTATGAACAGTAAGTTGTCAAATACAGCACAGAAGGCACACAGGTGTGATAAAACGGATAAACTAGCTGTAGTATACAAGCCTTTAATGCAATTTGGACAAAGTTCTATGAATAATGTTTATCATACACTGAACATGAGATATATACACTGACATACACACACTAACTCCATTCACCAGGAGCATATCATCTGGGTGCATATCAAAATGTACAAGACTGCCATGAGTTTCTGTTTTTACAATAACATAACAATACAACACTTTTTTGTAGGAATGTATATTCATGCAATGACGTGTTTTTTTTTTTTAAAAAAGGATCAAATTAATGTGGCTTCCTTATATCCCGAGACCACTGGTTCTCGAAACATCTATGCTACCTCAATCAGCAAGAGAACAATCACACTTTAAAAACAAGTCTTTTACAATAAGTATTTTAAAGATGCAGCAGGTCCATGATTGGCGTTCCCAGCATTAATGCTTCTCCATTGGGTCCATCAAGATTTATAGACAGATGTGGTCATTCACTAAAATGCTAGCACAAAGCACATCTACTTCAGAGATTAAAAACAGTAATACAAAAGGCAACTAAAATTCTTATTCACAGTATTATTTACTGGTGTCATGTATACCCTGAAGAAAACATTTTTTCTTTTAATATTTATAAACTAAGATGCACAAACAAGGACAGTTTTATTTCACCTTTTACCAACTATTAGAAATTTAGAAGGAAAGTTTGGTGTAAAAGAATGTACAAGTACTCGCACTCCCAAATGTATTTGGCTGTTGAAGGTTCCAATTTATAAACACTGCACACACCCATAATCACCAAAGAATATGAATGATACCTAGTCATATATCAGGCTGGCAAAGTAAGCTGGAATTGTTCATAGACGAGCTTGAATACATAATTTAATGTGCAATCAGCAAGAATTAAAAGAAGAAATTATTCTTCATTCTTGGCACTTTCTTGTAGCAATTTAAAACAAAAATCCATTTGTCTAGATTGAGTAAAAATGGAAATTCCTATTGGTTTGTGGCTGTAAGCATTGCAAAGTGTTACTGAGATTGATCATCATGCGTCACAGGTGGAGTGATCCAGACCATCAAGTGTAATCTGGTTTCTGTGAGGAGAGTTTGGGCTTGGTGGACTACTTGGGTTGGAGCTGTTCGAAGGTGTTGAATGCCTCGTGGAATCAGAGTCCTGAAGGGAAAGAAGCAAGTGTGCGCATCAGTTTCTGCTTGGGAACATATCATTGAACAAGGACAAGTACGTTCATTATCATGCAAGTGAACCGAGCCTGAACAACCACACGTCAATACTTACCTCTCGCTCAAAATCTTGGTCAGGATCAGAAATATTACGGGATGTCATTACAGCCTCCCCACCTAAGTACAGGAAATAAGTACCTCAAATGAAAGTGCCTTGACATATTTAATGAGTAGCACAGTTATTTATAAATGGCATATAAAGGTTAGAACGAGTAATCTAAGTGGTGGGGAATAATGCCCAACTATAAGTCACCTAATAAATGGAACTACTTGATCTACGGAATAATTCTCAGATATTTGCTGAAGTGATATCCTGAGCTGGCTCAAAATTATATCATCTGGTCTATTTAGAGTTCAAAAAATGATTACTAATTGAAAAATAAGTGGGTAGTGAACAAAACATAAAAGATTAGATTATTATTATTTTTTTTAAAATTTGTATTTTATTAGAAGTACATTACATTACAACCACATACATTAGTACTTGTCATTTATATCTTCTTACAATTAATGTACTCCATTTATTTTTTACACTAGAAAAGGAAAAGATTGAAAGAAAGAAGAAAGTGAAGGAAAAG
>CM075978.1:67678612-67810455 GCA_038087875.1 Malacoraja senta
GGTGGGGGAGAGAGGGATGGGGGTGGGAGGAGGAGGGGGAGAGGGGTGAGGGAGAAGGAGAGGGGGAGGAGAGAGGGGTGGGGGAGGGGAGAGGGGTGGGGGAGGGGAGGATAGAGGGGAGGGGAGAGGTGTGGGGGAGGGGGGAGGGAGGCGAGGAGGGAGATGGGGTAGGGGGTAGAGGGGGAAGAGTGTGGATGGAGGGGGAAGAGTGGGGAGGGAGAAGGCGGTGGGGGAGAGAGGGAAGGGGTGGGGGAGGGAAGGGGGGTGGGGGGAGGGGGAGAGAGGGAAGGGGGTGGGGGAGAGAGGGAAGGGGGGTGGGGAGAGAGGGATGGGGGTGGGAGGAGGAGGGGGGGAGAGGGAGAGGGTGTGGAGAGGGAGATGGAGAGGGGAGGATAGAGGGATGGGGAGAGAGGTGTGGGGGAGGGATGGGGAGGGAGGGGAGGAGATGGGGTAGGGGAGGGAGGGGGAAGAGTGTGGAGGGAGGGGGAGAGAGGGGAAATAGTGGGGAGGGAGAGTGGAAGGGGGAGGGGTAGGGACAGTCCATCTGTTCCCCATTCCCTATCACCCCCAATCCTCTTTCTCTATTCCCACACACGTGATGACGCGCTTCGACACAGGCTGCAGGGAGGGGCTGGGGCTGGGGCTGCTGCAAAGGCATATGTAAATGGATCCATTCCGATTGGACATCTGTGAGCATTGGGCATTGTGACATCACACGATGGAACGTTCGCCAACATTCTATGGGTGAGAGCTGTTTTTTTAAACATTTTGAAATGGGGGGGGGGGAAGAAGGATTTTATTAAAAGTGTGTACATAAACACGACGAAATTTAATCAGGAGTGGATATTTGGAATGAAAAGTGAAATCTCTACCGAAATGGATGAAAATCTCGGCGTTTCTGCGTGTGGTGTTGGCGTAGCAACAAATCAAAGGAAGGCTGGCACCCACAAGACAGGCAGAAACACACACAGTTTTAAATATAGACTAGACCAAGTGCAGACCCGTTGGGTCTGGACCCCGAACGTGCTTCAGACCCCGGGGCGAAAATCGCTAGCGAAAGGAAAAAAAATGGCGTCGTATTTGGAGCAGACCCGGTCGGCAGCAGCCGTTATGGTGGCTGGCCAGCAGGAGGTGACAATGAGTTGGGGGGGGGGGGAGAAGGATTTTATTAAAAATGTGTACATAAACACGACGAAATCTAATCAGGAGTGGATACTTGTAATGAAAAGTGAAATCTCTACCGAAATGGAAAAAATTTCTGCGTTTCTGCGTGTGGTGTTGGTGTAGCAAGGAATCAAAGGAAGGCTGGCACCCACAAGACAGGCAGAAACACAGCCAGAAACACACACACACAGAGTTTTAAATATAGATAGATAGATAGAGAATATTAATTAAGTTTCATACGTGCAGTAAAATTCCAACTTGCGTTGTACTTGTTTTGGAGTGTTATTATTTGAATGGAATGGTAATCGCTTGCTTCATGTTTTAACTTCTGTCTGTTCAAATGCAGAGATTTGTCTCTCCATTAAACAGTAGAATGCTGCTTCACTATTGCAAATTAATTTATGAAATATTGTATTTGACCCGTCAGAACCTTCACTGGATCTTTTCTTATAACTTACCTTTTATACAAATACATAATTGACATTTTTGCTCTCGCCACCTATTGGCAAATGTTCACATCTACTCACGTAGAAACGGAAACATTATTTGGTGGAAAGACTTGAATCCTTTTCAGGATGTCTCTAAATGGTTTAGTTTAGTTTAAAGATACAGCACGGAAACATGCCCTTCAGCCCACCGAGTTTGCACTGACCAGTAATCTCCGCACATTAACACTGCCCGACACACACTAGGGACAATATTACACTTTATTCCAAGCCAATTAACCTACAGACGTGTACGTATTTGGAGCGTGAGAGGAAATCAAAGATCTCAGAGAAAACCCACGCAGGTCACAGGGAGAATGTACAAACTGCGTACAGAAAAGCACCCGAAGTTAGGCTGGAACCCGGGTCTCGGGCGCTGTAAGGCAGTAGCTCTATCGCTGCACCACCGTAGTGTAGTCAATAAAATCCTTCAGGGGAGTTAACACAGTTGCAATGCAGAAATGGCATGTCAATTTGTCACCAGAATCCCATTAAGTGTAATATTCTACCACCTAGATAACCAAATGATTCTGGTTGATTTAAACATCGGTCACAATACCCACTGCTCTTTTTCAAAACCCTCCCATTTGATTGTTTATGTCTTTCTAAGGGAGCAGGTAAAGTCCTGATTGAACATTTCATCTGTGAGACAGCACCACAAACAGCTCTCAGTGCATTCCTGCAATGCTAAGCTATTTATGAGCTCAGATCTCCAGCAAGATTTGAAACTGCAACCTTGTGCTTCAGAAGTAACAGTGTCAAACAACGGTGCTGCTGCTACTGTAAACTCCAGGAATCAACACATTATGTTAGGCTTAAGGTGCAGAGATACTCCCTAATTATAAACAATGAAGGCATGCCAAGCTAGAAAGAAACGTAGCAGAAAATCGAGTGAACTCAGATATAATGTAGAATAAGGGAGTTTAAAATGTGCAATATTGTATGGTAAATATTAAATACTTTGTATGATAAAACTTACTGAACACTTCACCTTCAAATATAGTTTTAAATGTATGTGTGTGCATATATTAATAATTTGCACTGATTATTAGAGATGCAGTTGATTTTTAGAGATCAAGACGCAATACTTATTAATATTCCCCATGCTAGATTCAAGGACTAAGCAAGTGGTGAATACATATTTCGGTTGGGACAAATATTGCTGTTGACAATTGTTTCTTATATTTACCAGTGGAAGATCCATAAGTACTTGCATGCCATCTCCGGGCCCCATGTGAGCCACGTGATTGAAGTTTGTTGGATTTGATATCAGCTTCGACCGCATCTCAGGATCTCTCAGCATCTCACTGTCATGAAAATATGGAAAATACATGCGATTCAATCCTGAAATTGGTCACCAAATAGTTTAGTTTTAGTTTAGAGATACAGCGTGGAAACAGGCCCTTCGGCCCACTGAGTCCGCACCGACCTGCGATCCCAACACACTAACACTATCCTACACACTAGGGAGAATTTACAATGTTACCAAGCCAATTAGCCTACAAACCTATACGTCTTTGGAATGTGGGAGGAAACCTGAGCACCTGTAGAAAACCCACGCGGTCACAGGGAGAAGGTACAAACTCCATACAGACAGCACCCGTAGTCAGGATTGAACCTGGGTCTCTGGCGCTGTGAGACAGCAACTCTAACGCTGCACCACTGTGCTGCCTGAATAGTTCAATAAGTTTGAAATGACATAGATTGCAGAGCCGCTGGAGGACAATATCCTACCGACGTTGTTGTAAACGTTCCTCTTCTGGTATCCTGAAAGCAAATCTCTTCTTGCTGCGTGTTCTGACCATCTGCTTTCTGCTGTTGTCCGATGTGTCAGGCACACTCAAGCTGACTCCATCTGTGAATGATGCCCAGCACAAAATATTGTCACACAATCAACACATCAGGCCTCCGTGATACGCGTTTAATGACACAAGATGCTCAAAGACTCAAGTCAATTCATCAGTAGTTTAGTTTATTATTGTCACGTCAAGGTCCAGTCAAAAGCTTTTTCGTTGTGTGCTACTTATCCAGCGATAAGATTCAGTGATAGAATGGAGCAGCTGGGATTGGATACTCTGGAATTGAGAAGGCTGAGAGGTTATCTTATTGAAACATATAAGATTATTAAGAGTTTGGACATGCAAGAGGCAGGAAACATGTTCCCGATGTTGGGGAGTCCAGAACCAGGGGCCACAGTTTAAGAATAAGGGGTCAGCCATTTTGAACGGAGATGAGGAAATACTTTTTCACAGAGAGAGTTGTGAGTCTGTGGAATTCTCTGCCTCAGAGGGTGGTGGAGGCCGGTTCTCTGGATGCTTTCAATAGAGAGTTAGATAGAGCTCTTAACGATAGCGGAGTCAAGGGATATGGGGAGAAGGCAGGAACGGGATACTGATTGGGGATGATCAGCCATGATCACATTGAATAGCGGCGCTGGGTCGAAGGGCCGAATGGCCGCCTCCTGCACCTATTGTCTATTGTACATGATTATCATTAAAATTATAATTATACAAGATTACAATCAAGCCATCTACAGTGTACAGATACAGGATAAAGGGAATAATGGGATCAAGGTACAATATGCACCATATTAGTCCCACTGTATTAGTGTTCTTGCAGGACTATAGTCTAATGTTACAAAAGTTTGTTTTTAAACAAGGAGCTGTGTATCCCGGGCAGCTCGTGTTGCGTATCCCTGAGTAAGAAACCTCTCTCAGAACATTAAACGTTCCTTCCACTGTGGACATTCTCAATTTAGACTTGCAAAGTGCTCTCTGACAATGCGATTGTTAGTGATTCGCAAATAACCATACCTGGAATAAACACGACATATCTGTCCCCTTTCAAATTGTTTTTCCTCCCAATTGCTACTACCTCCTGAAAGTGAAGTCAGTTAACAAGCTCAAGAAGGTAGGCCACACATTGCTTCAGGACAGCTACACTGCAACATTTTAAAGATACCCACTTTCAGGACAAAATGGCAAGTATTCAAAATTCCAAAAGATTGGCTTGAAATAAACGATCCAATTCCCCAACGCACATGGACAAGCATTCATTCCAACTGGGCTATATAAAAATGAATGAAACAAACCTGAAAAGTTATTCTTGAAATATATTAACCGTGGAGGTTCAGAGTTGAGCTGATTTAGTGTACCTTCAGCATTCAATGGTCGAATCTAGTTATAAAAATAAAATAAATATTATTAATGAAATCAGTGCGCTGTCATTAAAAGAACAGATCTTTGCATCTAGACATTGTGACCGTCTACAATACCTTTCTAAGAGGAATTGTCTGGACCCATTCCATGGTATTCACATCAAAGACGTCAACACCATATTCACTGTAGATGGATAGATATGACGTAGCATGACCTGGTATAGGTGCAAAAAGTAAATTGTTAGTCAAGTTGAGCAAAGGATATCTTTCCAATGGAATTTGTCCAAACTTGGCTTAACCTGCGCACAGAGTAGAGAAATTACAGGTTTCTCTGGTTTAACCGATATCACAGTAGAGAGGGCCTCAGTTTAACATCTTATGTAAAAGATGAGAGCCCAAGCAGGATTGCTATATTGTCAAGCTGGAAAGGGTACAGAGAAGATTTACGAGGATGTTGCCAGGACTAGAGGTGGACAGGGAGAGAATGTTAAAAATTCACAGATCTCACAAAGGATCTTTGACCTGAAACATTGGCTCTCTTCCCACTTCCCTCTGATCTGCTGAGTACTTTCAGCATTTTCTGTTTTTATTATAGAGGATGCTTCCTATTATCTAGAACAAAGAGACAAATCTAGATCGAAGGGGAAAATCTAGAACAAAGGGGGAGACTATAGAACAAGGGGAAGGGTCTAGAACAGAGGGGAGAACCTAGATCGAAGGGGAGAATCTAGAACAAAGGGGGAGACTATAGAACAAGGGGGAGACTATAGAACAAGGGGGGAGAATCTAGAATAATGGGGAGAATCTAGAACAAGGAGAATCTAGAACAAAGGGAGAGAATCTAGAATAAAGGGGATAATCTAGAACAAATGGGATAATCTAGAACAAAGGGAGAGAATCTAGAATAAAGGGGGAGACTATAGAACAAGGGGGAGGATCTAGAACAGAGGGGAGAACCTAGATCGAAGGGGAGAATCTAGAACAAAGGGGGAGACCATAGAACAAGGGGGAGACTATAGAACAAGGGGGAGAATCTAGAACAAGGAGAATCTAGAACAAAGGGAGATAATCTAGAATAAAGGGGATAATCTAGAACAAGGGGGACAATCTAGAACAAATGGGATAATCCAGAACAAGGAGAATCTAGAACAAAGATAATCTAGAACAAGGGGGAGAATCTAGAACAAGGGGGAGAATCTAGAACAAGGGGGAGAACATAGAACAAAGGGGATAATCTAGAACAAGGGGGAGAATCTAGAACAACGGGGAGAATCTAGTACAAAGGGGATAATCTAGTACAAAGGGGAGAATTTAGAACAAAGGGGGAGAATCTAGAACAAAGGGGAGAATCTGGAGCCATGGGACATCCATTTGAGATAGAGATAATGTAATTATTTTTCTCTGAGTACATGGCATTTTGACATTCCCTTCTGCTGCTGCAGATATTTTAAAAGTAAGGAGATGAAAGATTACCACAGGTAGATGAGAAAAATATATAGTCAAATAGATAACAAAATTATACAGCACAGGAACAGGTCCATTGGCCCACAATGTCCATGTCAAACATGATGCCAAGTTAAACTAATCTCCTCTGCCTGCATGTGATCCATTTCCACCATTGCCTGCATAGCCATGCATTTCTGAAAAGTCTCTTAAAGGCCATTGTCATATCAGCCTCTATCACCACTCCGGCCTGCTCCAGGCACCTACCACTCTGTGTAAAGAAAATCTTGCCCTGCACAACTCCTTTACACTTTCCCTTCTCACCTTAAAGCTATGCCTTCTAGTTTTTTTATTTTTCCGCAGTGGAGGAAAAAATTCGAACTGTTTTCAGTTGTGATGACATACTTCCTTGATCCATTGTACTTCTCCTGAAGAAGCTTGCTGCCTGCTGGTGGTACTTCTGGCATTTCGTCCTGAACTACCATCTACCTCATTGGTGACCCTCTGACTATCCTTGATCGGACTTTACCTTGCACTCAACGTTATTCCGTTACCTTGTTCCTGTACACTGTAAATGGCTCGATTATCACTTCCATTCTTTTCAAAAGGACCTTAAGTGCTGCTCCAACAACTCTTAGGAAACATCACCAAATACACAATAGAGCAATCTACTTGAGTAGTCATTCAATCATCCCCTGATCATTATCCCCCTCAATCGCCAACATACAATGGCTATGGTAAGTGCTATCTACAAAATGCACTGCAGCCACTATCGACCACTCCAAAATGACCAGCATTTACCAACAACATCAATGACTAGTACCATCTGCAAGTTTCACTTTGAGACGTACACCATCTGACAAGATGTGTATGAAGGAACTGCTGGTTTAATCCGACAATAAATAAATAATTTCCATTTCTTCATTATCAAGTTTAGTTTATTGTCACGTGTACCGAGGAATAGTGACATTATGTTCTTTGATATTTGGCTAACTCAATCAGTGGTGTTCTGACCAAGACACACTTTGAAGTGGGGGTGAAGAGCCCACCTAGATTATATTCTGTTCCCATCGTTACTTTCATTGTTCAATGTGGAGCAACACTCATTCATCAGCTGAAGGACGATAGGCAATAATCAGAAAGTTTCCTTGCCATTTCTGAACTGATTCCATTAGACTTTAGACATACAGTGTGGAAACAGGCCCTTCAGCCCACCGAGTCCGCACCGACCACTGATCACCCCATACCATTGTACTTTCCTACACACTAGGGACAATTTACCAATTTTACAGAGGCCAAATAACCTACCAACCTATACGTTTTTGGAGTGTAGGAGGAAACCGGAGCACCCGGTCACAAGGAGAACGTACAAACTTTGTACAGACAGCATCCGTAGTTAGGATCGAACAGGGTCCCTGGCGCTATAAGGCGGCAACTCAATTGGGCACTATGCTGCCCAATTGAACTTCATGGAGTCTGGAATCAGCGTTGAAGGCCACTTGGGCTGCCCTCTCTCACCCTAACACCACTGTAAATCTCCGCCTCAAAGAGCAAGAACCAAAAACACCATCACCATTTAGCTTTTTCTACTCTGGTGTAATACTTTGAAAATATACTTTGTGTGATGAAAGATCTTTGGCTGTTCTGAGGAGGTGGTATGAATTCTGTGTAAACGTTTTCTGTTTAAAAGGTTAGTCACATAATCAAACCTGAATTGATTTTCAAGTATAATATATTCAGCTTGTATACTTGTTCAAGAAGGAACTGCAGATGCTGGAAAATTGAAGGCAGACAAAAGTGCTGGAGAAACTCAGCGGGTGCGGCAGCATCTATGGAGCGAAGGAAATAGGCAACGTTTCGGGCCGAAACGTCTGAAGAATGGTTTCGGCCCGAAACGTTGCCTATTTCCTTCGCTCCATAGATGCTGCCACACCCGCTGAGTTTCTCCAGCACTTTTGTCCAGCTTGTATACTTTTTGTTGTCGAATAAAATATTATAAAAAGGAAAGTATTAAACTTTAGACTTTACAGACACAGATTGGAAACAGGCCCTTTGGCCCACCGAGTCCGTGCCAACCAGCAATCACCTGTACACTAGCACTATCCTGCACACTAGGGACAAATTTAAAAACAATTTCAAAGCCAATTAACCTACAAACCTGTACGTCTTTGGAGTGCGGGGAGAAACCGGAGCACCCGGAGAAAACCCGGGTTTCTGGTGTTGAAAGACAACTCTACCGCTGCACCATTGTGCCAGCCCTAAAAGTCTATAAATACATATCTAGCTTGTTTTAAGATGATTGTTAACAAAATACAAAGTGTAGAATACACAAAATCTTCTCAAATCCCTGTCTATAATAGTAGTTCAATTGAATGGAGAATTACTACATTTCTTATACATGAAACAGTTTTGGAAAATTTGAGCTAATGCATCCAAAGCCTTCCTATAAATATAAAGTGAGAAAAAATCTTGCCTAAACAGAAAATGCAAAAAAACCCACATAATAGCAACCAATGTAATGAGTACAAATATAACATACATACCACAAGCGATAGGAACTGCAGGCCACATTAACTCTTGCATGCGTGATCTTCTGCCTTGCAAGTCCACATATACACCAATGTGGCTAAAGCAGAGCAAGTATTCTTTATTGCTAATTTGCACAGCACAAAGGGCATCGAAAGGTTGCTGTGAGAGAAACGCCAGCGACGTGTCCATTACATTTATAAGGTTAATGGAAGGTCCATCGCCCTGGACGTTAAGCAGGCAAAATCCAGAGGGGTAGCCAACACATAGCTTTTCTTCAAAGACTGTCATCCATTGCACGTTGCCTGGGGCCTGAAGCTCATTGAATCTCTTATAGTAAGGTTTAGTTCGGCTGGTTTCGTAGCACAGGATCTGCCGTTTCACTGCCACAAAGAGGCAACTCACAACACCGTGCCGTAAAGATCCAGTCACCATAGTCTGGCAGCCTTTTGTTTCAGTGAGTTTTATGTCAAAGGTGGTCTCAGGTCCATCAAAAGCAGCCCAGGGATACAAATGGACATGTCGGTTTCGGCCACAAATAAGGACAATGAGATTTTCTTTGGGAATAAGCTCAATCTGGTGGACCTTTTTACAATCCGCTGCACGCACGATCACTGCAAGAAGAGAATATTTGTCTTAGAAAGTGTAGGACATGGTGCACTCAATATTTATTATAATAATGCTAAGTTTATAATCATGATCATTTACAGTCTCTTTAAAACCTTTTAGCAAAAGGTTCAAGGAAGTTATTTTCTATCATTTATTTAGTTTAGTCTATTGTCACGTGTAGCGAGGTACAGTGAGAAGCTTTTTGTTGCGTGCTATCCAGTCAGCGGAAAGACTATACATGATTACAATCGAGCCATTTACAGTGTATAGATACATGATAAGGGAATAACGTTTAGTGCAAGGTAAAGCCAGCAAAGCAGTAAAGTCGTAAAGAAGTGTTACTGTAGGAGTAGCGATGTAAGAGTGTGGAGTGATTGTAATATGTGAGTGTAGATCTGCTCCTGTGGCTAGCTAGCACACAGTCATCTGGGTTGGGCGCCATCTTGGAAGCAATTTTAACCTGTTACAAAATACACTTTTGAAATTGGTAATATCGTTCAGTTATAATTACTGAATTACTGCCGAGAGTCTACAGTTAAAATAATAGATTATCTAGTAGCTTACTATCTCGTGTCAGCTCTACTGCATAAAGGCCTTCATCCGTGCCGAGAGCTATACGCTCACGATCTAGGAGACAAAATGGAGTGAGGAAGTGTAAAGAGCTGTAAAGAACAGTTTGAGAAATTGTGTTCTTTTTACAATAAAGAATATACCAATTAACTTACCTATAACAGCGGCAGACAAACTTGTTTTAATAAAAGGCAGTGTACTATCATATGCTTCTTGCGGCGTATAGACAACTCTGTTTCTAAGTTTGTTTTTTTGTAGAATATTTTGCAGGCCTTCCAGGATTCCAACCCATTTCCTCTTCTCACTTTCACTCTCTGTTAGAATAAGCAATGAACAGGTCCTCGGTGGCGAGGAGAGGAGCAGAGTGGTCACCTGCGGAACAAATCAATGGGAGTTATATTTATCAATAAATCACATTTATATATATAATTTGGGGCGGCATGGTGGTGTAGCGGTAGAGTTGCTGCCTTATAACACCAGAGATCTGGGTTTCATCCTGACTACGGGTGCTGTCTGTACGGAGTTTGTACGTTCCCCCCGTGATCTGCGTGGGTTTTCTCCGAGATCTACGGTTTCCTCCCACACTCCAAAGACGTACAGGTTTGTAGGTTAATTGGCTTGGTATAAATGTAAAAAATTGTTCCAATTCTGTGTAGGATAGTGTTAATTTGTGGGGTTCGCTGGGCAGTGTGGACTCGGTGGGTCAAAGGGCCTGTTTCCGTGCTGTATCTCTAAACTAAACTTTTCCACATAATCAACCTTCCTTCCTGTAAAAATCAACAGTTTTTGTGTTGATTGTTTCACAAGTACAAAACAATTGCTATTCATGTTATTTGCTTTAAAAGCATCATTCATCTTCCACAGTTTGATGAAATATAGGATTGTGCCACTGAACTGCAAAACAATCACTAATTTGAGTAGGAACATTTAGTGCAGCACAGTGGCACTGTTGGTAGAGCTGCTGCCTCACAGCGCCAGTCAATCAGGTGCCATCCTGACCTCACGCACTGTGTGGAGTTTGCACATTTTCTTGTGATCTTATGGGTTTCATAGAACATAGAAAAATAGGTGCAAGAGTAGGCCATTCGGCCCTTCGAGCCAGCATCTATATGATCATGGCTGATCATCTAAAATCAGTATCCTCCACAATCACTTACCAGTGAAGAGAAAGTGAGTTGGGAAGAGCGTCTCAAGGGGTGAGTCAGCCAGATACGGAGAATGGGCTGTGAAAGCAGGAATTGATAGAGGATGAAGTTGGAGAATTGATCATATTTGGAGGGCCAGGGCAGGGAAAAGGGGAAGGAAGTGTGGAGAATGATCACACAGATGAGGGCCCAGGAGAGATGAGAATCAGCAGGGAAAACCAATGGGGTTGAGGTGTTTTGGGGATGATGCCAAGAAGAAAATCCTATTGAAGCTCGACAAAGAGGACGTTGTTCCAGTTGGATTTGGGACATGTCCTGTTACTCATTAATTGTATGAAAGCAGTGCACTAATTAAGAGCTTCCAAGCATAACTGAAACTTTTACTCATATTTCATACATTCCCTTTGAGTCCAATGTCAGAGAGGAGTCCCAAGAACTGCATAATTATCAGTCTGATTAGGAGTCTAATCTCAATAATAAAATTATTAGGAGTCTGACGAAGGATCCTAACCCATCCTTTTTCTGCCTGACCGGCTGAGTTACTCCAGCACTTTGTGTCTATCTCAATTAGGATTCAATTTGTGTGATGAATGCTAACCTTGAAGATGCAAGGAATATCCTTCCGGGTGGCATGAATTACATCGGATGCAAACACTGAACTCACAGAAAAAGCTTCATCCCTGCAAATCAAAAGCTTACGTTAATCACTTCACACACATTTCAATGAAATCTTAACACAAAAGGTTATCAGGAAGATTTCTCCAGTTTCTTACAAATACTTTCACAAGGATGTTGCCAGGACTCGAGGGTGTGAGCTATAAGAAGAGGTTGCGTAGGCTGGGACTCTATTCCTAGGAGCGCAGGAGAATGAGGGGTATAAAATCATGAGAAGAATAGATTGGGTAGATGCACAGTTTCTTGCCCAGAGTAGGTGAATCAAGGACCAGAGGACATAGGTTTAAGGATAAGGAGAAAAGATTTAAAAGTAATCTGACTGGTAACTTTTTCACACAAAGGGTGGTGGATGTATGGAACGAGTTGCCAGAGGAGGTAGTTGAGATGGAACAGGTTTGGAGGGATACAGGCAGGTGGGACTAGTGTAGCTGGGACATTTTGGCCAGTGTGGGCAAGTTGGGCTGAAGGGCCTGTTTCCACGCTGTATCACTCTATTTCTCCACTTAAATACATTTATTGGTCCTTTGACAACATTATCAGTAGATAGTAGAAATAGTGGATGAAGTGTGTTTTGGTAACACATTATGTCTTCATAATGGATAACCATTATGTCTTCAATCATTTCTAATTATAGAATGATTCCCAAGATAATTCCAAATAAAACTCCTTGATTCAGTCAAGTGATTCTCCTCAGTCACTCTCTGGAACTTGCGTTTCCCATGATATTCCACCAAGACTAAATCTTTGAGCAAGAATGCAGTGGGTAAAATCACTTGTAATGAAACGGTGACTTGGTTGTTTGGGTTCAGACCTGGCGCTGCACAATTGTTTTCCAACTTCTCCTCATTGTTGGCCTAAAATGTTCATTTATCTTTTTATGCACTCACCGCATATTCTGCTGAATATTTCTGATATTTGCTGCTCTTATTTCACTTTATTTAAAAATAGCCTTATCGCATTAGAGTCCAGCACCCCTCCGAAAGGCAGCAAAAAATTACATGCAAAATTCATTATACGGTTTATGCAATGGGATTTTGATTTGTCAAGCCATCTAGGTGACATTAACTAGGGCATGGTGGTAGAGTTGCTGCCTCACAGTGCCAGAGACCTGGGTTTGATCCTGACTACGGGTGCTGTCTGTACGGAGTTTGTACGTTCTTCCTGTGATCCGCCTGGGTTTTCTTCGAGATCTTCAGTTTCCTCCCACACTACAAAGACGTAGAGGTTTGTAGGTTAATTGTCTTGGTATAAATGTAAATTGTCCCTAGTGTGTGTAGGATAGCGTTAACATGTGGAGATCGCTGGTCGGTGCAGACTCGGTGGGCCGAAGGGCCTGTTTCCGAGCTGTATCTTTAAACTAAACCACAAGTAGTGCTTAGTGTTGCAGAACCCGTAAGCAGAGAATACCATGGATCTAAATCTGTAATTTTTAGGATTCATGAAGAAATAGTGAGCAGAGTGCTGTAGACTTGCTGGGCCGAATGGCATAATACTGCTCCTATGTCTTATGGTGAGTCACAAATATTGATTGATTTTTCCATTGCACAAGCACCTTGCAAATCAAACTAAACATACATCAACGTCTTCTACTCTTGAAAAGCAGAATGAGTTCTACATTAAATATGTAAACGTACCTCAAGTCCAGCACCTGGCTTGCAACGACTCCAGGCTGCATAGATTTCCCTTCAGCTACGTCATACAGAAACAGCTTACAATCGCACACAACTGCATATGCTCTCTGCCATCCCTTCTTCACCCCAGTTGGCTTGGGAATCTGAAGTACCAAACAGGAAGTCAATTCAAGTTCAATCAACATAATATTTCAGCACTTTGAGGGGGGGAGTGGGGAACCACAGTGGCAAATCTCCTGCCTCACAGCACCAAAGACGCAGGTTCCATCCAGACTACTGGAGCAGTCTGTGCGGAGTTTTTCGTTCTCCCTGTGCCCGTGTGGGTTTTCTCTGGGTGCTCCAGTTTCCTCCCATATTCCAAAGAAATGCAGGTTCGTAGGTTAATTGGCCTCTATAAATTGCCACCAGTGGATAGGATGCGAAAGTGGAATAACATAGAACCAGTTTACGGGTGATCGATGGTCAGCGTGGACTCAGTGGGCCAAAGGGCCTGTATCCACACTTAACCTCTAAACTACAAAAACTAAACTAAATCTCTGCAAAACCCTCAAAACGTTTATATAGTCAACTGCCTTCCCTAATTAATTTTTGCATCTTTTTTATGCCTTTCTACTTCACCATTGAAATTTAGACAACTATTGCTTTTAGAATTTATTTCAGTTACAAAAATACGTGATATTATCCCCTGCGAATGAAATCTCCAAAAATGGCGTGTTAAGTTTGGAAACGGTACATTATCGGAAAGAAATTTCAACACCATAGCACAGTTGGTTACCTGTTGCATGAGATACAACGTTGACGATGGGGTGCCTTAATTTAGTTTAGTTTAAAGATAGAGTGTGGAAACAGGCCCATGTCGACCAGCGATCACCCGTACATTGGTTCTATGTTATCCTACTTTCGCATCCTACACATTAGGAGCAATTTAAAGATGCCAATTAACTACAAACCCGCATGTCTTTGGGATGGAGGAGGAAACTGGAGCACCTGGAGAAAACCCACATGGCTACAGGGAGAATGTACAAACTCCGTACAGGCAGCACCTGTGGTCAGGATGGTGCCCTGCGCTGTGAGGCAGCAGCTCCACCATTACGCTACTGTGCTGCCCCTCGAGTCGCATGGACTCCCCATGTTTCTGCTGTGTGATAGTGCGAACAACATTGGGTCTATTCCAAATTTAATAAATTCATACAGGGCACCTTCTCAGACACAGCTTCATCATTCAGTCCACGAACTGGAGGCACAGTGATAGAGTTGCCACCTCACAGTGCCAGAGAGCTGTGTTCGATCCTGACTATGGGTGCTCTCTGTACAGAGTTTATAGTTCTCCCTGTGACCTGTGTGGGTTTTCTCTGGGTGCTCCGGTTTCCTCCCACACGCCAAAGACCTACCGATTTGTAGGTTAATTGGCTTCGGTAAATTTATAAATTGCCCTTAGTGTGCAGGATAGTGCTAGTGTACGGGGATCGCTGGTTGGCACGCACTTGGTGAGCTGAAGGAGTCTAAACTAAACTCCTGTTCTTTCATCTTAGTGTTAACTACCAATATTGAGCAAACACCATGAATTCTATAGATTCTTTGCTATACTTAAATGAGAAGCAGTTTTCATACCTTTACATAGCCTTTGTAGGCAGTTCCTATTCCCCTCTGGACATCTATTCCAAGCGGCCTCTTTGCTTGCTCAGATGGTATCGGGCACACTTGAGGGGCACTGTCCTTGCACAATACGTGGCAGATAAATGAGCAAACTGTGGAACAAGTAAACTTTGGTTAACTACACAATCCAACATATAAATTTCATTGCAGTGTGAGTACATTGAAGATGCTGTGCATCAATCTGGATGCTGCCCAGTAACGACACTATTTTTCTGCCCAATGTTATCGACAGTGCACTGAATCAATAAGAATAGGTGCAAAATCAGTTCAACAAATGTATGTTTTAAAGCATAAAAGCAACATTAATTCTGAAGGGGAAGAACTCGGAGGGTCAGGCAGCATTTGCGGAAGGAAAAGGGCAGTCTACATTTCGGGTCGAGAGCTTGCCTCAGGAGTGAGAGTGTGGAGGGGAGATTACCACTGTCATGCTGCAGGTGGATCCACAACCCGAGGACACGAACATCTCTCCCTCTCCCTCCCTCCCTCCATATCTACCTATCTATCTATCCAGATTCTACCACACATACCCTTTCGTTTAGCTTTAGAGTTTAGTTTAGAGATACAGCATGGGAACAGGCCCTTCGCCCCAGCGAGCACCAATTACATGTTCACACTAGTTTGATGATATCCCACTCCCTACTCACTGGGGGCAATTTGCAGAAACCAATAAACCTACTAACCCTACTAACCCGCACATCTTTGGGACGTGGGAGGAAACTGGAGCACTCAGATGAAACCCGTGCAGTCACAGAGAGAACGTGCAAACTCCGCACAGACAACACCCAAGGTCAGGGTTGAAACCGGGGCTCTGGCGCTGTGAGGCAGCAGTTCCACCTGCTGCTCTCACTGCATCAACACCCCCACCCCACCCCACCCCGTTCCCACCCTACCTCTCTTATTTGATCCCAAACTCAACCTTGTTTTTACATCAGGCTCCATCAGCATCAGCCCCTTATCACATCGCATGTCCACCTGTTACCATCTCCGCCCCTCTCTCCCGCACTCGCCTCCACCCATCAATCCACTCCTCCTCACCGCTTGCCAGCTCTTGCCCTACCCCCGCACCTCTTTATACCCGGCCATCTCCCCTGCACTCCTTCCGTCCACATCAAGGCTCAGGGCTCAAAACGGTATTGGGGGTAGAGTGCTGACATGGATAGAAAATTGGTTGGCAGACAGGAAACAAAGAGTAGAGATTAACGGGTCCCTTTCAGAATGGCGGGCAGTGACTAATGGGGTACCGCAAGGCTCGGTGCTGGGACCGCAGCTATTTACAATATGCATCAATGATTTGGATGAAGGGATTCAAAGTAACATTAGCAAATTTGCAGATGACACAAAGCTGGGTGGCAGTGTGAACTGTGAGGAGGATGCTATGAGAATGCAGGGTGACTTGGACAGGTTGGGGGAGTGGGCAGATGCATGGCAGATGAAGTTTAATGTGGATAAATGTGAGGTTATCCACTTTGGTAGCAAAAACAGGAAGGCAGATTACTATCCAAATGGCGTCAAGTTGGGAAAAGGGGAAGTACAACGGGATCTGGGTGTCCTTGTTCATCAGTCTATGAAAGTAAGCATGCAGGTACAGCAGGCAGTGAAGAAAGCGAATGGCATGTTGGCCTTTATAACAAGAGGAGTCGAGTGTAGGAGCAAAGAGGTCCTTCTGTAGTTGTATAGGGCCCTAGTGAGACCACACCTGGAGTATTGTGTGCAGTTTTGGTCCCCTAATTTGAGGAAGGACATTCTTGCTATTGAGGGAGTGCAGCGTAGGTTTACAAGGTTAATTCCCGGGATGGCGGGACTGTCATATGCTGAGAGAATGGAGCGGCTGGGCTTGTACACTTTGGACTTTAGAAGGATGAGAGGATATCTTATTGAAACATATAAGATTGTTAAGGGTTTGGACACGCTAGAGGCAGAATACGTGTTCCTGATGTTGGGGGAGTCCAGAACCAGGGGTCACAGTTTAAGAATAAGGGGTAAGCCATTTAGAACGGAGACGAGGAAACACTCTTTTCTCACAGAGAGTTGTGAGTCTATGGAATTCTCTGCATCAGAGGGCGGTGGAGGCCGGTTCTCTGGATACTTTCAAGAGAGAGCTAGATAGGGCTCTTAAAGATCGCAGTCAGGGGATAGAAACATAGAAAATAGGTGCAGGAGGAGGCCATTGTGTTCATGGCTGATCATCCCCTATCAATAACCCGTCCCTGCCTTCTCCCCATATCACGTGACTCCACTAGCCCCTAGAGCTCTATCTAACTCTCTCTTAAATCCATCGAGTGATTTGGCCTCCACTGCCCTCTGTGGCAGGGAATGGCATAAATTCACAACTCTCTGGGTGAAAACCTTTTTTCTCACCTCAGTCTTAAATGACCTCCCCTTTATTCTAAGACTGTGGCCCCTGGTTCTGGACTCGCCCAACAATAGGAACATTTTTCCTGCATCTAGCTTGTCCAGTCCTTTTATAATTTTATATGTTTCTATAAGATCCCCCTCATCCTTCTAAACTCCAGTGAATACAAGCCTAGTCTTTCCATCTTTCCTCATATGACAGTCCCGCCATCCCAGGGATCAATCTCGTGAACCTACGCTGCACTGCCTCAATCACAAGGATGTCCTTCCTCAAATTAGGAGACCAAAACTGTACACAATACTCCAGATATGGTCTCACCGGAGCCCTATACAACTGCAGAAGAACCTCTTTACTCCTATACTGAAATCCTCTTGTTATGAAGGCCAACATTCCATTAGCTTTCTTCACTGCCTGCTGTACCTGCACGCCAACTTTCAGTGACCGGTGTACAAGGACACCCAGGTCTTGCTGCACCTCCCCCTTACCTAACCTAACCCCATTGAGATAATAATCTGCCCCCTTGTTTTTGCCGCCAAAGTGGATAACCTCACATTTATCTATATTATACTGCATCTGCCACGCATCTGCCCACTCACTCAACCTGTCCAGGTCACCCTGCAACCTCCTAACATCCACTTCACAGTTCACACTGCCACCCAGCTTTGTGTCATCTGCAAACTTGCTAGTGTTGCTCCTAATTCCCTCTTCCAAATCATTAATATATATGGTAAACAGTTGCGGCCCCAACACCGAGCCTTGTGGCACTCCACTCGCCACTGCCTGCCATTCTGAAAAGGATCCGTTCACTCCTACTCTTTGCTTCCGGTCTGCCAACCAATTTTCTATCCATGTCAACACCCTACCCCCAATACCATGTGCTCTAATTTTAGTCACCAGTCTCCCGTGCGGGACCTTATCAAAGGCTTTCTGAAAGTCTAGATACACTACATCCACTGGCACCCCTTCATCCATTTTACTTGTCACATCCTCAAAAAATTCCAGAAGATTAGTCAAGCATGATTTCCCTTTCATAAATCCATGTTGACTTGGACTAATCCTTTTACTGCTATCCAAATGCCCCATTATTACCTCTTTAATAATTGACTCCAGCATCTTTCCCACCACCGAAGTCAGGCTAACTGGTCTATAATTCCCCGTTTTCTCTCTCGCTCCTTTCTTGAAAAGTGGGATAACATTAGCTATCCTCCAATCCACAGGAACTGATCCTGAATCTATTGAACATTGGAAAATGATCACCAATGCATCCACTATTTCTAGAGCCACCTCCCTGAGGACCCTGGGATGCAGACCATCAGGACCAGGGGATTTATCATCCTTCAGTCCCATTAGCCTACCCAATACTATTTCTCGCCTAATGAAAATTTCTTTCAGTTCCTCCACCCCATTAGATCCTCTGTCCTCCAGTACATCTGGGAGATTGTTTGTGTCTTCCTTAGTGAAGACAGATACGAAGTACCTATTCAACTCTTCTGCCATTTCCTTGTTGCCCATAATAATTTCACCCGTGTCTGCCTTCAAGGGACCCACATTTGACTTTGCTACTCTTTTTCCCTTAACATATCTAAAGAAGCTTTTACTGTCCTTCTTTATATTCCTGGCCAGCTTCCCCTCATACTTCATCTTTTCAGCCCATATTGCCCGTTTTGTTTCCTTCTGTTGTCCTATGAAAGTTTCCCAATCCTCTGGCTTCCGGCTACTCTTTGCTGTGTTATACATCTTTTGGGGAGAAGGCAGGAACGGGGTACTGATTGGGGATGATCAGCCATGATCACATTGAATGGCGGTGCTGTCTCAAATAGAGAAAGCTATTAGACAGTGTGTGAGGCAGGGGGCAGAGAAGGGAAGCACTCAGACCCAACATGTAGGGGGGAAAGAAGAAAACAATAATAAACAGAGAATAAGAGGTGGTGGGGTTCTTAAATGGGTGAGCAGAGAAACAGAGGGGTGTAAAATAGGGGGCGGAAGCAATAGGTAGCAAGGTGAAAAGTAAAAGTGGCAGGCAGACAAATCCAGGGCAAATATCAAAAAGGGCCACTTTTCAACATAATTGTAAAAAGGGTAAGAGCGTTGTAAAAACAAGCCTGAAGGCTTTGTGTCTCAATGCAAGGAGCATTCGTAATAAGGTGGATGAGTTGAACGTGCAGATAGCTATTAATGATTATGATATAGTTGGGATCACGGAGACATGGCTCCAGGGTGACTAAGGCTGGGAGCTGACATCCAGGGATATTCAATATTCAGGAGGGATAGAGAGAAAGGAAAAGGAGGTGGGGTAGCGTTGCTGGTTAGAGAGGAGATTAACGCAGTGGAAAGGAAGAACATTAGCTTGGAGGATGTGGAATCGGTATGGGTAGAGCTGCAAAACACGAAGGGGCAGAAAACGCTGGTGGGTGTTGTGTACAGGCCACCTAGCAGTAGTAGTGAAGTTGGGGATGGCATCAAACAGGAAATTAGAAATGCGTGCAACAAAGGCAAAACAGTTATAATGGGTGACTTCAATCTACATATAGATTGGGTGAATCAAATTGGCAGGGGTGCTGAGGAAGAGGATTTCTTGGAATGTATGCGGGATAGTTATCTAAACCAACATGTAGAGGAACCAACGAGAGAGCAGGCTATTCTAGACTGGGTATTGAGTAATGAGGAAGGGTTAGTTAGCAGTCTTGTTGTGCGTGCCCCCTTGGGCAAGAGTGACCATAATATGGTTGAGTTCTTCATTAGGATGGAGAGTGACATTGTTAATTCAGAAACAACGGTTCTGAACTTAAAGAAAGGTAACTTTGAGGGTATGAGACGTGAATTGGCCAAGATTGACTGGCAATTAGTTCTAAAAGGGTTGACGGTGGATATGCAATGGAAGGCATTTAAAGACTGCATGGATGAACTACAAAAATTGTTCATCCCAGTTTGGCAAAAGAATAAATCAGGGAAGGTAGTGCATCCGTGGATAACAAGGGAAATCAGGGATAGTATCAAAGCAAAAGATGATGCGTACAAATTAGCCAGAAAAAGCAGCATACCAGAGGACTGGGAGAAATTCAGACCAGCAGAGGAGGACAAAGGGCTTAATTAAGAAAGGGAAAATAGATTATGAAAGAAAACTGGCAGGGAACATAAAAACTGACTGCAAATGTTTTTATAGATATGTGAGGAGAAAGAGATTAGTTAAAACAAATGTAGGTCCCTTGCAGTCAGAAACAGGTGAATTGATCATGGGGAACAAGGATATGGCGGACCAATTGAATAACTACTTTGGTTCCGTCTTCACTAAGGAAGACATAAATAATCTGCCGGAAATAGCAGGGCACCGCGGGTCAAAGGAGATGGAGGAACTGAGTGAATCCCAGGTTAGTCGGGAAGTGGTGTTGGGTAAATTGAATGGATTAAAGGCCGATAAATCACCAGGGCCAGATAGGCTGCATACCAGAGTACTTAAGGAAGTAGCTCCAGAAATAGTGGATGCATTAGTGATAATTTTTCAAAACTCTTTAGATTCTGGAGTAGTTCCTGAGGATTGGAGGGTAGCAAACGTAACCCCACTTTTTAAGAAGGGAGGGAGAGAGAAAACGGGGAATTACAGACCAGTTAGTCTAACATCGGTAGTGGGGAAACTGCTAGAGTCAGTTATTAAAGATGGGATAGCAGCACATTTGGAAAGTGGTGAAATCATTGGACAAAGTCAGCCTGGATTTACGAAAGGTAAATCATGTCTGACGAATCTTATAGAATTTTTCGAGGATGTAACTAGTAGAGTGGATGTGTTGTATCTGGACTTTCAGAAGGCTTTCGACAAGGTCCCACATAAGAGATTAGTATACAAACTTAAAGCACATGGTATTGGGGGTTCAGTATTGATGTGGATAGAGAACTGGCTGGCAAACAGGAAGCAAAGAGTAGGAGTAAACGGGTCCTTTTCACAATGGCAGGCAGTGACTAGTGGGGTACCGCAAGGCTCAGTGCTGGGACCCCAGCTATTTACAATTTATATTAATGAGCTGGATGAGGGAATTGAAGGCAACATCTCCAAGTTTGCGGATGACACTAAGCTGGGGGGCAGTGTTAGCTGTGAGGAGGATGCTAGGAGACTGCAAGGTGACTTGGATAGGCTGGGTGAGTGGGCAAATGTTTGGCAGATGCAGTATAATGTGGATAAATGTGAGGTTATCCACTTTGGTGGCAAAAACAGGAAAGCAGACTATTATCTAAATGGTGGCCGATTAGGAAAAGGGGAGATGCTAAGAGACCTGGGTGTCATGGTACACCAGTCATTGAAAGTAGGCATGCAGGTGCAGTGAAGAAAGCGAATGGTATGTTAGCTTTCATAGCAAAAGGATTTGAGTATAGGAGCAGGGAGGTTCTACTGCAGTTGTACAGGGTCTTGGTGAGACCACACCTGGAGTATTGCGTACAGTTTTGGTCTCCAAATCTGAGGAAGGACATTATTGCCATAGAGGGAGTGCAGAGAAGGTTCACCAGACTGATTCCTGGGATGTCAGGACTTTCATATGAAGAAAGACTGGATAGACTCGGCTTATACTCGCTAGAATTTAGGAGATTGAGAGGGCAACGTACAAAATTCTTATGGGGTTGGACAGGCTAGATGCAGGAAGATTGTTCCCGATGTTGGGAAAGTCCAGGACAAGGGGTCACAGCTTAAGGATAAGGGAGAAATCCTTTAAGACCGAGATGAGAAAAACATTTTTCACTCAGAGAGTGGTGAATCTCTGGAACTCTCTGCCACAGAATGTAGTTGAGGCCAGTTCATTGGCTATATTTAAGAGGGAGTTAGATGTGGCCCTTGTGGCTAAAGGGATCAGGGGGTATGGAGAGAAGGCAGGTACGGGATACTGAGTTGGATGATCAGCCATGATCATATTGAATGGCGGTGCAGGCTCGAAGGGCCGAATGGCCTACTCCTGCACCTATTTTCTATGTATCTATGTATCTATGAAGGGCCGAATGGCCGACCCCTGCACCTATTGTCTATTGTCCCATTTCCCTCCACAGATGCCGCCTGAAGCGGCAAAGCTCCTCCAGGTGTATAAAATCATGAGAGTAATAGCTCGGTTAGATGCACAGAGTCTCTTGCCCAGGTGTACGAATCGAGGACCAGAGGACATAGGTTTAAGGAGGAGGGGTAAAGATTTAATAGGAATCTGAGGGGTAACTTTTTCACACAGAAGGTTGTGGGTGTAAGGAACAAGCTGCCAGAGGAGGTAGTTGAGGGAGCGACTATCCCAACGTTTAAGAAACAGTCGGACAGGTGCATGGATAGGACAGGTTTGGAGGAATATGGACCAAATGGAAGCAGGTGAGACTCGTGTAGCTGGGACATGTTGGGTGGTGTGGGCAAGTTGGGTCGAAGGGCCTGTTGCCACACTGTATCACTCTATGAGCTGAGTTCATTTTACTCCAGCATCGGCATCTCTTAGGTCTCCACTAAATCTGAAGAGTATAAAAAGTCTTAATACAGATGATGCTATTGTAGTACTCACCATCGCAGGCATAGCCCTGTCGTACTAAACCCACCATCAGAGAGGTGCAATGGCTACACTGGGTTGGGCTGGAGAAGTTTCTGATGCTGACTTGGTGGGCTTTAGGCTGTGAAATTTAAAGAAACATCGAAAGGATACAAAATCAGAAATGGCAAATTGATGTACCGATGTACATCTCCACTGAACAAGTGATTACATGATTTACCTTTTTAAACAGAGTTTGGAATTAAGTTGGCATTGAACCTGTCATTTTGAATATTTAGATTCATTGTACAGACATTATTCTGAAATGAGGCATGACATTGGTGCCCAAATGGCACGGCAACTATTCCAACCATCTCACGTTTCCTGCCACCTGGGTTCAGTTTGACTTGTTGAGAGTTTGCACATTCTCCCTGTAACCATGCCAGGACCAGGGTGGGTCGGTGCCTCAGACGGAGTCTGGACAAGGACACGGGGTCTCAGGGTCAAGGGGACGCAATGGTGCCGGTTTCCAACGGGAACGGTGACGGATGCACCACACATCTCTGTCCTCCAGTTCCTGTGGACTTCCACCGCTGGAAGTATAGGATTTTGTTGTGTGTGCTTTATCATCATTGAATAGACCATTGCAACATAGGGATGGGAGGCTATTGCTCTGAGAGCCAGCGGAACTTTATTGGGCTGAATGGCCTAGTAAGGAAATATGTAAGTACTTAAAGTACAGAAAATATTACCTTTGGCAAAGGAGTAGGTTGTACGAATATAGGAGATGTAGCAGCAGGAGTAGTTTGATGAGGCGTCAGTGGCTCCTGAAATGTAACAAAATAGAAGGAAAAGTTAAGATACTAGCTTCTAGATTTTGGCATGTACAAAAATTAATGCCACCTTCCCAAGAAATCCTCCCATTTTCGCAGTAGATCAGCAAATTGCTGATCATGAGTTTGGACTGCGATTACCGTAATGACAGCTATACAAACAATATTGCAGTCAGATCAGTGCAATAATCATTTTTGAATAAGACACAAAGTGCTGAAATAACCCAGTGGGTCAGGCAGCATCTGTGGAAAGAATGTAAAGGCGGAGGGAGGGATAGGAGTGGAAAGTAGGACAGTGGGAGAAATGAATGTTCTCCAGGGTGGGAAGGGGAAAGGGAGGGGGTTGTGAATGGAAAAAGGAGAATTTAATGTTCATACCATGTTATCTTGTTAGCTTTTCAATAACGTGTTATAAGATCAACAGAGGTTGGTGCCTTCGATTTTTACATTAAAAACGACTTAAAACAGTACCAAACAAGGATTACGGCATTCAAACGAATGGCAAATTGTGTTGAAAGCATAAAGGGCCTGTCCCACTTGGCCGTCATTTGCGCCTCATTTACGCGTCATATGTAAAATAGGTTGACGCGTCGTGACTTGTGGGGTGCGTGTGGGTGACGCACGCATTGCGCATGATGAGGCGTGGAGTCGCATGTGGTGGCGCGCACCTGGATTTCGTAGTGCAACGAAATCCTCGCGCGCCACCTGCGTGACGTATCGCGTACGCACGCTGACGCATTGGCGTCGCATGCTGGCGTCCCAACGTCTCACGTGTACCGCGTGGTGACGCATGGTTACGTCACTGTGCGTCGACGTCCGTAACCATGCGTCGCCGCGCGCCTCAGGGTATTCTAATGATGTCACGCGCACCAGACAGATGTGCTGACGCGTGATTTGCGCGCGACGTCGCGCATCACGACGCATCGACCTATTTTACATATGACGCGTAAATGAGGCGCAAATGACGGCCTAGTGGGACAGGCCCTTTATAAATCCGTTTTCTGAGGGGAATACTATACTTCATAAGATAGCTTTACATTTATTTCATTGGAAAGATTGTTTTTAAATAAGTGCATAAATATGATGGTACTTACATCCCTTTGACCCACATGGTAAGAAGCTGAGGGTGAAGGAGAAAGGAGCGATGCTTCTGGTTTCAGGGCCCCAATATCACACTCACTGACAGAACCACTCTAGAAAATATCAATTTGGAATAAAGGTCTGTTTTAAACATTCGGTTTCAAATTATTGCTCGAAAATAATTAGTTAAGTCAATCTACTTTCTGTTCGCAAGGAGGTGTTTCCAAGAAGTAAGAATATTAAGTTTTAAAAACCATACCCAAAATTGCACTTTAAAACAACTTTAATGCATTATTTTTACAAGTGGCAGCAAGTTTCTTCAATCAAAAAATAAGCTGGGATGAAGAAGTGCATCTCTGGATGCCCATCAAATTATTAAATCTAAGAAGAAATAAAAGGAGAAGGCTATTCACACCTCAACCTTACTCCGTTTAATAAGATCATGGCTGAGCTTGCATGGAGCCAATTTCACACGCAAACTGCATATACTTTGATTCCCTTCATGTCAAAAACTCTATTGAACTGTGCTTTGGAATATACTTCGCTTGGGCAGCTTACACCCCAGCGGTATACATATTGACTTCTCTAACTTCAAGTAACCCTTGCTTTCCCTCTCTCTCCACCCCTCCCCCATCCTAGTTCTCCAACCAGTCTGACTGTCCTCCTGATTACATTTTATCTCTGTATGCCTCGTTGTCACCTTCCCCAGCTAACAATGATCTATTCTACATTTTCCTTGTGCTTCGTCCCCTTGGATGTCTCGTTTTCACACTCCCGACCCTCAGTCTGAAGAAGGGTCTTGACCCGTAGCGTCACGCATTCCTTCTATCCAGAGATGCTGCCTGTCCCGCTGAGTTACTCTAGCATTTTGTGTCTACCTTCGAGATGAACCAACTTCTCCTCGCTTCTGTCCAGTACAACCATCTCTGATTTTGAGAATGTAACCCGTTTCCAGACACTGCCGCCAAAGGAAATGTCATTCCCGTACTCTCCAGCAAGCCCAGTGGAAATGTTGTGCATTTCAATAACATAACCTCTCATTTTTCTAAAATCAAACTGGTTTAAGACCAGTGTGTGTAATCCCTCCTCATATGACACACCAGTGATCCCAAGAACAAAGATGGTGTTGGTTGCAGATCTCAAAATAAGCAATTGAACAAAAGAACCATTCTACTTGGTGCTGGAGTAACTCAGCAGGTCAAGCAGCAGCTTTGGGGAACATAAATAGGCAACATTTCGGGTCAGACTGATTGTAATAGCGGTAGGACTAAGCCTGGTGAGTAATAAGTGGATATAGGCGAGGGGGGAGTGTTGGTTAGGCAGATGGTTGGACAAAAGCCAGAGATAAAAAGACAGAAGGTGCAAGATAGATTTCTTACTTTTCATTTCTGGCCTTTGTCCAACAGTCTACCATTCAACCCCCTCACCTGTATCTACCTATAACGTGCCAGACTTTGCCCCAGCCCCTCCTCTCTTGCAGCTTTCTACCCCCTACTACCATCAGTCTGAAAAATGGTCCCGACATCACCTCACCACATTCTGCAGAGATGCAGCCCGACTCGTTGGATTACTCCAGCACGTCGTCTCTTTTTTGGTAAAGCAGCATCTGCAGTTCCCATTGTCTACCATTTTACGCAGACTGCATCCCAAAGAGCCAAATTATTACTTCACAGATTCATTAAAATTATGTTTTGAACAAAACATTATCTCTTCCTTCACAGATTTTTTTTAAAGAATGTTGACATGTGGCAAAAGTGACAGCCAACATGTAACAATAATGAAATAAATGATCAGATTATTTATTTTAGGTAGACAAAAAGTGCTGCAGTAAGTCAGCGGGACATGCAGCATCTGTGGAGAGAAGGTTCCTTCTATCCAAAAATGCCGCCTGTCCCACTGAGTTACTCCAGCATTTTGTGTCTATCTTTAGTGTATAACCAGTATATGCAGTTCCTTCCTACATATTTATTTGAGGTGCTGTTTGAGATACAAGTATGCCCAAGGTGACTGGAGAAATACCTTAGCTTTCCTTCAAATAGTACTGTAATAGTATAGTAAATGTTTAAAAGACACTATTTAAATGCGTTTCCTAAAGAGTAGTGCATTAACAATACTGTACCATGCAATACTGTACTGGAGTACAAGCTAGATTACGAGTTGAGGTTGCTGAGCAAGTCATAATCACAACATCCTATCTAAGAACAATATAGAACAACAAAATGCTGGAGTAACTCAGCGGAACAGGCAGCACCTCTGAAGAGAAGGAATGGTTGACGGTTCGGGTCGAGATCTGCCTGTCCCGCCGAGTTACTCCAGCATTTTGTGTCTATCTTCGGTTTAAATAGGTCTGAAGAAGGGTTTTGCCTTGAAACGTCACCCATTCCATCTCTCCAGCAATGCTGCCTGTCCCGCTGAGTTACTCAAGCTTTATGTGTCTATCTTCGGTTTAAAACAGTATCTGCAGTTCGTTCCTACACAACATATAACACATACCAGCAGCTTGATAAAAAGTTATCAATTTGAGATCACTGTTTTTCTCTTCAAAGATTCTGCCTGATCAACTGAGAAATTCCATTTTTTCCATGTTAGTTTAAATATGATTATCACACCGCTTGGAACTCTGTTCCAGTTTGCAAAGTCACTGAATATTTCCAGCATTTTTATTTTATCAAGATGTTATAACTTTTATGTAGCTACTGGATCTTTGATCTCCATCTTTTTGAGTAACTTACAGAGTTATCAGAGGACATATTTAAAAAGCACACACAATATCCTTTAACATAAAGACCATTTTAAAATAATGATGGGGTACATTCATATTAAGTAACAAGAACTACTTTACTTCAATTGTAATTTATTCTCGAACCATAACCTGGTCTACAATGTACTAAAGAATGGATGCTGTCAGGTACGGCAAAATATTTTCTTACATGTCTTTTCTTTGAAAAGCAGGGCTTGATGGAAGACATCAAGTTTGAAAAAGATAGCCAGAAAACAAGAATCATTGAAACAATACATTAAAACAACATATCAGACAGGGAAGAGTAAATGTCAGGTCACCTAGCTTTTGTAAATTCCAAAACTCTAAGATGCAGATCAATTACATGCTCGCTAAATGTAGAAATAGTTACATTTGGAGTCAAATTTAGGAGTTCAAATAAGTGACTATAAACTCCTCAGCGGACTCACAAATTAGGGACTAACGAGAAAAGTACTACAAAATGTTTATCTTTACTAGATGAAAGTTCGAGATCACATCTGAAACTCATAGATATATTATAAAATCAAGTTCAACAATCTGAAATAATTAATGAGGGGTGATTGAAAGCATTTGTCTAATTTTATTTGAACTCCTGAGGCCGATTAATTCTCTCAAATGCACTGATTTCAAAAAAATATTTATTAAAAAATGCCAACATTTTGTGTTTAGTAGATTGCTGAATTATGTTATCAATGGAAGATTATTTTTCCGATTGAGTGTCATGGGAACAGCAATTAGGAAGTTAAGTATGAAATATCACCAGTTTATTTTAATAGCTTTCAAACACGAGCGGTGGGAATCAAGTAGTGGAAGTTTCACGTAAAGCGACAGAAGTGAGTAACACAGGAGGAAACACAGCTGGTTCGTAGGGTCAGGTTATGAAGTTTGTAACAGTTAGGGTGACAAAGCAAGCACTGAAACTTACTTCTTCCCAAAATGCTAGGAGAGATGATGTAGACGAGGATGAAACAGAGCCCTTAAGTGCAACAGATACGAGAAAAACACACTTAGTGAATTCCCTTCACAGACTGAAAGGTTTTCATCAGGACACCATCTCTTGCAAAGAGACTACTGCATTGGGATATAATCAGATTTCTTTTAAAGGAAGACAGTGAGGCCACTAAAAGCAACACAATTTACAGATTCATGGGAGATGTTTGGAATAAGCATAACTCCATGCAATAAAGTGTACATCCAATTCCCTTTCCAAATTTTAATTTGTGAAGAATTAGCATTGGAAAAATGGAGTGTGAACTAAATCTGCATTCATTTCGCATCGTTAATTTGTGAAGAATTAGCATTGGAAAAATGGAGTGTGAACTAAATCTGCATTCATTTTAGACTTTTGGCTCAAACCTTGAAAATGGGTACATCAATCACTTGAGTACATCAAAGATAGACACAAGATGCTGGAGTCACTCAGCGGGACAGGCAGCATCTATGGAGAGAAGGAATGGGTGACATTTCGGGTCGAACTTCTTAGTCTTCTTAGTCTCGACCCAAAACATCACCCATTCCTTCACTCCGGAGATGCTGCCTCTCCCTCTGAGTGACCCCAGCATCTTGTGTCTATATTTGGTTGAAACCAGCATCTGCCGTTCCTTCCTACAGTTGAATACACCAAATTACTATCTACAATCAGAAACAATCTCTGCATAATTTAATTAATATTTCCAACCACGTATAGTTTTTTCTGCCCTGCTTTACTCAGGATGTATTTCTAATCTCTTCTCTGCTCTAATAGAACTTGTGATTCCACATGGATAACATACCCTTACGAGAGTTTGACCTGATCACTATATAGAGGACACTTACTTTAAATCCTAAGTCATGTGGAACAGGAGAGGTGTTGAAGTAGTCAAAAATTGAGTCTTGAAAATCGGGGAGTTTGAGTCCTTTAATGGAAAAAGTAGAGCAGAAGTTAAAGTTAATCACCATACAGATTTAATATTTGCAAAAAAAGCCGTCCATATCTGTACTGGAAACCCACAGTAAAGTTGATTCAAGCAGCAAATATCACTAACCTTTTTCTGTCCTGGCTCTACTCTCCTCCAATTCTTTCTTTAAATTCAGTATCTCCTCCATGAATTGCTGGTTTTTGGCATCCGCTTCCTTCTGCTTACTATAAAATAATTCATGAACAATAGAATGCAGAATAGCAAAATGAATTTGACGGATACAAGTTTTATATTTGAGTGGAATTTAATTTGATGAGGTTTTAATTGACGGAGATGGAAGGTCAGAGTGGGGAGGATTTACAGATATTCCATTTGTCACCAAAATGCTGCAATATGTGATATTTTGGGCAGAAGAATCTTGACGGCCTAATGGACATTCTACACAAGAATATGTGAGCGGCATGGTGGCGCAGTGGTAGAGTAGCTGCTTCACAGCGGCAGAGACCCGAGTTCCATCCTGACTAAGGGGGCTGTCTGCACGGAGTTTGTATGTTCTCCCCGTGACCGTGGTTGGTTTCTCCGGGTGCTCCGGTTCCCTCCCATATTCCCAAGGATAAAGGGGAAATCTTTTAGGACCGAGATGAGAAAAACATTTTTCACACAGAGAGTGGTGAATCTGTGGAATTCTCTGCCACAGAAGGTAGTTGAGGCCAGTTCATTGGCTATATTTAAGAGGGAGTTAGATGTGGCCCTTGTGGCTAAAGGGATCAGGGGGTATGGAGAGAAGGCAGGTACAGGATACTGAGTTGGTTGATCAGCCATGATCATATTGAATGGCAGTGCAGCCTACTCCTGCACCTATTTTCTATGTTTCTATTCCACAGACGATTTGCAGACAGACAGATGGCTTCTGCAAAATTGTCCCTGGTGTGTAGGATGGAACTAGTGTTTGGATGATTGTTTGTCAGCACGGACTCGGTGGGCCGAAGGGCCTGTGCCCACACTGTATCTCTAAACTAAACTAAATCTTTTAAATTCACTTGAAAAGTCAGAATGGGGAGGATTCACAACCATTCCATTTGTCACCAAGAAGCTGCAATATGTGGCATCTTTGGCAGAGGAATCTTAATACCCTAATGAACATTCCACACAAGAATATATAACCAGAAATTCCCTTTAGAGTTTGGCCTTTTCAACATAGGCTATGCATTCTAGTCTTTGACATTTCCACCCTTTGAAAAAGGTTGTGATTGTCCACTCTATCGATTAACTTTTAATATCAGGGCAAGGCTTAATTGCTGTCAGGTGAAATATGCACTGAAAATTTACTTTTATGTACCAGTCATTGAATATCATGGCATTGAAACAGGTCCTGTGGCCTACCATGCCCTTACTATCAAGTCTTATCTGCACTAATCCTATTACCAACACATGAACCATAACTGTGCTTTGCAATTCAAGTGTCATCTTGATTCTCCGTACATGCCTGCCTTATCAACCGAGCAGTCCATTTACAGCTTTCTCCTCAATTCCCTCAATACCCTTTTCTCCTCTCAGATCTCAGAAGCCTCTGCTTTCACTCACTGCTAGGTAAAAGAATATTGAAAATATATTTTACATTTTTGAGATTGAAAGCTTTTCATAAACTGCTTCAGACAACATCCATGTCATTTTAAACATTGTGGCCAGATAATAATGAACATAAAATCAACTAAAATTAAGGGCCTGTCCCACGGTACGAGTTCATTCCAAGAGCTCTCCCGAGTTTAAAAAAAAATCAAACTCGTGGTAAGCACGTAGAATGTACGTAGCGGGTACGTCGGAGCTCGGGACGTCTCTTAGCGGCTCGTAACGCTAAGGGCAGGTACTCGGGATACGCGGTAAGCTCGTGAAGACTCGTGAAGATTTTTCAACAGGTTGAAAAATGTCCACGAGAGCCCCGAGTACCTACGAGCGGCTATTACTGTAAATCTCCGAGTTCGGATCAGGGGAAACTCGGGAGAACTCTTGAATTAGCTCGTACCGTGGGACAGCCCCTTTATGCATTTATATTGTACCTTATCACTATCCCAGGATATGCTTTGAAAATACTGGGATAGTAATATCAGGAGCTCCACCGTGGGTGCCAACCCAGACTCCACATGCAGCAACTGATTTGGGTTTCCAGTCCAACTGCTAATGGAGTAGTTTGTGGGAGGATGATTATGCAATAGGTCACTGAAGCACAACACCCCTCTGTGCAGTGGTCACTTAGGAGAGCAGCAACGTGCTAATCTATTCAAATCTTTATCAGTAGTAATGTGGGCTTGTAGGGGTGTATGCTTTCAGACTGGTCAGTGCCTTCCATGACTTGCTGCCAACAAAACTTGGGCTTTCAGTCACAAGGTTTGCTGGCATCAACTAATGGAACTGATCGAGATAATTTACAGCCAATTGCATCTTTGCTGCTATTCCTAAATTAATCTAACTAACCTGCACCTACATTTATTTAAAACACATCTAATATTTTCTTAAAACTACGTCGCTGTTGTAACATCCGAACAAAGAAATCCGCCTCACTTTTGCACACTCACAGATGATAACATTCACTTGAACACTCCTGATCACCATCTAGTCAATATATAAAAAGTCCCTTCATGCTTCACTCCATTAAATTCCTTCACAATTTTACAAAACATGGAACAGGATTCATTCAAGTTGTTCTTCACTTCTCTACTCCACTCCAAAGGAAGCAATCTTTAGAAACCATGACTCATCTCGAAAGCCATAGTTTATCCTCCCTAGTACTACCTTAGCAAATATCTGCTGTATGCTCTCCAGAATGGCTACTTCCTTTGTCCAATGGCACATGACTCCAATCATGACCTTGCACACACCTTGGGTAGATGCCGATTGACTATACCCCTTGACCGGGTAGACTAGATTTAGGGCATGGTCCAAGGAAAAGAGGTTAGGCCTTCAGGGGCGGTACGGTGGCACAGCAGTAGAGTTTGTGCCTTACAGCACCACAGACCCGGGTTTGATCCTGACTACGGGTACTTGTCTGTACGGAGTTTGTATGTTCCCCCCCGAAACCTGCGTGGGTTGTCTCAGAGATCTTCGGTTTCCTCCCACACTCCAAAGACGTACAGGTTTGTAGGTTAATTGGCATTGTATAAATATAAACTGTCCCATCATATCTACATACAGGAGGATAGTGTTAATGTTCAGGGATCGCTGGTCGGTGCGGACTCGGTGGGCCAAAGGGCCTGTTGCCGTGCTGTATCTCTAAACTAAACTAAACTTTAGAACCAAGATGAGAGATTTCTTCACCCAGGTTTCTCTGGAATTCAGAGGGATGTAGGTTCTCTGTGTTGAATACATTTGAGACCAAAACTCAAAAGATATTTGGACTCAAGGGATATTAAGAGGAGGCTTGGGGGGGGTTGCAATTCAGTAAGATAATGAACATCGATCTCATGATGACCACCGGGTGGCGCCAGCAATGGCTGCCTCGCCAACAGTCTGTCTGTCCCTTTCTTCTTTTTCGTTGTTTCTTTAGTATGTGTTAAATGTATGTTTTTAGTTTTCTTCAGCTTGTTTTACGTGGGGGAGAGGATTGGGTAGAAACTTTTTCTAATCTCTTAACTCAATGGAGATGCGATTGTTTCCCGTATCGTATCTCCGTCCGCACTGTGGCCTAACATCGAGTAGTTGGCGGCCTTTGCTGGAGACCGACCGGAATCTCCACCGCAGGTGCCTGCAGACTTGATATCGTGGAGCCCACGATCCCTTTGCCAGGGGTCGACCTGCGGAATTTAACATCAGAGACCGACTTCGGGAACACCAGGCCGCAGGAGCTTAGATCGCCCCGACGCGGGAAATTCGACCGCCGGCTGTGGGAGCTTCGGTCGCCCCGACGGATGGTTCGACTGCCAGACGACCGCGGGAGAAGAATGGGGGAAGAAGATTGGACTTTATTGCCTTCCATCACAGTGAGGAATGTGGGGTGTCTGCTGTGATGGATGTTTATGTTAGTTTTTATGTAGTTGTGTGTCTTGTTGCTTTTTTTAGTACGGCTCTATGGTAATTCGCATATCACTGTACCTTAATTGGTACATGTGATAATAAAAGACTTTTGAAACCTTTGCTACATCGGGATGGGGATGGAGACAGGAAGGTTACATGGCCAGCTTCTGGTCTTGTTTAAAAAAAATCATTCCACATCAACACCCAAATTGTAAAAGGTTTAACAAAAAAAAAAGAAATTTAACAGCTGATCGATTTAAAATTGCAACTGAGATTTAAAGTTAATAAATAAAAGATGAAAGCGTAACAAACAGTTACTACAAATAGCCTTGTGAAATATGATCTTCCAGCATAATACTTTAGATTAACGTTTAGACTGGAATGGTCAAAGATGACATTTATATGGGCCTTTTCAGCGCTGTGTGAAAATGAGCAGAGTGCAACCGAATGCAAACTTTAATTCCTAGGTATTCTTAATAATGAACACCATACCTCTCAAAAGCCATGTTGGTCGCTTTCACCCGACTTAGCTCTTCCTGCACTAACTGCTTAGCACGTATTTCTGCTTCAAGCGCTGACTGTAACTCCAATCTAGCTGACATATCCAACTTTGCACTGCGTCTCACTTTCCACAGAGGATCCTGGAGAAACAAACAACAAGACGTAGAGAATTAACAAAGACCAGTTAACGCAAGAATATTCATCGAGGGTAGTTGCTGATTGCTAACATACAGGGGCTGAGTCAACATTTGGTCACATTGAATGGCGGTGCTGGCTCAAAGGGCCGAATGGCCTACTCCTGCACCTATTGTCATTTGTAAAATTCAGCGTTAATTTGTTTTTCCTATGTCAATACTGATGCTAATTTTGTTTCCAATGTCACAAGGTCATCAGTGATAGGAGCAGAATTAGGCCATTTGGCCCATCAAGTCTACTCCACCATTCAATCATGGCTGATCCATCTCTCGCTCCTAACCCCATTTCTCTTGCCTTTTCCCCAGAACCTCCGACACCCATATTAATCAAGAATCTATCTATCCCTACCTTAAAAATAGCCAATGAATATCCAATGTCTCAGGATTCAATAGATTCTAAGTTAAGGCGGGAGGGTACTTTGGGAACAGTTGTTAATGCTCACTTTTTAAAAATTCAATAACAGGATAAACTAAATGCACAACAAATTCCTAAAAGGGTCATGTGTAGGAAGGAGCTGGTTTAAACTGAAGATAGATACAAAAAGCTGGAGTAACTCAGTGGGTCAGACAGCATTTCGGGAGAAAAGGAATAGGTGGCGTTTCTGGTTGAGACTAGGTCATTGTCGGCAAGGTATTCTGCAACTTTATTTATATAGCACATTTCATACACGAGGCAGACTCAAAGTGCTTCACATAAAAACATGTCATACAATAAAATGAAATAATAACATGAAATAAAATAGAATTAAAATAAAATAAAAGCTAAGTTAAAAATGCATTATAGAAAAGTGCAAAAGTTAAAAGTGCAATGTAGTTAAGATTTAGCTGAAAGCTAAAGTAAACATCAAAGTTTTCAGTCTTGTTTTAAAAGTGGTGAAAGTAGGGGCAAGTCTTAAATCTTCAGGAAGTTTATTCCAGCTATTTGTTGCATAGTAACTAAATCCTGCTTTCCCATGTTTTGTATTTACTCTGGGAATCACTAACAGATTGGTCTCAGAAGATCTTAGCGGTCTAGAAGGCTTATATAGTGGAAGCATGTCAGTGATATACTTTGGCCCTAAACCATGTAGTGATTTATAGGTGAGCAGCAGGATTTTGAAATAAATTCTCTGACATACAGGGAGCCAATGTATTTAAGAATTGGTGTAATGTGTTCAAATTTGTTGGTCTTTGTTAGAACTCTAGCAACAGCGTTCTGAAGAAGCTGTGGCTGCCTGACAGGTTTTTCCGGAAGACCTGCAAGGAGACCGTTACAATAATCTAGCCTACTAGTAATAAAGGCATGTACAAGTTTTTCTAAGTCTTGAGCTGACATGAGTCCGCTTAGTCTTGCTACGTTTTTGAGGTGATAGTAGGCCGATTTTGTTACTGATTTGATGTGACTGTCGAAATGTAAATCTGAATCCATAATAACCCCGAGATTTCTGGTTTTGTTTGAAGTTTTCAGGGACAGAGAGTGAAGGTGTTGGGTTACTTTAAGCCTTTCTTTTTTAGCACCAAAAACAATTATCTCCGTTTTGTCCTTATTTAGTTGGAGGAAAGTTTGGCACATCCAGTCTTTGACTTGCTCAATGCACTGGCACAGCAGATCTTTGGGGCGATAGTCATTTGGTGATAGCGCTACATAGATTTGAGTGTCATCGGCATAGCAGTGGTGGTCAATATTATTATTTTGCATGATTTGCCCTAGTGGGAGCATGTAGATGTTGAATAAAGAGGGCCCTAAGATCGAACCTTGCAGGACTCCACACGTCACGTTGGGTGGTTTTGATACAAAGTCGCCAATGGAAACAAAATAGTTCCTATCTTGTAGATATGACCTGAACCAACTTAAGGCTGTGCCTGAAAGCCCCACCCATTTTTCCAACCTGTCCAAAAGTATTGAGTGATCAACAGTGTTGAATGCAGCACTGAGGTCTAATAGCATCAATATTGAAACTTTGCCAGAGTCTGTGTTAAGACGGATGTCGTTTAGAACTTTAATAAGGGCTATGAAGAGGTCGAAATCCTGACTGGAAGTTGTCGTAGCAGCCAGTTGAAGCCAGGAAGTGATTAAGTTGCTGGAGGACAACTTTCTCAATGATTTTACTTATGAAAGGTAGGTTTGATATTGGTCTATAGTTGTTAATAATAGAGGCATCTAGGCTCCGCTTTTTAAAAGGGGTTTAATAACTGCAGTTTTCAAGGCTTTTGGGAAATTGCCTGATTGAAGAGAGCTGTTAACTATTTGCAGTATGTCTATTGCTAGGCAGTCAAAAACATTCTTAAAGAAGTTGGTAGGTAAAGCATCAAGGCAGCAGGTGGATGGCCTTAGTTGTGTCACCGTTTCCACAAGAGTTTTAGAGTCTATGACATTAAAGCATGTCATCATTGCCACGTTACTTTTCCAACAGTTTAATGTCAATACAGTTTTCATATCCATAGCAGGAGCTCCGGAGGGTACTTTGGGAACAGTTGTTGTTGGGAATGGTCACATCTGACATGTGGGAGTCATTTAAAGGCCAGTTGATCAAAGTTCCAGTGAAGTGGACGGATAAGGATAGCAAGATAGGGATGGCCATAAAGGTTGTAAATCTGGTCAAAAAAGAATAAAGAAATGCATGCAAGGTTTAAGAGGACGGAATCAGACAAGGCTTTAGGGAGTATACAGCAAGGAGGAATCGTGGGCGATTGGTGGGGCCAAAAAATGGCTTTGGCGAGTCGTATTAAAGAAAATCCTTTGGGTTTTTACAGCTACTTTAAAGACAAGAGAGCAACTAGGGAGAAGATAGCAAGGAATTTGTGCTTAGAGTCTGGGGATGTAGGCAAGGTACTAAACGGGTCATTCACCTTCTCCTTGGTGAAAATAGATGCAATGAGATCAATGTAGATAATACTAATATGCATGGGCAGATGAGTTCCAGAAGGAGATATTGGGGCTCTTGAAGGGAATTAAGGTGGATAAATCCCCAGCGCCTGATACCCAGGATCGATCTTAGGTTATCAAGAGAGACAAAAGACGAGTATTGACGAAGATCTTTGCGTCTTCTCTAGCCATGGGTGAGATTCTAGAGGACTGGAGATAAGCTAATGTTGTTCCTTTGTTTAAGAAGGGAAGTAGGGAAAAATCAAGGGCCGGTGAGCCTCATATCAGTGGCAAACTAAGAGGGAAACTATTGGAATGGATTCTTCGAGATAGGATTTGGAAGAGAATGGCATGGCTTTGTACACAGCAGGTCACGTCTTACTAACTTGATTGAGTATTTTTGAGATGGTGATGAAGGTGATTGCGGTGGGTAGGGTGGTGGGTGTTGTCTACATGGATTTTAATAAATCGTTTGCTGAAGTCCCCCATGGTAGATTGACCCAGAAATTTCAAATGGATTCAGAAGTGGCTTACTTTTCGAAGACAGAGGGTGGTGGTGGGATGACAATATTTAGGTTGGAGGTCTACGACCAGTGGAGTTCCACAGGATTAGACACAAAAAGCTGGAGTAACTCAGCGGGTCAGACAGCATCTCTGGAGAAAAGGAATATGTGACGTTTCAGGTAGAGACACTTCTTCAGACCACAGGGGGCTGTGCTGGGACCTCTGTTGTTTGTGATATATATTAATGACTTGAACAAAAACGTAGATGAATTGGCTAGTAAATTTGCAGATGACACCAAGATTGCTGGTGGACAGAAATGCTGGAGAAACTCAGCGTCTATGGAGCGAAGGAGATAGGCAAAGTTTCGGGTCGCTTTGAGACCCTTCTTCAGACTGATGTGAGGGTGGGGTGGGGGGGGGCGGGAAGAAGAAAGGAAGAGGCAGTGGGCTGAGGGAGAGCTGAGAAGGGGAGGTGAAAGCAGGGACTACCTGAAATTAGAGAAGTCAATGTGCCAAAACTGCCCAAGTGAAATATGAGGTGCTGCTCCTCCAATTTACGGTGGTCCTCACTCTGGCCATGAAGGAGGCCCAGGACAGAAAGGTCGGATTCGGAATGGGATGGGGAGTTGAAATGCTGAGCCACCGGGAGATCAGGTAGGTTAATGCGAACCGAGCCGAGGTGTTGGGCAAAGCGATCGCCAAGCCTACGCTTGGTCTCACCGATGTAGAGCAGCTGACATCTAGAGCAGCGGATGCAATAGATGAGGTTGGAGGAGATGCAGGTGAACCTCTGCTGCACTTGGAAAGACTGCTTGGGTCCTTGAATGGAGTCAAGGGGGGAGGTAAAGCGACAAGTTCCTGTAGCATTTCCTGTGGTTGCAAGGAAAAGTGCCAGGAGAGGGGGTGGTTTGGGTGGGAAGGAACGAATTGACCAGGGAGTTACGGAGGGAGCGGTCTCTGCGGAAAGCTGACAGGGGAGGAGATGGGAAGATGTGGCCAGGGGTGGGATCCCGTTGGAGGTGGCAAAAATGTCGGAGGATTATTTGTTGTATGTGACGGCTGGTAGGGTGGAAGGTGAGAACATTGGGGGACTGCCCTTGTTACAAGTGGGGGGATGGGGAGTGAGAGCAAAGTTACGGGGTATAGAAGAGACACTGGTGAGAGCCTCATCTTTAGTAGAAGAGGTGAACCCCCGTTCCCTGAAGAATGAGGACATCTCCGATGCCCTGGCAACCGCAGGAAATGCTACACTTGTCGCTTTACCTCTCCCCTTGACTCCATTCAAGGACCCAAGCAGTCTTTCCAGGTGAGGCAGAGGTTCACCTGCACCTCCTCCAACCTCATCTATTACATCCGCTGCTCTAGATGTCAGCTGCTCTACATCGATGAGACCAAGCGTAGGCTTGGCGATCGTTTCGCCCAACACCTCGGCTCGGTCCGCATTAACCTACCTGATCTCCCGGTGGCTCAGCACTTCAACTCCCCGTCCCATTCCGAATCTGACCTTTCTGTCCTGGGCCTCCTCCATGGCCAGAGTGAGGACCCCCGTAAATTGGAGGAGCAGCACCTCATATTTCGCTTGGGCAGTTTACACCCCAACGGTATGAACATTGACTCCTCCAATTTCAGGTAGTCCCTACTTTCTCCTCCCCTTCTCAGCTCTCCCTCAGCCCACTGGCTCCACCTCTTCCTTTCTTCTTCCCGCCCCCCCCACCCTCACATTAGTCTGAAGAAGGGTCTCGACCCTAAATGTTGCCTATTTCCTTTTCTCCATACATGCTGCCTCACCCGCTGAGTTTCTCCAGCATTTTTGTCTACCTTTGATTTTCCAGCATCTGCAGTTCCTTCTTAAACACCAAGATAGCTGGGGTCGCGGACCGAGAGGAAGCTCAAAATATCCAGCGAGATTTAGGTCAGCTACTGAAATTGGTGGAGAAATGGCAGGTGGAGTTTAATCCCAGCAAGTGTGAGGTGTTGCATTTTGAGAGTTCTAATGGAAGGGGAAAATGGACAATTAATGGCACGACTGTTATGTACAGTGTATTCAGAAAGTATTCACACCCCTTCACTTTTTCCACATTTTGTTACGTTACAGCCTTATTCCAAAATGGATTACATTCATTTTTTAAATCATCAATCTACACATAATACTTCATAATAAAAAAAGGGAAAACAGGTGTTTAGAAATGTTTGCAAAGTAATTTAAAAGAAATAACTGAAATATCACATTTACATAAGTATTCAGACCCTTTGCTAAGACACTCAAAATTGAGCTTAGGTTCATCCTGTTTCCATTGATTATCCTTGAGATGTTTCTACAACTTGATTGGAGTCCACCAGTGGTAAATTAAATTGATTGGACATGATTTGGAAAGGTCCCACAGTTGACAGTGCATGTCAGAGCAAAAACCAAGCCATGAAGACGAAGAAATTGTCTGTAGAACTCCGAAACAGGATTGTGTCGAGACACAGATCTGGGGAAGGGTATAAAACAATTTCTGCAGTATTGCACGCCCCAAAGAGCACAGTGGCCTCCGTCATTCTTAAATGGAAGAACTTTGGAACCACCAGGACACTTCATAGAGCTGGTCGCACGGCCAAATTGAACAATCGGGGGAGAAGGGCCTTGGTCAGGGAGGTGACCAAGAACCCGATGGTCACTCTGACAGAGCTCTAGAGTTCCTCTGTGGCGATGGGAGAAACTTCCAGAAGGACAACTATATCAGCAGCAGTCCACCAATCAGGCCTTTATGGTAGAGTGGCCAGACGGAAGCCAATATTGAACTCTTTGGCCTGAATGCCAAGTGTCACATTTGGAGGAAACCAGGCACCGCTCATCACCTGACCAATACCATACCTACGGTGAAGCATGGTGGTGGCAGCATCATGCTGTGGGGATGTTTTTCAGCGGCAGGAACTGGGAGACTAGTCAGGATCGAGGGAAAGATGAACGGAGCAAAGTACAGAGAGATCCTTGATGAAAACTTGCTCCAGAACATTCAGGACCTCAGACTGGAGCAGAGGTTCACCTTCCAACAGGACAACGACCCTAAGCACACAGCCAAGACAATGCAGGAGTGGCTTCGTGACAATCTGTGAATGTCCTTGAGTGGCCCAGCCAGAGCCCGGACTTGAACCTGATCGAATATCTCTGGAGGGACCTGAAAATAGCTGTGCATCGACGCTCCCCATCCAATCTGACAGAGCTTGAGAGGATCTACAGAGAAGAATGGGAGAAATTACCCAAATACAGGTGTGCCAAGCTTGTAGCGTCATAGCCAAGAAGACTTGAGGCTGTAATCGCTGCCAAAGGTGCCTCAACAAAGTACTGGGTAAAGGGTCTGAATACTTATGTAAATGTGATATTTCAGTTATTTATTTTTAATTACTTTGCAAAAAATTTCTAAACAGCTGTTCACACTTTTTGATTATCGGGTATTGTGTGTAGATTGATGATTTAAAAAAAAAGAATTTAATCCATTTTAGAATAAGGCTGTAACGTAACAAAATGTGGAAAAAGTGAAGGGGTGTGAATACTTTCTGAATGCACTGTACAGAGGGATCTTGGGGTCCAAGTCCATAACTCCCTGAAGGTGGCAACACAAGTGGATAGAGTGGTCAAGTACATGGTATGCATGGCTTCATTGGTCAGGGCATTGAGAAAGGAGGTCATGATGCAGCTTTATAGGACTTTGGTTAGACTGAATGTGGGGTATTAGGTGTAGTTCTGGTCACCCCATTACAGGAAGATTGTGGAGATAGAAACATAGAAAATAGTTGCAGGAGGAGGCCATTCGGCCCTTCGAGCCAGGAACGCCATTCATTATGATCATGGCTGATCGTCCCCTATCAATAACCTGTGCCTGCCTTCTCCCCATATCCCTTGACTCCACTAGCCTCTAGAGCTCTATCTAACTCTCTCTTAAATCCATCCAGTGATTTGGCCTCCACTGCCCTCTGTGGCAGGGAATTCCATAAATTCACAACTCTCTGGGTGAAAAAGTTTTTTCTCACCTCAGTCTTAAATGACCTCCCCTTTATTCTAAGACTGTTGCCCTTGGTTCTGGACTCACCCAACATTGGGAACATTTTTCCTGCATCTAGCTTGTCCAGTCCTTTTATAATTTTATATGTTTCTATAAGATACCCCCTCATCCTTCTAAACTCCAGTGAATACAAGCCTAGTCTTTTCAATCTTTCCTCATATGACAGCCCCGCCATCCCAGGGATCAATCTCGTGAATCTACGCTGAACTGCCTCAATCACAAGGATGTCCTTCCTCAAATTAGGAGACCAAAACTGTACACAATACTCCAGATGTGGTCTCACCAGAGCCCTATACAACTGCAGAAGAACCTCTTTACTCCTATACTGAAATCCTCTTGTTATGAAGGCCAACATTCCATTAGCTTTCTTCACTGCCTGCTGTACCTGTAAGCCAACTTTCAGTGACCGGTGTACAAGGACGCCCAGGTCTCGCTGCACCTCCCCCTTAACTAACCTAACCCCATTGAGATAATAATCTGCTCCCTTGTTTTTGCCGCCAAAGTGGATAACCTCACATTTATCTATAATATACTGCATCTGCCAAGCATCTGCCCACTCGCTCAACCTGTCCAGGTCACCCTGCATCCTCCTAACATCCTCTTCACAGTTCACACTGCCACCCAGCTTTGTGTCATCTGCAAACTTGCTAGTGTTGCTCCTAATTCCCTCTTCCAAATCATTAATATATATGGTAAACAGTTGCGGCCCCAACACCGAGCCTTGCGGCACTCCACTCGCTACTGCCTGCCATTCTGAAAAGGACCCGCTCACTCCTACTCTTTGCTTCCGGTCTGCCAACCAATTTTCTATCCATGTCAACACCCTACCCCCAATACCATGTGCTCTAATTTTAGTCACCAGTCTCCCATGCAGGACCTTATCAAAGGCTTTCTGAAAGTCTAAATACACTACATCCACTGGCACCCCTTCATCCATTTTACTTGTCACATCCTCAAAAAATTCCAGAAGATTAGTCAAGCATGATTTTCCTTTCATAAATCCATGTTGACTTGGACTAATCCTTTGACTGCTATCCAAATGCCGCATTATTACCTCTTTAATAATTGACTCCAGCATCTTTCCCACCACCGAAGTCAGGCTAACTGGTCTGTAATTCCCCGTTTTCTCTCTCGCCCCTTTCTTGAAAAGTGGGATAACATTAGCTATCCTCCAATCCACAGGAACTGATCCTGAATCTATTGAACATTGGAAAATGATCACCAATGCATCCACTATTTCTAGAGCCACCTCCTTGAGGACCCTGGGATGCAGACCATCAGGCCCAGGGGATTTATCATCCTTCAGTCCCATTAGCCTATCCAATACTATTTCACCTATTCAACTCTTTTGCCATTTCCTTGTTGCCCATAATAATTTCACCCGTGTTAGCCTTCAAGGGACCCACATTTGACTTTGAGATTGTGGAAAGGGTACCAGAATGATGTCTGGATTAGGTATTAGTTACAGGGAGAGACTAGAGCGACTTAGATTGTTTTCTCTGGAATTTCAGAGGTTGAGGAGAGATCTGCTTGAAGTATATAAAATAGGGTAGACAGTCTGAACCTTTTCCCCAGGATGGAAAAATCAAAGACTACAGGGCATAGCTTTAAGGCCAGAGAGGCAAAGTTTAAAGATGTGCACAAGTTTATTTACACAAAATGTGGTGCCTGCATGGAATGTGCTCCCTGAATGGCATTTAAAAGGTTTTTGGGTAGGCACATGGATATGCAGGGAATGGAAGAATATGGATTATGTGCAGGCAGTTCAGAGATGGTCTTGGCATCATGTTCAGCACAGACCTTGTGGACCAAGGGCCTGTTCCTGTGCTGTACTATTCTATGTTTTATATTCCAGACTTTTGTTTGTTACTCTATTATCAAAAATGCAGAAGCAAAATCTTAATAAAATGTTTCTTCGGTTGAAGATAGTTTACCATTAATCCACATGAAGTATAGACTATAATAGTTTTCTGTCGAAATATTTTATGTGCATGACTAGAAATACATGACTAGAAATTCTAATGTTACACTTACCAATTAGAGGCACAGAGCAATATTTCACTATTTTGTATAGTTGGTTTAAAGATTTGCTGATTAAGTAGATATACAGATGAATCGTGACAAAATGTTCCTCATTGTGGAAAAGTATATGCTTTATGCTTCATGCATGAAATTATTCATCACTAAATTGTATTTTAGCATGCTTTCTAAAGTGTAAGATTTTTAGAAGGCTATAATTTTATATTTCTTCAACAAATTATTTCCTTTGGTTTAAAGAAGACTACCATCCTTCAATAAATCAAAATTGTTTAAAAAATGATCAGGACTTCACACAGAGAAAATAACTATTATAAATCATACCAGTGTTCTTGAACCAAGGCTAGAATTGCGGAGGGATTCAAGTTCTTCTGTCATCTTGGAGGCCAGGGCTTGCAGATATCCTCTTGCATCTTTCTCATCGCTCACCCTAAAAGTATACAGCACAAGTTGATTGAAGGCTGTACAATTGTGGGTTAGTTACATGCATGATCTCTACTGTTTCCAATCTTTACACAATAATAAGCAGGTAAAGAAGTGTGAAAACGCACATCACCAGATTCAGGGGCAGTTTCTTCCCAGCTGTTATCTGGCAACTGAACCATCCTACCACAACCAGAGAGCAATGCTGACCTATTATCTACTTCCTTGATGACCCTTGGGCTATCTTTGATCGGACTTTGCTGGCTTTACCTTGCACTAAATGTTATTCCCTTATTATACACTGTAAATGGCTTGATTGTAATAATCATGTATTGTCTTTCTGCGGACTTGTTAGCACACAACAAAAGGTTTTCAGTGTACCTCAGTACACTTGACAATAAACTAAACTGAGCCAACTAGAAGCTCTTTGTTGAAGAGCCCCTTATTCAAAGATCTATTTTTCTGACATTGATTTATTGCATGGACAAATCCCACATTTTAAGGAATACAATCAGTGAAGTGTCAGAACCTTGAACCACATCATTGCCCATTGAATGAAGGTGGCGACTTCAAACTGGAGCCCATGACATCGTTCAAATGCAGGGGAATGAAGACCATGAAGAACAAAAGGTTTTCACTGTACCTTGGTACACGTGATAATAAACTGAACTCATGTTTATTCAGAAAGACTGCTACCTACCATTGTATAATTTCTGCAATCTGAGCTTCCCAGTGAGCCACAGACTCTTTTCTGGCGGCAAGATCCTGCAATTCATCCTCAAGCCGCCTGTTTTGGGCTGTCAGCTTGTCCACAAATGTGCACATCTGAAAATCAAAAACCGCTGTAATTTAGAAAATAGGTAGAACAGAAATATGTACGAGTGGACTGTCTGCGAATATTCAACATGTTGAACCAGAATACTATCTGATTCCAAAAAAGTCTCAATGTCACAAGAGCTTAATAAATGTAATTAGATAATAGTATCATTAAATATAATTCCACAAGTTTGTGACAGCTCAAGAAAAACATGTATATTCCATAACAGAGTTCAAGTTTTCATCCATTGTCCATGAATGAAAACTTCCCCCCCAAAAAATATTGAGCAACCACAACAAGCCAACACTAAGAGAAACTTTCCAATAGCAAGCCCAGGTGGCATTGTAAATAAGCTGTGAGCACCAGAGTTCTGGGCCATCAATGTAATATCATTGCTGAGGTAACCCATTGTCTTGTCAAAAACATTTCATTGTACCGTTGACCCTGTGTTAACCTACATATGACAAATAAAACTGAACTGAACAATGTAAAGACAGACTCAAATTTCAGCATGTGTCGGAAGGAACTGCAGATGCTGGTTCAAACCGAAGATGGACATAAAACGTTGGAGTAATTCAGCGGGGGTCAGACAGCATCCCTGAGGAAAAGGAATAGGCGACGTTTCGGGTTGAGACCTTTCTTCAGACCCGAAACGTCATCTATTCCTTTTCTCCAGAGATGCTATCTGACCCACTGAGTTACTGCAGCTTTTTGTGACCATCTTCAAATTTCAGCATGGCAGCTTTAAATAATTAAATAAAGAGCTGGATTTTTTTTTTTAAAGGTTCACCAACAATAACCAAATATTGTTTCAATGTCCTTCCAAGAAATAAATTGACCCTTATACAGTCTCGCTTCATGAGAATGTTTGACCTACCAATGTAGTTAACTCCATTCTCAGGCGCAGTTAGGAATGGACAAGTGCCAAAATCAAATAATATTAAAAATTATTAATTGTTCTGGAACCAAGGTCAGCTGACTTTTTATCCGATTTATCAGGAGGAAGTTAATGAAAGTGAAACATTTTTAAAAAATCTGTATTTTTCAAGCCTATGTAAACATTTCCGTTAAATACCCCAGAATAGCAGATTCTGACCACCCAACTGCATGAATTAACGTATTTTTAAATAGAATTTATTTATCAAACTATTTATATGTCCAGCGCAACATACGTGCACAACTTACGTGAAACATGGACCCAATTTTGAAGGAGTCCAGAACCAGGGGCCACCGTTTAAGAATAAGCGGTAGGCCATTAGAACTGAGATGAGTAAAAACTTTTTCACACAGAGAGATGTGAATTTGTGGAATTCTCTGCCTCAGAAGGCAGTGGAGGCCGATTCACTGGATGCATTCAAAAGAGTTAGATATAGCTCTTAGGGCTAGCAGAATCAAGGGATATGGGGGGGAAGGCAGGAATGGGGTACTGATTGTGAATGATCAGCCATGATCACATTGAATGGCGGTGCTGGCTCGAAGGGTCGAATGGCCTACTCTTGCACCTATTGTCCACAAATCTATGTCTATGTATAACCGGGTTAATATTTGCCATTTTGCAAACAGCATATAAAAAGCTGAATAATCCTATTTAGGTTAGTATATATCTTCTGCATGCAAAAAAGTAACAATGATAAAAGAAACAGGCCATTGTTACCTGTTTGCTAGGTGAAAACGAGAACCTGGTGCAACTTGGGTGGGGGAGGGATGGAGAGGGAATGCAGGGGTTACTTGAATTAGATAAATCAATTTTCATACCACTGGGGTGTAAGCTGCCCAAACAAAATATGAAATGAAATAATTCTTGACCCAAAACGTAACCCATACCTTCTCTCCAGAGATGCTGCCCGTCCCGTTGAGTTACTCTAGCATTTTGTGTCTATCTTTGGTTTAAACCAGCATCTGCAGTTCCTTCCTACACAGCGTCTGATTGATTCCTCACAGTAATTTTTTCTCTTTCAGTGCTAAAACTCTCCACAAATACCCAGATGCTATTGACAAGCAGTGTAAAAAAAAGCTTTGGAGATGAAGATCTTTTTTGACAGACTTATTTCAAGACATTTAATTTGTGGATTCCCATCCAAAAATTAACATCTCCCCAAACAGATCCATCCAGCTTATACACTACATGATTGCAATCATGTGTAGTAGTCTTTTCCTTGACTGGATAGCATGTAACAAAACGTTTTTCATTGTACCTCGGTACATGTGACAGTAAAAAACATCAAAAATAAAAAAATGCATATGCGTTTTTCTCGATAGACTTTAAAATGTTAGAATTGAAGATGACAATAATATTGGAAGGAATACTATTGCCGAATTGTTGACTTACTCGATCATTCTCAGTTGAAAATTTCTTATTCTCTTCGATAAGCATATTTCGTTCACATTCATATTTCTTCTTCAGTTCACTCAGTGTTTCCTCGATCTCATTCTGCCTATACACAAGAAACTTATTTACCACTTTTTCCCCACAAATCACGTCATAAAGCACCATCCTCCCACCAACTGGAGTGCAGTCCATCTACCACATTGAAGACACTTGGACTACCTTTAATCAGACTTTATTTTGCACTAAACGTTATTCCCTTTATCCTGTATCTGTAAACTATGGATGGCTTGATTTTTTTAGTTTAGAGATACAGTGCGGAAGCAGGCCCTTCGGCCCACTGAGTCCGCTCCGACCAGTGATCCCCGCACACTTACACTATCCTACACACACTAGGGACAATTTACCAAGCCAATTAACCTACAAACCAGTACGTCTTTGGAGTGTGGAATGAAACCAAAGATCTCGGAGAAAACCCACGTGATCACGGGGAGAACGTACACAACTCTGTATGGACAAGCACCCTTTGTCGGGATCGAACCTGGTTCGCTGGCACCGCAAGCGCTGTAAGGCAGCAACTCTAGTGCTGCGCCACCGTGTCGATATAGTTTTTCCGCTGACTGGATAGCTCGCAACAAAAAGTTTTTCACGTTACAATAATAAAGTACACTCATTTTATTTGATCAGTTATATTCTTGTGTGTTTCTTTTCTGATGTAACATGTCAGTCAATGTAAAGGTCTATGAAAGGAAACTGCACCACAAAATATCTTTGCAACTCTGTGCTGGGTTTTTGACAAGGCAGTCGCATACTTAACATGTATACAAAAAATGTATAAATTGTTATGAATCTCTTAGTAGCAATAACTATTGCAATAAAAATAGATAAACTTACAATTAGCAGAAAACATGCTATTCCTAGCTAGTTATTAAAGTAACAGTATTTCATATTAGTTATCTGAGGTCCTTCAAGGATCCTCAGTACTTTTCCCATTAGTCTTCCACTTACACAAAGAGTGAGAGTGACTTTCTCTTGCTTGTTATGGGGAAATATCTATTCTGTTCTCTTATGTATACTGATCTTGGAGATTGGGAGCATATCAATATGGGCATGCGTTATAATGTTCTGTGAACACTAACCTTATTAGGTTAGTGGCTTCCAGATGTGTACTTTTTCCTATTCACTATAAAACGAATTCTCAAATTGCAAACAATTTTGGAATAATCCACAAGTGTATGAAGCAACCAGCAAACGTGTTGTTGTTATAATTAAGTGCCTTTCTTTGGATGTTTACCTGTCTCGCTTGGCCTTCTCCAATTTGTCCCTTAGTATCATGACGTCTTTTTGCAGGGCTAAATGTTGCACATCGGAATCATGGACCTCTTTCTTAAGGTTCTTAATCTCTGTGCTGTGAGCAGCTTCACACCGCATCAGTTCCTCCTCGTAGAAAACCAGTTTCTTTTCGAGTTCTGCTTTTACCTTGGAGAGCTCTTGCTGATGTTGTAAACTGGATCCCGTGGCCCGACCTCCTTGCTTCAGCTAAGCGGGGAGAAAAAAAATAATTGTTGAGCCTACCATTACCATACAAAAATCCTTTCTGATAGACATGCCCTCAGTTTAAAATATCTGAGGTCCTTCAAGGATCCTCAGTACTTTTCTCATTCATGCATTAACATATAAAAGCTAAATAAATCAGATTAATTATTAAACCTTGCATTATTTATGGTCAGACCATCACACAAACCAACCTCCCTTCTATTGACTCCATTTATGTATCGCGCTGCCTCGGCAAGGCCAGCAGCAGAATCAAGGACCAGTCACACCCTGGCCACTCCCTCTTCTCCCCTCTCCCATCAGGCAAGAGGTATAGGAGTGTGAAAACGCACACCTCCAGATTCAGGGACATTTTCACTCCTGCTGTTATCAGGCAACTGAATCATCCTATCACAAACAGAGAACTACCATCTACTTCTTTGGAGATCCCCTTGGATTAACCTTGATCGGACTTTGTTGGCTTTACCTTGCACTAAACGTTATTCCCTTATCATGTATCTATACACTGTAAATGGCTTGATTGTAATTATGTATTGTCTTTCTGCTGACTGGATAGTACGCAACAAAAGCTTTTCTCTGTACCTCAGTACACGTGACAGTAAACTAAGGTACACAAAAATGCTGGGGAAACTCAGCGGGTGCAGCAGCATCTATGGAGCGAAGGAAATAGGTAACGTTTCGGGCCGAAACCCTTCTTCAGACAGTAAACTAAACTGTAATTTTGGTTGGGGTTTGTTTTGTTAATTATTTTAATCTAATATTTTACTCAAGAAGGTGATAATTTACTTGCATAGGGATTTGACAATGTTTCACTGTAGCCTCACCTTTAATGCTTCCACTTCACTTTCCAGTTGTTTGGAATAAGCCTCACTGTGTTCACGAAGCTTCCGTTCCTTTGATGCTTCAGCAATCGATTCTTCCAAATGAGCTTCCAGCTAGGAAGAAGAAAGGCTCAATGCAAACCCAAACAGGCAACAAATGCCCTATTTTCCACAACAAAACGGAAGCATTTACATTACGATTGATTCACAACAACATTCTTAGCTTAAAGTCAATCAATAAATGGGGAAATGCCCTGGATATTTAGAAAATCCTCTTAGCAATTGTCAGTTAATAGGTGTCAGACAACGGGTGTCAGGGGTTATGGGGAGAAAGCAGGAGAATGGGGATAGAAGGGAGAGATAGATCATCCATGATTGAATGGTGGAGTAGACTTGATGGGCCAAATGGCCTAATTCTGCTCCTATCATCCATGACTTTATGAGCAAGACCGAATAATTGTGAAATGATATTGGAAATGATATGGAAGACAACTATTATCTTAAGAGATGGAAATGGATTTGAATGGTAAATGAGCTAAAAAGAGTGGCTGCAATGATGCGAGTTCAGAATTTATCCCTGCGGTTGTATCACTAGGTTACAGAGTGCATCACAAGTTTTTATATTTCCCAAATGACAAAGCTACATCAATAGCTTAATGAGTTAAATGCTGCTTAATGCAATTACCATGAAATAGAGTTGCATTTAAAGGAAAGAATAATCACTTCAATGAGTGGTGAAAATCAGAGCGTTACAGCACAGAATGGAGAATAATGTTTTAAGAGAGGTGATTATGGCAAAGCAATAAAAGCCAAGTGAGTCAATAGAATATGATGCACCAATTTGAATTCAAAATGTCCAAAGTCGATAGATTTTAACAGGACAGTGACAGCTTAGGAAAGGTGGAGAACAAAATGAGTCTCTGTACCATATCCTGTAGGAAGTGGATGAGGAGCGAATAAGGCTTAGCTGTGCTAATTAAATGTCTGTGGGACCCGAACAGATGGAGAACTGAATCAAAAAATAGCACAGGAGCAGAAAGAGAAAAGTAATGACGAACTTGTAATGGCTAGAAAATGGATGCGACTTTGAAAATGCTGAACCACTTTGCAGGATATATCAATGATTGGACTTAAATGAAAGAGCAAATGTTAAGAAGTCTGAAGATGATATGAAAATCAATGGCACGTTGGATATGTGGAAGTAAGTTATAGACAGTAGAAAGTTATCATAAGACTAGTTATGCTGGAAGAAAGTGGCATTGGAAATTCAATACCGAGAGGTGTGATGTTGAGCATTTGGGAAGGAGAATAAATAACATGAGTACTACAAGGGAAGACATTGCAGGGACAGAAATAGGGATGGTCTTGAGAGGACTATTTGGTTAGAGTTGCACATTAATAAAGAAAATGATCAGGCAACTAAGAGAATTGACCAGAGGGTGGCACAGTCGCGCAGCAGTAAAGTTGCAGCACCAGAGATCCGGTTTCGAACCTGGCTACGGTTGCTGTCTGTACGGAGTTTACACGTTCTCCCCGTGACCTGCGTGGGTTTTCTCTGGGATCTCCGGTTTCCTCCCACACTCCAAAGACGTGCAGGTTTGTAGGTTAATTGGCTGGGTATATGTGTAAATTATCCCTAGTGTGTGTAGGATGGTGTTAGTGTGCGGGGATCGCTGGTTGGGGCAGACTCAGTGGGCTGAAGGGCCTATTTCCATGCTGTATCTCTAAACTAAACTATATTTCTGATTGGTGAGCGGACGAAAGCAACCGGATATCAGATTAGTTTATTGTCATATACACCCAAGATGCAATGAAAATTCCTTGTTCACATGAAGCTCATAGAGTAAATGATAGATACAACAATAAGTGCAGAACAGCAGAATGATTTACAAACTGTTACGAGAGATGAGATATGCGAGATTTTGGTTACAAGGTTAGATTGAAGCAGCTGAAATAAACTTTATTGAAACATAGGGGTTGAGAGAAGATGTGTTGGAAACATTCAAAATTTGATTTGGTAGACAATGAAAAACTGTTCTTATTAGTGGATTGGACACAAGCATGGAGATCACGTATTTAAAGTTTGGAGCAAGAGACATGGATGCTTTGAGGAAAAACTGTGTAAATGTAGAAATGGGTTAGGATCTGGAGCTCTGTACCTACGAAGTGGTAGAAGCTGGGATGATCAATTATTTTAAAAAGGAATTGGAAAAGCATCTGGGAAATAAAATTTGGAGAGCTATGGAGAAAAAAGGTACAGAATTCATGAGATTGCTTGGCAAATAGCAGGCAAGGACCTGTTAGGCCAAATGGATTCCCCTTGTGCAATAATGATCTAATGTACAAACTCTTTGATTATCTTATGATTATCAACTCTTATGACTGTGCACACAATGGGCAGCAATGTACAAAGTCATAACTGGAAAACAATTTATAAACTGCATAAGTTATGAGTAGAATTAGACCATTCGTCCCATCGGGGCCACTCCGCCATTCAATCATGGCTGATCTCTGCCTCCTAATCCCATTTTCCTGCCTTCTCCCCATAACCTTAGACTCCTGTTCTAATCAAGAATTCGTCCATCTCTGCCTTAAACATATCCACTGACTTGGCCTCCACAGCCCTCTGTGGCAATGAGTTCCACAGATTAACTACCCTCTGACTAAAGAAGTTCCTCCTCACCTCCTTTCTAAAAGAGCGCCCTTTAATTCTGAGGCTATGATCATACTCTGGTCCTAGACTCTCCCACTTGTGGAAACATCCTTTCCACATCCAATCTATCTATGCCTTTCATTGTTCTGTAAGTTTCAATGAGGTTCCCCCTCAATCTTCTAAACTCCAGTGAGTAGAGGCCCAGCTTAAAAGCTAAAAACACTGAAATAATGAATTTTGAACTATTGCCAGTCTAAATCCATGCCTGCCAGTTCCCTTTGAAATTCATCGGGTCCAAGATGCAGCGGCTGATATAAGGATCTTTGATCTTTGATCTTAAATGTTCATTTCTGTTTCTCTTTGCAACCTAACTTCCATCATTATCTACATGTGACAAATGCTGGGAGGATCCAAGCAAAGAGGTGTCAGGTCTGGCAGTGGTCCATCAGAATAAGCCATCAGATCAGGACTCTTAAACCAGTTAATGTCCAGGACTTGAACATTTCACAGTACATGCATGTTGACTTACTTCAGTTTTAACAAAGGCTCTAGTCAGAATGACCAGCAAAGTTCAGTTTGATCCAGCTCAATAAATGGGAGGAATCAGAGACTGCAGAGGAACAGAGGGAACTTGAGCTGAGTATAGAAGTGGGGAGGTAGATCGAACCCGGATCTCTGGCACTGCAAGTGCTGTAAGACAGCATCTGCAGTTCTTTCTTAAACACAGAAGTTGGGAGGTCATGTTCCCATTGTACAAGACATTTAGTTTAGTTTAGAGATACAGCGAGGAAACAGGCCCTTCGGCCCAACGAGTCCACACAGACCAGCGATCCCAGCACATTAACACTACCCTACAACTGGGGACAATTTACACATACACCAAGCCAATTAACCTAGCTACAGTGCCTTCCATCATGTTTGGGACAAAGACCTATCATTTGTTGGGCGAGTCCAGAACCAGTCTTAGAATAAAGGGGAGGCCATTTAGGACTGAGGTGAGAAAAAACGTTTTCACCCAGAGAGTTGTGAATTTGTGGAATTCCCTGCCACAGAGGGCAGTGGAGGCCAAATCACTGGATGGATATAAGAGAGTTAGATAGAGCTCTAGGGGCTGGTGGAATCAAGGGATATGGGGAGAAGGCAGGCACGGGTTATTGATTGGGGTCGATCAGCCATGATCACAATAAATGGCGGTGCTGGCTCGAAGGGCCGAATGGCCTCCTCCTGCACCTATTTTCTATGTTTCTATCATTAAGAAGAAAGAGAGCACTGGTGAGCTTACTAATCGCAAAGGGACTGGCAGGCCAAGGAAGAACTCCACAGCTGATGACAGAAGAATTCTCTCTAGAATAAAGAAAAATCTCCAAACACCTGTCCGACAGAACAGAAACACTCTTCAGGAGTCAGGTGTGGATTTGTCAATGACCACTGTCCACAGAAGACTTCATGAACAGAAATACAGAGGCTACACTGCAACATGCAAACCACTGGTTAGCCGCAAAAATAGGATGGCCAGGTTACAGTTTGCCAAGAAGTACTTAAAAGAGCAACCACAGTTCTGGAAAAAGGTCTTGTGGACAGATGAGATGAAGATTATCAGAGTGAAGGCAAGAGCAAACTATGGAGGAGAGAAGGAACTACCCAAGATGCAAAGCATACCACCTCATCTGTGAAACACGGTGGTGGGGTGTTATGGCCTGGGCATGTATGGCTGCTGAAGGTAGCCATGCTCACTTATCTTCATTGATGATACAACTGCTGATGGTAGTAGCATAATGAATTCTGAAGTGTATAGACACATCCTATCTGCTCAAGTTCAAACAAATGCCTCAAAACTCATTGGCCGGCGGTTCATTCTACAGCAAGACAATGATTCCAAACATACTGCTAAAGCAACAAAGGAGTTTTTCAAAGCTAAAACTAGCTTCCCTAATCAGGCTGCAGGTTGAATGTTTTAAGCGAGATGCCTTATTACACAAATTTGCCTGATAAGCCTTTTAATTGTGACCTTGCTGGTTACTCAGTAGGAGAGATGAGAGAAATCCTGTTGCATTGATTTCATTTAGCACATGGAATTAAAAGAGAGGAAAATACAAAGTAGAATGGCATCACACACAGATACAACGTTGCCATGACTAATATACATCATGATAAGGAACATTTTATAAGGAACATTCAATAAAAAATATACGACAAGACTGAATAAACAAATGAGGGGATATCTATACTTCTGTCCTTTCAATTTCCATTTTTAAACTTCTCTTATACAATCATTTCATTGATTTTGCTGCACTGATATACAGCTTAGGCAGCTAAAGATGAAGAAACTTACAGACACACTCAAAAACATGGGAATAAGCTACTATTAAGGTTATGAAATTTTAAAAACATTCTGTGGTTTATGGCTCTATAATTCAATCAATGTTACAATGACAAACATCAGCAGTTAATATATCTGTTATTCTCCTTTTGTAACCAATTAACTAATTTAACTGTGAATAGAAAAGTTCTGTTTACTCAAAAACAATTGAAAAATGTTTTTAGTAAATGCAAAGTTAATTTATGAAATGAGTACTAAGTTTGCTGTGTCCAATTGTTTTTCTACACATGGACCAAGATGATGTTGCCTTGGTTAATTGTTTGGTGGTTACATACCTCCTTTCTTGTCCTTTCTACCTTGCGGATATCCTGGCGCATCATGTCGATCTTCTGCATGGCTATTTCTAACTCCTCTTCCTTGTCACGGACCTGGCGGGATAACCTCTGCTTCTGAGAGCGCAGGTCTGCCAATCTCTCGTTGAGTTCAGAGAACTCTTGCATTGCAAGCTTTCTCTGCTGATGTGCATCCTTCAATTCCTTGGTTTGGGCTTTTTGTCTTTCAAGGGTTTCAACAAGTTGCTATGAAAATTATAGAGTATCTAGATCAATAGGCAGGACTGGAAAGAATGCTCATCGCTCAACATTGTGCAAACTGTTTGAAGAATGTATCCACTGCATTCGACAGTGCTGGAGAATTTCATTGTTTTTTTGTATGTTTTAAATGTATGTTTTAGTGCTCTTTAACTTGTTTTATATGGGGGGGGTGGGTTGGTGGAAAACTTTTTAAATCTCTTACCTCGACGGAGATCCGTATCGTATCACCGTCCGCACTGCGGCCTAACATCGAGGAGCTGGTGGCCTTTGCTAGAGCGACTTCGGGAGCTCCAAAGCGGGAGGCTGCGGATTTACCACAGTGGAGCTAGCGATCCCTGTCGGGGATCGACCTCGGAGCTCCAACTACGGGAGCCTGTGAACCTTAACATCGTGGAGCTCGAGGTCCCTGGTTAGAGACCGATTTCGGGAGCTCCAAGACGCAGAAACGTCGACCGCCCCGACGCGGGGGCTTCGACCGCCGGCTGCGGGAGTTTCGATGGCTCCGACTGCGGATGGTTCAACTGCCCCGACCGCGGGAGAATAAGGAGTAAGAAGATTGGACTTTATTGCCTTCCATCACAGTGAGGAACATGGGGAATCCGTTGTGATGGATGTTTATGTTAACTTTTATGTAGTTGTGTGTCTTGTGGCTTTTTTTTAGTACGGCTGTATGGTAATTCGAGTTTCACTGTACCTTAATGGTACGTGTGGCAATAAAAGACATTTGAACCTTAGAACCAAATGGGCAAAATGTCGCCATATTAACTTTGATGTTCATGATCATTGTCATGGTGATGGAAAAATGACCTCTGGAATAATATGTGCAGTTTAGTTACCTATCTAGCTCTAGTTAGTGACTGTCCTCAATTTAACATGAGATGAGTAGCATTAAGTGAATTTGTTAATAAAGCCTGAAAGCCTTCTTCAACATGATCTGCATAAATGAATAAACTAGCACAAATGTAGGATGATTACAGGCTATCATGCTGTTAAACATTACTGAAAATGTGTAGGAAGGAACTGCAGATGCTGGTTTAAGCTGAAAATAGCAGGAGTAACTCAGTCGGTCAGACAACATCGCTGGAGAAAAGAGATTGGTGACATTTTGGGTCAAGACCCTTCTTCAGACAGTCAGGGGAAAGGGAAACGGGAGATATAGACGGTGATATACAGAGATATAGAACAAATGAATGAAAGATATGCAAAAAGTAACAGTGATGAATGAAACGGGCCATTGTTGGCCGTGGGCTAGGAGTTAACGAGTTACACAGACAATGAAATTCACCAGGACGACAATGAAACTAGTACAATGACTAGGATGGTGGAGAAACAGAGAAGGGGGATGCAAGAGTTACTTGCAGTTAGAGAAATCAATAATCTAACTGTTGGGTTGCAAGCAGCCCAAGCAAAATATGAGGTGCTGTTCCTCCAATTTGTACTGGGCCTCATTCTGACAGTGGCGGAGGCCCAGGACAGAAAGGTCAGTGTGGGAACGGGAGGGGGAAGTTAAAGTGTTTGGCAACTGGGAGATCACATAGGCCCAGGCAGACGGAGCAAAAATGTTCACTTTGTTGTGTAAGCTGCCAGTGAGCTTTCACATGCAGACTAAATTATTATTAAGACTACAGTGATATAAAAATACATGCCTGTTTAAAATAACAAAAATCAATTTTTATTATTAATGTTTATGATATATCAGTTTCAATCTTACTCTCATGGATATGATTCAATTTTTGTTTTATGCTCTGCAGGTTTAAAGAGTTAGTTTCAAACCAAGCTTTTTACTTGCTGGCTGCCAGCCTGCGGGAGTTTTTCACTGCGAGCAGTGCAATATGACAATAGACAATAGGCAATAGATGCAGGAGTAGGCCATTCGACCCTTCGAGCCAGCACCACCATTCAATGTGATTATGGCTGATCATCCACAATCAGTACCCCGTTCCTGCCTTCTCCCCATATCCCTTGACTATGCTATCTTTAAGAGCTCTATCTAAATCTCTCTCGAAAGCATCCAGAGAACCAGCCTCCACCTTCCTCTGAGGTTGAGAATTCCACAGACTCACAATTCTCAGTGTTAAAAAGTATTTCCTCATCTCTGTTCTAAATAGCTTACCCCATATTCTTAAACTGTGGCCCCTTGTTCTGGACTGCCCCAACATCGGGAACATGTCTCCTGCCTCCAGCATGTCCAAACTCTTAATAATCTTATGTTTCAATAAGATGCCCTCTCATCCTTCTAAATTCCAGAGTATACAAGCCCAGCCGCTCCATTCTATCAACATGACAGTCCTGCCACCCCGGGAATTAACTTTGTGAATCTACGCTGCACTCCCTCAATAGCAAGAATATCCTTCCTCAAATTTGGAGACCAAAACTGCACACAATACTCCAGTTGTGGTCTCACTAGGCCCCTGTACAACTGCAGAAGGACCTCTTTGTTCCTATACTCAACTCTTCTTGTTATGAAGGCCAACATGCCATTCGCTTTCTTCACTGCCTGCTGTACCTGCATGCTTCCTTTCAGTGACTGATGAACAAGGACCCCCCCAGAATCTGTTGTACTTCCCCTTTTTATGTACTTATGTACTGGGAGCTAGAAACCTCTGGAGCTAAAGCTGATGGTTCAGTGTCAGAAAAGGGAATATCACTTGATTTTTGTGGACAGTTATTGACAACAAATATCATTCTACCAACTTCAAATTCTTGGGCCTATTTGCTCACTGATGCCAGTATCATGTATTTTCTATTCTCAAACATCAGCATTAACTTTTCTGATCAAAAGGTGACTTTGTATGGAGGAAAGAGGAGTCACTGATGACTTGCAGAATTTTTTATCTAAGTGCTAACGATTCAAGGTGTGTTTTACTAAATATCTGATCATGAAGCACAACATTTAGCATTATTGCGAGCACAAATGAAATGTAATAACCTGCTTTTTCATTTATCAGATGTTGCTGTTTGAGCAGCTGCATAAAACTAAACTCAACCTATTTCAGGCAATTTATATTTACATAACATTTTAGTTGCATTGTTTACTTTGAAGATCAACACAAAATGCTGGGGTAAAGGGCCTGTCGCACTTAGGCGATTTTTTAGGCGACTAGACTGTCGCTACATGGTCGCCGGGGTGTCGCCTGTATGGACGTGAGTAGTCTGCTCAGTCGCCCAAAAAGTTGTAGCGTTTTTCTGGTCGCCGCTGGATTTTGAAATGTTCAAAACTTTTTGGCGACAGTGGGCTTGTCGTAGCTTATCTTCTCCTGACGTAGGTGCTGTTGTAGGTTGTCGCCAGGTGATGTAGGTTGTCGCCGGTGCTGGCTTCGGTGAATTCCATTGTCGTTGTCACCAGAAGTTGCCTAAAAAATCACCTAGTGGGACAGGCCCTTAACTCAGCAAGACAGGCAGCATCTCTGGAGAGAAGGAATGGGTGACGTTTCAGGTCAAGACAAAACGTCACCCATTCTTTCTCTCCAGAGATGTTGCCTGTCCTGCTGAGTTACTGAGTTTTGTGTCTATCCTCGGTGTAAACGAACATCTGCAGTTTCTTCCTATGCATTGTATACTTTATTAATTAGGAAGCTAAAAAATAACACTTCAGACAATGGAACAGCGTCAATTATTTCAGATGCAGATGATGCCAAATCTCAAGAATGCTTGAGGTTATAACCCTGCTGTCTTTTACAAAGAACCTATTAAGGTTTTTTTATGACAAGGGCCAAAATAATTCAATTTGGGTACCTTGTGATTTTCTTCTTTTTCTTGTTTAAGTGCTTTAATCTGCTTTTCAAGTGCTTTTACTTTGTTTGTAGATTCCTCAAAATCTTGACGGAGAGACACTGCATTTCCAAGTTGATGTTCTAACCGATCAGATTCTAAAGAGAAATAATGAAAAGATCAATGATTTTGAACTAGAAACAGAAAGGTGCAGGAGGAGGCCATTCGGTCCTTCGAGACAGCACCGCCATTTATTGTGATCATGGCTGATCGTCCCCTATCAATAACCCGTGCCTGCCTTCTCCCCATATCCCTTGACTCCACTAGCCCCTAGAGCTCTATCTAACTCTCTCTTAAATCCAACCAATGATTTGGCCTCCACTGCCCTCTGTGGCAGGGAATTCCATAAATTCACAACTCTATGGGAGAAAAAGTTTTTTCTCACCTCAGTCTTAAATAACCTCCCCTTTATTCTAAGACTCTGGACTCGCCCAACATTGGGAACATTTTTCCTGCATCTAGCTTGTCCAGTCCTTTTATAATTTTATATGTTTCTATAAGATGCCCCCTCATCCTTCTAAACTCCAGTGAATACAAGCCTAGTCTTTTCAATCTATCCTCATATGACAGTCCCGCCATCCCAGGGATCAATCTCGTGAACCTACGCTGCACTGCCTCAATCACAAGGATGTCCTTCCTCAAATTAGGAGACCAAAACTGGACACAATACTCCAGATGTGGTCTCACCAGAGCACTATACAACTGCAGAAGAACCTCTTTACTCCTATACTGAAATCCTCTTGTTATGAAGGCCAACATTCCATTAGCTTTCTTCACTGCCTGATGTACCTGCACGCCAACTTTCAGTGACCGGTGTACAAGGACACCCAGGTCTCGCTGTACCTCCCCCTTACCTAACCTAACCCCGTTGAGATAATAATCTGCCCCCTTGTTTTTGCCGCCAAAGTGGATAACCTCACACTTATCTATATTATACTGCATCTGCCACTCATCTTCCCACTCACTCAACCTGTCCAGGTCACCCTGCAACCTCCTAACATCCTCTTCACAGTTCACACTGCCACCCAGCTTTGTGTCATCCACAAACTTGCTTGTGTTGCTCCTAATTCCCTCTTCCAAATCATTAATATATATGGAAAACAGTAGCGGCCCCAACACCGAGCCTTGCGGCACTCCACTCGCCACTGCCTGCCATTCTGAAAAGGACCCGTTCACTCCTACTCTTTGCTTCTGGTCTGCCAACCAATTTTCTATCCATGTCAACACCCTACCCCCAATACCATGTGCTCTAATTTTAGTCACCAGTCTCCCATGTGGGACCTTATCTAAGGCTTTCTGAAAGTCTATATACACTACATCCACTGGCACCCCTTCATCCTTTTGACTTGTCACATCCTCAAAACATTCCAGAAGATTAGTCAAGCATGATTTCCCTTTCATAAATCCATGTTGACTTGGACTAATCCTTTTACTGCTATCCAAATGCCCCATTATTACCTCTTTAATAATTGACTCCAGCATCTTTCCCACCACCGAAGTCAGGCTAACTGGTCTGTAATTCCCCGTTTTCTCTCTCGCTCCTTTCTTGAAAAGTGGGATAACATTAGCTATCCTCCAATCCACAGGGACTGATCCTGAATCTATTGAACTTTAGAAAATAATCACCAATGCATCCACTATTTCTAGAGCCACCTCCCTGAGGACCCTGGGATGCAGACCATCAGGCCCAGGGGATTTATCATCCTTCAGTCCCATTAGCCTACCCAATACTATTTCTCGCCTAATGAAAATTTATTTCAGTTCCTCTACCCCCTTAGATCCTCCGTCCTCCAGTACATCTGGGAGATTGTTTGTGTCTTCCTTAGTGAAGACAGATCCAAAGTACCTATTCAACTCTTTGCCATTTCCTTCATTCAGATTCAGATTCAACTTTATTGTCATTGTGCAGTGTACAGTACAGAGACAAGGAAATGCAGTTAGCATCTCCCTAGAAGAGCGACATAAATATGAGCAATAAATAAATCTATTTACGTGCATACAGTCATAGTATTTTTTTTTCTGGTGGGAGGAGTGTCCGGTGGGGGTGATTGGCAGTCACCGAGGTACAGTGTTGAGTAGTGTAACAGCCGCAGGGAAGGAGCTGTTCCTGGACCTGCTGGTCCGGCAACGGAGAGACCTGTAGCGCCTCCCGGATGGTAGAAGGGTAAACAGTCTGTGGTTGGGGTGAGAGCAGTCCTTGGCGATGCTGAGCGCCCTTCGCAGACAACGCTTGCTTTGGACAGACTCAATGGAGGGGAGTGAGGAACCGGTGATGCGTTGGGCAATTTTCACCACCCTCTGCAGTGCTTTCCGGTCGGAGACAGAGCAGTTGCCATACCATACTGTGATGCAGTTGGTAAGGATGCTCTCGATGGTGCAGCGGTAGAAGTTCACCAGAATCTGAGGAGACAGATGGACCTTCTTTAGTCTCCTCAGGAAGAAGAGACGCTGGTGAGCCTTCTTGACCAGAGTTGAGGTATTGTGGGTCCAAGAGAGGTCATCGGAGATGTTGACCCCCAGGAACCTGAAGCTGGAAACACGTTCCACCTCCGTCCCGTTAATGTGGATGGGGGTGTGCGTGCCGCCCCTAGACTTCCTGAAGTCTACAATGAGCTCCTTGGTCTTCTTGGAGTTAAGGGCCAGGTTGTTGTCAGCGCACCATGCTGCTAGGAGCTGGACCTCCTCCCTATAGGCCGACTCATCGTTGTTGCTGATGAGGCCAATCACCGTTGTATCATCTGCATACTTGATGATGGTGTTAGTACCATGTACAGGTGTGCAGTCGTAGGTGAAGAGGGAGTAGAGAAGGGGGCTCAGCACACAGCCCTGTGGAACGCCGGTGTTCAGGGTGAGGGTTGAAGAGGTGTGCTTGTCTAACCTAACAGACTGGGGTCTGTTGGTTAGAAAGTCCAGTATCCAGTTGCAGAGGGAGAGGTCGATGCCCAGGTCACCGAGTTTGGTGATCAGTTTAGAGGGTATGATGGTGTTGAATGCTGAGCTGTAATCGATGAACAGCATTCTTACGTAAGTGTCTCTGTTGTCGAGGTGGGAGAGGGCGTTATTATTGTTGCCCATAATAATTTCACCCGTGTCTGCCTTCAAGGGACCCACATTTGACTTTGCTACTCTTTTTCCCTTAACATATCTAAAGAAGCTTTTACTGTCCTTCTTTATATTCCTGGCCAGCTTCCCTTCATACTTCACCTTTTCAGCCCCTATTGCCCGTTTTGTTTCCTTCTGTTGTCCTATGAAAGTTTCCCAATCCTCTGGCTTCCGGCTACTCTTTGCTGTGTTATACATCTTTTCTTTTAGTTTTATTCTATCCCTAACTTCTCTTGTCAGCCACGGTTGCCTCCTACTCCCCTTAAGATCTTTCTTCCTTTTTGGAATTAAATGATCCTGCGACTTCCGGATTATGCCCAGAAATTCCTGCCATTGCTGTTCAACCGTCATTCCTGCTAGTATCCCTTTCCAGTCTACCTTGGCCAGCTCCCCTCTCATGCCTTCATAGTCCCCTTTGTTCAACAGCATCACTGCCATTTCCGATTTAATGTTCTCCTTCTCAAATTGCAGATTAAAACTAATCATATTATGATCACTACCTTCAAGCGGTTCCTTTACCTCGAGTTCTCTTATCATATCTGGTTCATTGGACAACACTAAATCCAGAATTGCCTTTTCTCTGGTCGGCTCCATTACAAGCTGCTCTAAGAATCCATCTCGGAGGCATTCTACAAACTCTCTTTCTTGGGGTCCTGAACCAACCTGATTTTCCCAGTCTACCTGCATATTAAAATCCCCCATCACCACAGTGGCATTACCTTTGTTACATGCCAGTTTTAACTCCTGCTGCAACTTACACCCTACATCCGGGCTACTATTTGGGGGTCTGTAAATAACACCCTTTACTCTCTTTCCCTTTAACTCCATCCTCGACTATCCCATTTGACACCCCACCCCCCTTATTCAGTTTAAAACCACCCGTGTAGCAGTGGCAAACCTGCCTGCCAGAATGCTGGTCCCCCACCTGTTAAGATGCAATCCGTCCCTTTTGTACAGTTGCCCCTTACTCCAAAACAGAACCCAGTGATCTAAGAATCTAAATAACTGTGTTCTAAACTCATAAAGCTTGAACTCGAAGTAATCTGCCTGGAACACCAAGTAAATATAATTATCACCAAGCAAAGTTTTATTGACAATGGCAGTGTTTTTTTTCTAATTGCAATAAGCAGCTCATGAAAATGATTCTGCTCTTTCGCTAAGAAATACCAACACAGCATTTAGAATGCTGTTACAGGATAAAAAGTTCAAGAGTAAATGCGGTCCAATTTTGTCACATTTCATTGTCATATAATTATAAATTGATAGTGAAAGGCCTTGATAGAGTGGACGTGGAGAGTATGTTTCCACTAGTGGGAGAGACTAGAATCAGAGGTTATAGCCTCAGAATTAAAGGACGGTCCTTTAGGAAGCAGATGAGGAGACATTTCTTTAGTCACATGGTGGTGAATCTATGGAATTCATTCTTTGGGGGCCAAGTGAATGGATATTAAGGCAGAGATAGCTAGATTCTTGATTAGTACGGGTATCAGGGGTTATGGGGAGAAGGCAGGTGAATGGTGTTAGGAAGGAGAGATAGATCAGCCATGATTGAATAGCAAAGCAGACTTGATGGGCCAAATGGCCTAATTCTGCTACTATTACCTATGAACTCGGTTTTCCATCTACTGTACTGGATCAGCTTGTTTGCCCCCCAACCCCTCCCCTTTATTTGTTGTCTCTAGATGTTCATACCCAGGTTCCATTTGCCCAGCTTGACCTGGGCATGGTTTCCAGCTCTACATTTCACAACTCCTACACCCTTCACGAGGACCACAGAATGAGCTGCAGAGCAAACATTAACTCTTTTTAAAATCTAAGGCTGTATATTCTCACTTGCCATCATTTTTACTTGCCATATTGGAAAGCATGCTTGAAATATGTATAATATAGCAGGGGTAAGCATTGGAATCAGGATATGGGCTCGTGCTTTCATTAAATGTTGATAGTTTTAACGTAAAATTGGTACAGATGATCAAAGATGGGCAAAACAGGACAAATGGTAGAATTATTTGGGGAAAAGGTTTTAATGGTTGACCCACTGATTCCCTAAAACAGTTTAGCAGACAATACCACAACAGTGCCCATCTTCCCAAACACTCATTAAACACTTTTGGTACATAGGCTTTGTATTTCCTGTCAGTGTTTCACGTTTAATGTCAGCTAGAGCCTGATCTATCAATTGTTCAAGAGGCTAAAATACAGAGAGAATAATAATCAATTCTCATTTAGAAACATAGAAAATAGGTGTCTTAAACGGCCTGAGATGAGAAAGACAAATTTAACAAAATAATTTAACATAGAAACATAGAAAATAGGTGCAGGAGGAGGCCATTCGGCCTTTCGAGCCAGCACCGCCATTCATTGCGATCATGGCTGATCATCCACAATCAATAACCCGTGCCTGCCTTCTCCCCATATCCCTTGATTCCACCAGCACCGAGAGCTCTATCTAACTCTCTCTTAAATCCATCCAGTGATTTGGCCTCCACTGCCCTCTGTGGCAGGGAATTCCACAAATTCACAACTCTCTGGGTGAAAACGTGTTTTCTCACCTCAGTCTTAAATGGCCTCCCCTTTATTCTAAGTCTGTGGCCCCTGGTTCTGGACTCGCCCAACATTGGGAACATTTTTCCTGCATCTAGCTTATCCAGTCCTTTTATAATTTTAAATGTTTCTATAAGATCCCCCCTCATCCTTCTAAACTCCAGTGAATACAAGCCTAGTCTTTTCAATCTTTCCTCATATGACAGTCCCGCCATCCCAGGGATCAATCTTGTGAACCTGCGCTGCACTGCCTCAATCACAAGGATGTCCATCCACAAATCAGGAGACCAAAACTGTACACAATACTCCAGATGTGGTCTTACCAGAGCCCTATACAACTGCAGAAGAACCTCTTTTATCTAACCTAACCCCATTGAGATAATAATCTGCCCCCTTGTTTTTGCCACCAAAGTGGATAACCTCACATTTATCTATATTATACTGCATCTGCCATGCACCTGCCCACTCACTCAACCTGTCCAGGTCACCCTGCAACCTCTTCACAGTTCACACTGCCACACAGCTTTGTGTCATCCGCAAACTTGCTAGTGTTGCTTATAATTCCCTCTTCCAAATCATTAATATATATGGTAAACAGTTGCGGCCCCAACACCGAGCCTTGCGGCACTCCATTCGCCACTGCCTGCCATTCTGAAAGGGACCCGTTAATCCCTACTCTTTGTTTCCAGTCTGCCAACCAATTTTCTATCCATGTCAGCACTCTACCCCAATACCATGTGCCCTAATTTTGCCCACTAATCTCCTATGTGGGACCTTATCAAATGCTTTCTGAAAGTCCAGGTACACTACATCCACTGGCTCTCCCTTGTACATTTTCCTAGTTACATCCTCATAAAATTCCAGAAGATTAGTCAAGCATGATTTCCCCTTCGTAAATCCATGCTGACTCGGAATGATCCTGTTACTGCTATCCAAATGTGTCGCTATTTCATCTTTTATGATTGACTCCAGCATCTTCCCTCCCACCGATGTCAGGCTAACTGGTCTATAATTCCGTTTTCTCTCTCCCGCCTTTCTTAAAATGTGTGATTGAGTAAAGTTAAAGAGGAATGGAACAATAGACAATAGGTGCAGGAGTAGGCCATTCGGCCCTTCGAGTAAAAATGGCTGATCATCTACAATCAGTACCCCGTTCCTGCCTGCTCCCCATATCCCGACTCCGCTATTTTTAAGAGCTCTACCTAACTCTCTCTTGAAAGAGTCCGGAGAGCCAGCCTCCACCGCCCCCTGAGGCAGAGAATTCCACAGACTCACAACTCTCTTTGTGAAAACGTGTTTCCTCATCTCCGTTCTAAATGGCTTACCCCTTATTCTTAAACTGTGGCCCTGGTTCTGGACTCCCCCAACATCGGGAAGGGAACTCAATTGACATCATGGACAAGGCAACTCAATAGCTTTGGCGAAAATCATATTGAGGATCATAGACAAAACAATTTTCAAAATGTGTAGGAAGGAACTGCAGATGCTGGTTTACACTGAAGATAGACACAAAATGCTGGGGTAACCCAGCGGGTCAGACAGCCTCTCTGGAGAAAAGGAATAGGTGATGTTTCAGGTCAGAATCCTTTTTCACACACCTAACCTATTCAGAAATGTCACCTATTCCTTTTCTCCAGAGATGCTGCCTGACCCGTTGAGTTACTCCAGCACCTTGTGTCAATTTTCAAAACGATCTGCAAATAATACAGAATATATTGATTTATAAGGAACAATCTAATATGTTGTACACTATCACCATACTTAGGAATTCAGGAGCAAAAAAATCTACCAAGCGTCTGAAGAAGAGTCTCGACCCGAAAACTCACCCATTCCTTTTGTCCAGAGATGCTGCCTGAAGATGCTGAGTTACTCCAGTATTTTGTGTCTATCTTCAATGTAACCCAGCATCTGCAGTTCCTTCCTTCACAAATCTACCAAGAGCTCTCATATATATTTCAGCATGCAAAGTATCAGGGAACAAAAATATACCTGCTAACTGTTTTCTCAGTTTTTCCATCTCCTCATTTAACTTCTTAATTTCTTTATCTCTGCTGATAGTTCCCATTCCACGTGTTGAACTATGAAGTGACTGTGCCGCTTGGGCAGATTCTAAAACAGAGTTCAAGAACATGAAATGTCATCAGCAATTAAAAGGGATGAACACAACAAATCAGCAGCAATCTAATTTTGAAGTTTAAGAAAAATATTACAAATGCAGGAAATCATTAAATGTAAAATGCTGTAAATAAACATTAATTGTCCATTGAAAAAAAAAATGATTCTTTCAAACTGAAACCTAATCTTTCAGTTTTCTATTTGAAGCTTATTAAGTTTCTATTTTAACAATGCATGCAAACCCAAAACATTTCTCTTAATACAGTGCCCTCCATAATGTTTGGGACAAAGACCCATCATTTATTTATTTGCCTCTGTACTCCACAATTTGAGATTTGTAATAGAAAAAAACCACACATAGTTAAATTGCACATTGTCAGATGTTATTAAATGGTATTTTTATACATTTTGGTTTCACCATGTAGAAATTACAGCTGTGTTTACACATAGTCCCCCCAATTAAGGGCACCATAATGTTTGGGACACATGGCTTCACAGGCGTTTGTAATTGCCCAGGTGTGTTTAATTGCCTCCTTAATGCAGGTATAAGAGAGCTCTCAGCACCTAGTCTTTCCTCCAGTCTTTCCATCACTTTTGGAAACTTTTATTGCTGTTAATCAACATGAGGACCAAAGTTGTGCCAATGAAAGTCAAAGAAGCCATTATGAGACTGAGAAACAAGAATAAAACTGTTAGAGACATCAGCCAAACCTTAGGCTTACCAAAATCAACTGTTTGGAACATCATTAAGAAGAAAGAGCTTACTAATCGCAAAGGGACTGGCAGCCCAAGGAAGACCTTCACAGCTGATGACAGAAGAATTCTCTCTATAATAAAGACAAATCTCCAAACACATGTCCGACAGATCAGAAACACTCTTCAGGAGTCAGGTGTGGATTTGTCAATGACCACTGTCTGCAGAAGACTTCATGAACAGAAATACAGAGGTTACACTGCAAGATGCAAACCACTGGTTATCCGCAAAAATAGCATGGCCAGGTTACAGTTTGCCAAGAAGTACTTAAAAGAGCAACCACAGTTCTGGAAAAAGGTCTTGTGGTCAGATGAGACGAAGATTAACATATCAGAGTGATGGCAAGAGCAAAGTATGGAGGAGAGAAGGAACTGCCCAAGATCCAAAGCATACCACCTCATCTGTGAAACACGGTGGTGGGGGTGTTATGGCCTGGGCATGAATGGCTGCTGAAGGTATTGGCTCACTTATCTTCATTGATGATACAACTGCTGATGGTAGTAGCATAATGAATTCTGAAGTGTATAGACACATCCTATCTGCTCAAGTTCAAACAAATGCCTCAAAACACATTGGCCGGCGGTTCATTCTACAGCAAGACAATGATCCCAAACATACTGCTAAAGCAACAAAGGAGTTTTCAAAGCTAAAAAATGGTCAATTCTTGAGTGGCCAAGTCAATCACCCGATCTGAATCCAATTGAGCATGCCTTTTATATGCTGAAGAGAAAACTGAAGGGGATTAGCCCCCAAAACAAGCATAATCTAAAGATGGCTGCAATACAGGCCTGGCAGAGCATCACCAGAGAAGACACCCAGCAACTGGTGATGTCCATGAATCGCAGACTTCAAGTCGTCATTGCATGCAAAGGATATGCAACAAAATATTAAATATGATTACTTTCATTTATATGACATTGCTGTGTCCCAAACATTATGGTGCCCTGAAATGGGGGGACTATGTATAAACACTGCTGTAATTTCTACATGGTGAAACCAAAATGTATAAAAATGACCTTTATTAAAATCTGACAATGTGCACTTTAACCACATGTGATTTTTTCCTATTACAAATCTCAAATTGTGGAGTACAGAGGCAAATAAATAAATGCTGGGTCTTTGTTCCAAACATTATGGAGGGCACTGTATGTAAATGATGAATGGTCTGCTGTGAGGTTTTATGTTATTGATCATAATTTAAATATCAAAGTTACCTTGCAGTTTCCGAGTTAGTTCCAGTTTTTCTTGTTCAAGCCTGTGGATTCGCCTCTCGTAAGCCTCAATTTGTAAACTGTTTTCCAAGTCTATTCGTACATCAGCATCTCTGTCAATCGATTCTGATTGCATGCCTGTTTTCAAAGAAGTTCTATCGGACAAAGGACTGAAACAGCAAATCCCATTACTCACTTTTCTACGAACCAGACAATTAATTTACTTTTTATTGGAAGCTGTCCGAGAGTTATACCTTGCACACTCACAATGGTTTTGTTTTTACATACATAAGATACAACAGAACTTTATTTATCCCAGGAGGGAAATTGGTCTGCCAACAGTCATAAAACACAACAAGGTACACGAAACATGAAAGGATTGGGGATTTGCAAAGATTGGGGTGGGGGAGGGGAGTCAGTCTACCTCACGATGCCCCACAGTCTACCCTACAATGCAAATCATCTGGCTTTTCAATGTCGTCATTGTTATTCATACCCAATCCCATAAATGGAATTAATTGACCAGATAATCTGTTATGGTGAGGTTGTTTTGAGGGACATATACAGGCTGTGGAGAATGCCCCACATTCTTTATAGAGGCAGCATGGCAACTTTCACATGCATTTGAGGAACCAGAACAGACAGTGTCTTCATGAATAAAGTCAGTGAGCTAGAAAGGTGACGGCTGTTGGGGTATAATGGAGTAAAACGTGATTTTGGTGATTATTCGTTTTGGCAAGGGGAACAAAAAAATGATGAATAAATTAACCTGCAGGCACAAGTATTTAGGAAGGCCGATGGTATGCAAGCCATTATTGCAAAGCGATTGGATTGCAATAGGGAGAAGTTTTCAGTCTGAAGAAGGGTCCTGTGTTAAAACATCATCTATCCAGTGATGCAGCCCCATCCACTGAGTTATTTCACCACTTTTGTGCCTTTTTTCCCCCTCAAAATTCAAGTTTTGGTCTTCATACCCGCGGATCTATTTGCTTTGAAGGCAGTGCTGAAGATTGGTTTCTGAGATGAGACATCGGTCCTATGAGTATAGTTTGAGTAAAGTTTGCCTATGAATATGAAACTAATGTTCAGAAAATGTTGAGGTGCTCATTGAAACTTTTATGATTAAGAGAAGGACTGACTGAATTACAAAGCTGACGCTAAGAATCATCTTCCTCTAGTTGAGAAGTCCAGTAATGGAGCGTGGGGGCAAAGTCTCCAAAAAAGGTTAGTCAGTGTTATAAATGAGATGAGAAAAGACGTCTTTGTTCAGACCGTTGTAAATCATTAAAAAATCACAAAGGGACAGATAGGTGAAGTGAAGGGCAAGAAGTTGACACATGACGAAATGTGAAATTACCCATTTTGGAAGGAGGACCCTAAAGGTAAATAGAGTGAGATTACAAAATGTTGTCATAAAAACATACTGGGTGTCCGATGCACAAAGCAAAGGGCCGGCAAGAAGTACAGCAAGTAATTCGGAGAGCTAATGGAATTTTGATTCCTGGAACTAGGACTGATGTATGATGAGTAGCTGGGCCTCTGCTTATTAAGCTGAGAAGAATGAGAGGTGTTTCTACAGAAAGGCAAAGCAAGCCAAAAGGGCCATGTGTGGGTCCTGTTTATTCTTTAGTTCTCACCACCATTGTCAAGCAATCTCACATATCAAGTAGAGGTACATGGGTGAGAAACTACTTTCAGCTTGGCTCTCTTACTATTCTAAGCAAGGTAAAACCACTTCCATTCAAAATGGTAGACAAAGTAACAAAACATGGTATCCCTGCCTAACATAACAAACAAGACATGCTAATAAAAAAATAGCATGCTGCCTTAAATCTTTTAATAAATTACACAGTATAAATTAAGGTTAAACAACGTGTAAATCATTTAAATACTTTGTTAAAAGCAGAATATAGTACTGAACATAGCTGAACATAGTACAAGGCCACCACCAATTTTCCAGTAACTGGTGGTCTGGCACCTCCTTTAATCCAGACAAAATCACAAGAGCACACTTAAATCCCACCCCCCACCCCCCCGAGGTGCCCCCGAAAATGTGGCGCCCAGGCCAGATGAGGCGGCTGATCTCGACCTTGTCGGGACTTCAGCGGCCGATTGGCATGTCAAATTTGCCCCCTGCGACCGGGACTCTGGAACTCCAGCCCAGAAGCCGTGACCTCCGTTGGTCCGGATAATTACAAGGTTAATTCCCGGGATGGCGGGACTGTCATATGCTGAGAGAATGGAGCAGCTGGGCTTGTACACTCTGGAGTTTAGAAGGATGAGAGGATATCTCATTGAAACATATAAGATTGTTAAGGGCTTGGACACACTAGAGGCAGGAAACATGTTCCCAAATGTTGGGGAAGCCAGAACCAGGGGCCACAGTTTAAGAATAAGGAGTAAGCCATTTAGAACGGAGATGAGGAAACACTCCTTCTCACAGAGAGTGGTGGGTCTGTGGAATTCTCTGCCTCAGAGGGCGGTGGAGGCCGGTTCTCTGGATGCTTTCAAGAGAGAGCTAGATAGGGCTCTTAAAAATAGCCAGGGGATATGGGGAGAAGGCAGGAACAGGGTACTGATTGGGGATGATCAGCCATGATCACATTGAATGGTGGTGCTGGCTCGAAGGGCCAAATGGCCTACTCCTGCACCTATTGTCTATTGTCTAATCCAGAAAGGCTCTGGAACTAAGGGTGCCGGAAAATCGGTGGTGATCCTGTACCATCCAATTTTATAACAGTGGATTGTTCATTAATGCACAAGTGAACAACATATACAATCATTATAGAAAGGTTCTACCTGGTGGTGGTAAAGGTGAAGCCTACAAAAGGCAGGTGCAGTCCAGAAAAAGCAGTGTGAGTGGCTGGAGGCACCAGCTCCTAGGACAACAGAAAGCATTTATCACTACAAACAGAGGATTACTTTTAATCCAACAAATTATCAGAATGCTAATTTAATCTCAATTTCTAAATGTTGTAGAAAAGCAAAATACCACAGGCTGGTCAGGACAAATGTGGAGCAAGAAACTGAGTGAACATTTTACATCATTCATCAGAAAAGAGCAGGGTCCTTGATATTTTTTATCAGTGTTATCCTCTCTTGAAGATGCTGCTTGTCCTGCTAATATTTCCAGCATTTTATGTTTTATTTCACACTCCAGTTATAAGACTGCAAAATTAATCTAGGTATGTTACAAAACTTACCTTCAGTCGCGCTGTAATTCTGCCACTGGCCGTGTGCGCGATTCTGGCGCCTTTAAGGGGGGGCGGGGTTAAAACGCGGGTTTCTCCTCCCTTGTCCTGGTTAATATTTTGTTGGAGTACAAGCCTTGGCTGATAAAATCGTTCCTACCGGCGTTTTGTGAATTTTTTTATTTTATTAAATCGTCAATGTCAGCGCTAGAGAAATTTTAAAAGCAGCTCCTGAAGCGTCAACGCCGATAACGAGGACGGATTTCACACACGGGACAGGTAAACAAAAGTGGTTTCTTAAGAAGCCTTTAATTTACATTTTTTCATGCGACACGGTGATTTTATTCCCCGAATTAACGGCAGTATTTTTCATGCCAATACGGGGTTAAATTCACCGCAAATGAACGTTCCAAAAGATCGCGTTCCAGAAATTCTCACTCGCAAGATGAATTAAATCCCCATTAATTTACAGGTATTAAACATTCAATTCCTTCCATTTGGCCTGTAAATTCATGAAAATTAGATTTAAAAATTATGTTATATTGTGAATTCTTGTGTGAATGTTATTTGGACACTTAGGCTATTTAAAAATGTTAATCTATTCTTAAGAAATTGATAGATGTTTAGATCTAGTAATTGAATTTTGTAATTAGCTACAATTAGGTAACTAACTAATTATATGCTTTACTTTCATGTCTTCGAAGTAAGATTGTTTCATATTTGTTTCAGAATGCTTCAATCTATAATAACTGAACATTTATTTCAGTTATCATAATTTTTAAGAAAGTTATGGGCTTTTAACTCAATGGAAAAGCAATAGGGAACTAGATGCTAATTTCTGAGTATGATAATGGCCATAACTTTTTTAATACTGAAGATATGAAAGTGAATTAAGTGTCAAATTAAACTTCTTTTTATGCTTTATCTGATGGGATAAATTGCAGACTTTATTTTTTAAATCTCAAAATTTTGTAACATTGCTAATTAATCGTGTAGAGACAAAAATAAAGAATTGAGTTTGTCTTCATAAAGCCTACAATGATAATATGATTATTGCTGAAGAATAGACCCATTCATCCTTTCAGGCCTATTACATGGAGAAAGCAATATCAAAGCATATTATTAGAAATCAGATTATTATTTATTATTAAGAAACAGATGCTAGCTAATGCCCTCTACATCTATACAGCGGCACAATAGAGCAGCGGTAGAGTTGCTGCCTTACAGCGCCAGAGACCCGGGTTCCATCCTGACTGCGGATGCTGTCTGTACGGAGTAGGCACGTTCTCGCAGTGGGCTTTCTCCGGTTTCCTCCCACACTACAAAGATGCACAGGTTTGCAGGTTCATCAGCTTTGGTAAAGGTTGTAAATTGTTACTTGATATTTAATCCATTCCGAGTGTTTGTTATTCTAAGTGTTATTTGTTTCTTTTGTGTATGTGAATGTGTCCACTTGTGTAATCTCAAATTATAGCTCTTATGTAATCCCACCCAGGACAAACAGGAGTCTAAGGCCCTGCTATTCACATCTCTGACAAAATGAACATAACAGGATCATTATGTTATGTTCAGTTTTCTGGTCATAAATGATAGGAGTGTGGCGGCTCCCAAGGGTCGTGCCATCATAGTGTCGAACCCCTCGGCACAGGAGTGGTTCAGTCCGGAGGCGGCCCTTAGCCGGAGGCTTTAAAGGCAGGGGTTTGGGTGCCATCTTCCTCTCGTTTGGTCTTCCCTAGAACTGGGAGGAACCTAATAAAAAGTGCTTCTCGAAATACGACTTCGTGCTTCATTCAGAGACCCACGCACTACATTGGTGACCCCCGACGCTCCATTGGCGTCATGATGGAGAGTGGACAAAGCCCTACCTCCTCACAGGCAGGCTCGCACCCATCCCGACGTCCCGCCATGGGACATTTCGCCCACACGTGCCATCAGCCCTCAGGGACTGCCCGTACGTCTTCCTGCGCCGTGATGCCCACCGGACGCCACTCCAGAGGCCGTACGAGGGCCCGTTCCGAGTGCTGGAACACGGGCAGTCGACTTTTGTCCTGGACATGGGGGGCCGGCCGGAGGCAGTGTCGATTGACCGTTTGAAGCCGGCACACCTGGACATTGACCAGCCGGTGCTGGTTGCCCAACCTCGGCCTCGAGGGCGCCCCCCTTCACGGCTCCCTCCGCCTGTCACTCCACCTGTCCTCCCGCCGGTCCCTCGTCCTGTCCCTCCACCTATTCTTCCGCAAGCCCCACGAGCGGCTAACTTCCGCACGCGGGCTGGCCGGGTCGTTCGCCCGCCGGTGCGTTTCGTGCCTCTGGTTCTGGGGGGGGGGGTCCTGTGGCGGCTCCCAAGGGTCGTGCCATCATAGTGTCGAACCCCTCGGCACAGGAGTGGTTCAGTCCGGAGGCGGCCCTTAGCCGGAGGCTTTAAAGGCAGGGGATTGGGTGCCATCTTCCTCTCGTTTGGTCTTCCCTAGAACTGGGAGGAACCTAATAAAAAGTGCTTCTCGAAATACGACTTTGTGCTTCATTCAGAGACCCACGCACTACAGGAGTAGAATTAGGCCATTCGGCCCATCAAGTCTACTCCGCCATTTAATCATGTCTGATCTATCTCTCCCTCCTAACCCCATTCTCCTGCCTTCTCCCCATAACCTCTGACATCTGTACTAATCAAGAAGCAATAAGAAGTCTTGATTCTGAGAATGTTAAGGTAACTTTTTTTTTTTAGAGGTGTGATAAGGAGGCTGATCCCCACATTACCACACGACCAGTGAGTGAGGCTTTAAAAAATACCTATCCTCCGGTTCAACTAATTTTGATTGTTTCCTGCAAGTCCTAATCTTTCATTAGTCAGAAATGTCAATGCAGTCTTGTAATCCAGGTTAATCATGGGAATTGCACAAAATAACAAGTGCCAGTAAAAACTACATGGAAACCTCGACTGCACACAGTGGCCAAAGTTAAACATGGTATTCCACAAAAATCTGAAATACTAACTGGGTTTTTGAGAATATCATCATCTACATCAAAGTTTGAAGTGTCTGTTGGACTGCTGACTTCAGGAATATAAGGCGCTTCAATGTTTCTAATATTGTCCCAATCGATCCCTTTGAAAAATAAATGTTTTTTGAAATCTTCCATTCCATTTTTTCCAATGCGATGTTCTCTACTGCAGATCAACTGCTGTATCAAATCCTTGGCTTCATCGGATACATCAGTGCTATGTGACGGGAATTGGAATCGTTCCTGTCAAACAAAATACAGTTTGAATGCTTCTGAAAGTTGAAAGGGCCTGTCCCACTTGGCATTTTTTTACGGCGATTGCCAGCGTCATATCAGGGTGGCCAAAAGATCTTGAACATTTTTTTGTCGCCAGCGGCGACAAAAAAATGTTGCGACACTTGAGGAAACACCGTGCGTCAATATATCATCACGCCGCGTCACGCTGCGACTTTTTCAGTGACCTGATACATCAGTCAATGATACTGGCAGTCGCCGAAAAAAATCACCAAGTGGGACAGGCCTTGAACATGCCCGCAGAACAATGATGCGATTTGTACAGAATGGGCTCAATTGTTTTTAAAAAGATACCCCGAAATTAACATATACAAAATGTAGCACTTTTTCCAAAATTATAATCTTTTAGCTTCATTATTATCATGAAGTTAATCATGTGTGATTGTCCACACAGGTTGCATTAACAGTCCCATATGTTACACTAACAGAAATAAATAGAGGTTTGCCAACATTTAAAGACACATGGTAAGGATTTAAACAGGTAGTCATAATCTATTGCAACACCTCTTCTTCAGCAAAGAGGTGAACTGCTGCGGTTCATTACATATTGTTTAATTCAGGGGCCGGCAACCTATGGTCCACAGGCCGGATCCGGTCCATAGCCTGAAATCATCCAGCCGGCAGGCGTATTTTTTTTCAATTCGTTTTCGCGACCTGGGAACCGTAGCCAGTCCCGGGGACGCGAGCTGATCTGGGAACTGCAGTTCGGCCCGGGGCACGCAGGCAGCCTGGGCGCTATAGCCAGTCCCGGGAACATGAGCTGATCTGGGAACTGCAGCTCGTCCCGGGGCACGCAGGCGACTTGGGCGCTACAGCCAGTCCCGGGGCAGGCGAGCCGACCTGGGAACTGCAGCCAGTCCCTGGGACGCGAGCTGATCTGGGAACTGCAGCTCGTCCCGAGGCACGCAGGCGACTTGGGCGATAGCCAGTCCCGGGGACGCGAGCTGATCTGGGAACTGCAGTTCGTCCCGGGGCACGCAGGCGGCCTGGGCGCTACAGCCAGTCCTGGGGCACGCAGGCGACTTGGGCGCTACAGCCAGTCCCGGGGCACGCAGGTGGCCTGGGCGCTACAGCCAGTCCTGGGGCACGCAGGCGACTTGGGCGCTACAGCCAGTCCCGGGGCACGCAGGCGGCCTGGGCGCTACAGCCAGTCCTGGGGCACGCAGGCGACTTGGGCGCTACAGCCAGTCCCGGGGCACGCAGGTGGCCTGGGCGCTACAGCCAGTCCTGGGGACGCGAGCTGATCTCGGAACTGCAGCTCGTCCCGGGGCACGCAGGCGACCTGGGCGCTAGCCAGTCCCGGGGCACGCAGGCGACCTGGGCGCTACAGCCAGTCCCGGGGCAGGCGAGCCGACCTGGGAACTGAAGCCAGTCCCTGGGATGCGAGCTGACCTGGGAACTGCAGTTCGTCCCGGAGCACGCAGGCGACTTGGGCGCTACAGCCAGTCCCGGGGACGCGAGCTGATCTCGGAACTGCAGTTCGTCCCGGAGCACGCAGGCGACCTGGGCGCTACAGCCAGTCCTGGGGCAGGCGAGCTGACCTGGGAACTGCAGCCAGTCCCGGGGCACGCAAGGGACCTGGGAACTGCAAAAAACTAATTGGAAAAACACGTGAAAACTAATTCTAAAAACAACACCAAGTGTCACACTATGGCGATAGATGTGGCCCGCCATCCACTCACAGACATGGCCCCTATGGAGAACAACATTGCCAACTCCTGGTTTAATCATAACACAAGTGGTTTAAAATGTCAAATTAAGAAAAATGTAGCACTTACTTGATGATTCATAATTTTCCCATACGTTTCCACCAATGACTCTGCGTAAAATGGCGTTTCTCCGACAAGCATTTCATACATACATACGCCAAGAGACCACCAATCACATTCTGGTCCGTACTTCCCCATTCCATCCTCCATTGCTTGCAAGATTTCTGGAGAGATGTAGTCAGGAGTACCAACAGCTACTGAAGATTGTACCTGAGCAGAAGAATCGTGGTAGCAGTTTAAAACCGACACAGCTTGTGCTTGCTTTACTTTGATAAACAATACACCCAATAAAAATAAAAAGTGCAATATAAAATAATGGCTTTAAATTTTAACTGCAATTGCCAAGTTGTTGCATGCTTACTGAAATAAGAACACAAGTAAGAGGATTTTGCTATTTAGCAATTCAAGCCTGCTCTGTTAGTTAATATGATCATGGCTGATCATTAAGTTCACCTACTTTTCCACATTATTCCCTTCCCCTTCAATGTTTTAGAATTCAAATACATTATGAATGCGTTTAATAAAGTGGGGTTCGGCAATCCTCAAAGTTCAAAATTCTAAAGACTCACAACCCTTTATTGAAGAAATGTTCACTTCTCTTAATCTTAACTGGGCGACTCTTTACTTTGAGAAGATCCCTCATTTCTGACATCATATCTGGAGAAAGATTCTCCTCCTCTACCGTTTAGTTTAGTTAAGAGATAAGATTGCGGAAACAGGCTCTTCGGCCCACCGAGTCCGCGCCGACCAGCGATCCCAACACACTAACACTACCCTATACACACACAAGGGACAATTTACAATTACACCAAGCCAATTAGCCTACAAACCTGTACGTCTTTGGAGTGTGAGAGGAAACCAGAGCACCCGGAGAAAACCCACAGGGGAGAATGTCCAAACTCCGTGCAGACAGCACCAGTAATCAGGATCAAACGTGGGTCTCTGCTGCTGTAAGGCAGCAACTCTACCACTGTGCTACCATACTGCCAGTGTTAAGCTCAATAAGAATTTTGCAGAATGCGAGATCAACTCCCAGCTTTCTAAACTCTAATCTTGATATCTCAACTCTCTTTATAGAATAAAGTTTATCACAGTAATTAGTCCAATGAATCATTTTTGTGTTATATCAAAATCAAATATATCCTTGCTTGGGTAATGAGTTCCTGGTCTACATTCACATTGGCCGTGTAAAATTGCAGAACGTTTTATTCACACATACTCCATCCATTATTAATAAAAGCCACCACAAGCTCCCCAACCGCTAGCGTCCGTTTGGGTATAAAGTCATCAATATTTCCCAGCCTCACTATATAAAATATTTCTGCTTTTTACATTTTCTTCCAAAACAGGTAACTTCAATTTTCTCCACATTATATTACATTTGTAACATACCTGTCCATTCACTTAAAAGCAAAACAGTGTGGATCTAGAAATCCGAAATATTGCTAAACCCAGAAAAAGCTGTAGTATTCAACAGGTCAGACTACACCTCTGTTTTTATTTCAGGTGACTAACCAGTCATCAGAACATGTTGATAAAAAGACATCCACTCAAAACATTGTTTTGCCCTCGACATGTTGCCTGATCAGCTGAGCATTTCCAGCATTTTGTTTTTTTAATTTAAAATCTCACAACTTAATTTACCTCTTAGTCATGCACCTGCAGCAAATTTTGATAAGCCATGATCGGTCTCCTTATATACTTCTGAAGTAGACGGTAAATAGCCAATGCCCAAGCACTGATCTTTGTGAAGCAATACCAATTGCAGGCTGCCAACAAAAATGCCTTTGTTTTCCAAGCCACTTCTCTGTCCGTTAAGCAGCCTATGCTAACATAGTGTTCCTATTCCCCAGAGCCATCATTTAGATTCATTTTAAAGTTAAGATATTGTGACAAAATCATTCACATTCTTTCTCTTCATTCCATGCTTATCAAAATCTCAATCAGATTTTAAAAAAGTCTTTGAACTAAATAAGATTTTGGCAGCTTCTTAATTCTGCTGCCTGGCAGGCACCAGCAGCAGGGCGACCTGTTTACAGCAACATGGAACAAATTGTTACATTTTGAGCTTCTAATTGGAGACCACAAGAAATAAACACGATAAGATTACAAAATAGGATGTTAAAAATACTGGGAATTTACCAGAATTTTACAATTTATTTTCTTAGAGAACTCTTGCTTATACTCTACTTCAGAACATGAGGTGGTGCAACATATTGCATGGTTTGTAGATATCGTCAATGTAGATAATGAATACAATTCTTAAGCAGTCGTTCTAATACAAATCTAGTATATGATAGGCATAGAGTCTAACAACGTGGAAACAGGCCCTTTAGCCCAACTTGCCAACATGTCCCATCTGCACTATTCCCACCTGCCCATATCCCTCTAAACATGTCCTATCCATGTACCTGTCTGAATCGTAAACATTGTGATAGTAGTATTCTGTAATAAATAGTACTCACAGTGCCATCATTCATCAACTTCAGGCATGATCCAAAGTCAGCAAGACGTATATGTCCATTCATGTCCAGCAAAATGTTATCAGGCTTTATATCCCTGTACAAAAATGCATCTGTTAACCAAATGGTCTTCGGAGATAAGGAAACTCATAGCACAAATATTTTTAATCTAAAATATCAATTCTATCTTGTTTATATGCATTAAAAAAGCATTGTCATTGAGACTCATGAGAACACAGTATAAGTAAAGGATGTAGCTGTAGCTGACAACAAAGGGGAATGTTACATAGAAAATAGGTGCAGGAGGAGGCCATTCAGCCCTTCGAGCCAGCACCGCCATTCATTGTGATCATGGCTGATGGTCCCCAATCAATAACCCGTGTTGCATTGCCCACCACTCCCACGTTACAGAAAATAGTCCAGATCACAATTTTCTGGAACATGAAACAATGTCACCTGCCCATGTCTCGAGAAAGATGAATAAAAACGCGTTTCTTTTTTTCCCCCCGTCCACATAAATTCCATGACAGTTAATTTTATTCTGTATCTTAAATGTCTGGGAAGTGATTTTCAAATTATGCACAGGCAAGTTTCCGTTACCCAAAGTACCATAACATGGGGATGCCTGGAATCATTGAGGTAATTATTTATTCAGTATTTCTTTCCCATTCTGCTTGAAGAGAGAGTAGAGAGAATGGTCTCTTCCCTGTCAAAGAAAGTTGAATAAAAGGAAGTGACTTTCCTTGTCTTCTGCTCTGGGCATTTCTTACTTGAGTTTAACCTGATCATGATGGAAAGCATTGTGATGCAATCCAGGTCAAAATTAAAACTTAATACCTTGTAATAATCAGTTTTGTTTATCAGCTCAGTTTAGTTTATTGTCATGTCTACCGAGGTACAGTGAAAAGCTTTCCAGTCAGCAGAAAGACAATACATGATTACAATCGAGCCATTCACAGTGTACGGATACATGATAAGGGAATAACGTTTAGCGCAAGGTCTTCTTCTTGCGTTTGAGACAGCAGAGGTTATGTAACGGCCTCCAGGCGCTGTAGCCAGTTCAATGTGCTGTTGTCGAGCGCCGTGAGGTCTACTCCTCCACCAGGGGGGGGGGGGGCGGAGGACAGCGCAGTCGAAAATGACGTGCTGCACTGTTTGCTGGTCTGCTCCACACACACAGGTAAAGCCAGTAAAGTCCGATCTAAGATAGTCTGAGGGTCTCCGATGAGATAGGTGGATAGTTCAGGATTACTCTCTGGTGGTGGTAGGATGGTTCAGTTCCCTAATAACAGCTGGGAAGAAACGTTGTCTGAATCTGAAGGTGTGCGTTTTCACACTTCTATACCTTTTGCCTGATGGTAGAGGGGAGAAGAGGGAGTGGCCAGGGTGTGACTTGTCCTTGATTATGCTGCTGGCCTTGCCGAGACAGCGTGAGGTAATGGATGCCTACAGCTAGAAATCATGTAGACTGGAAGATGGCTTAAATTAAAACATTTGTTGAGCACTGTCAATACTTCTATGCAGCTCATTGCCCTTCATATGTAATGAATTAATTTGATGTGCAGTGGCAGCTGTTCCTTAAGCTATTTTCATTAGTTTGGCATATTTAATTAGTAATACACAGGTTAAATAAGTTATTTGTCCTTAACTTTTTTTACTACCATTAATGGAAAGACAGTCAATGATTAGTCAAGTCTTTTGAATACCACTTTTGATCTGATTTTAAAAAAATGCATTATTCCTGACTTTTACAAGAATCAGTAAAATATCTTGTGTAATGGACTATCACTGAACCTAATAGGGTATTTTGAAACAATGTACAAATAACTCGGGAGAAAAGGGTGTAAATAACAATCTCAGGAGAAAAGGGTGTAAGTAACGATCAGCATTCTCTTGCTCTCATACAAATCACCTTTGAATAACCAACTTTTCAAAAAGGTAGACAGGCGATGTCCACATTATCGGCAGGAGGGATGGTTGCATTCCAATTAAATTGTCTGATATCCAATTTTCTGTGACCAGAGGCTGCATCTTTTGCACATTCATTGCAGGAAACGTGTTCCCGATGTTAAGGGAGTCCAGAACCAGGGGTCATAGTTTAAGAATAGGGGGTAGGCCATTTAGGACTGAGATGAGGAAAAACCTTTTCACCCAGAGAGTTGTGAATCTGTTTAATTCACTGCCACAGAAGGCAGTGGAGGCCAATTCATTGGATGTATTCAAGAGAGAGTTAGATAGAGCTCTTCGGGCTAATGGAATCAAGGGATATGGGGAGAAAGCAGGAACGGGGTACCGATTTTGGATGATCAGCCATGATCATATTGAATGGCGGTGCTGGCTCAAAGGGCCAAATGGCCTACCCCTGCACCTATTGTCTATGTTTCGATGTTTCATTGCAAGTTTCCCATTTCATTTCCCACATAAAGTTTGAAAGAGCAAATGTTTGGGACATGTTCCTTGGGTATGTACACATACATACAGACTTGGTTAATAATTTGATTCTGATCTGATCTTTGTGCATTATGTGAGGGTAAATTTCCATTACCTGACGGCTTGAATCCGAGGGTGGGGAATGGGTCACTAACATAGTACACCCAGTGGCTACCACAACTTTGAAATAGCATATATTATTCCCCTCCTGACATTTGCACTAAAAGATGGGCCAAAGTCAGAGTGCAGTATCTCTAAACTAAACAAAAGCCCTTGACGCATTTTGTGTGGAGAAATCCATTTACTTCCCACTTCAATATATTCAGTATCGTGGCCTCTGCTGCCTTCTGGAGTAGAAATTCCAGACATTCATCAATTTTTAGTTTTTGATTGAAAGATAGAGCATGGGAAACAGGCCCTTCGGCCCACTGAGCCCATGCCATGTCTACTAGTGTCAGGGGTTATGGGGAGAAGGCAGGAGAATGGGGTTAGGAAGGAGAGATAGATCAGCCATGATTGAATGGCAGAGTAGACTTGATGGGCCGAGTGGCCTAATTCTGCACTTATGACCTTATTTATTCCTTTCTGTGTAGCTAAAATGTTTCCATTTTTACAAGTTTTTATATTCTTTCGTCTAACATTTGACTGGTTTATAAATGTAATGATATTTGTTAAGCAACGGTGTGCAATACTAGGACAAGAAATTTCCTGGAACCCGTTGGCAATCATAATCCTTAAATTTGTGGTTCAACCACAGAGCCATAAACATATCAAGTTTGTCCTTATATTCAACTATTTCAATTATTGTGCTCTAGAGAGAGATATTCATTACACATTTGCATAGAAAACAAAAAGAAATATTGCTCAAGGCACAGGCTTAAATCTGTGTTTGAGATACGCACAAAGAGTTCAAGATGAATGCAACCACTCGATCTACATGTGTCACAGGGTAGTGAGGATGGCTTTTGGCATGCTGGCCTTCACGAGTCAGGGAACCAAGTATAGCAGATAGTGACACAAAAAGCTGGAGTAACTCAGTGGGACAGGCAGCATCTCCGGAGAGAAGGAATGGGTGACGTTTCGGGTCGAGACCCTTCTTCAGACTGAAGGTCACGGGAAAGGGAAATGAGAGATATAGAAGATAATGTAGAGAGATCTATCCCTACCCCACCCAAGTCGCACCAGCTTCTCATTTTCACCCAACAAAGCTAACAAAGGCCTGTTTCCTTTATCATCGTTACTTTTTTGCATATCTTTCATTTATTGTTCCTTATCTCTCTACATCATCGTCTATATCTCCCGTTTCCCTTATTCCTAACTAGTCTGAAGAAGAGTTTCGACCCAGAAACATCACCCATTCCTTCTCTCCAGAGATGTTGCTGAGTTACTCCAGCTTTGTGTGTCGATAGAAGATGGTGTGGTATGTTACAATTGACATTGGTGAAGCTACACCTGGAGTGAAACCTCCCTTTTGATTACCCTGTTGTGGTAAAGATGCCATTAAGTTGGAGAGAGTACAGAGAAGATTTACGGGAACATTGCGAGGACTCGAACTATCGGGAGAGGTGGGGCAGATGAGGACTTTATTCCTTGCTGTGCATGAGGCTCAGGGTTGATCTTAAAGAGGTGTATAAACTCATGGAATAGATAGTCAATGCACAGTCTTTTCCCAGGGTAGGGAAATGAAGAACAAGAGGGCACAGGTTTAAGGTGAGAGGGGAAAGATTTAATAGGAACCCGAGGGGTAACTTTTGTAGGAAAGAACTGCAGATGCTGGTTTAAATCGAAGGAAAACACAAAATGGTGGCGTAATTCAACGGGACAGGCAGCATCTCCGGAGAGAAGAAATGGGTGACGTTTCGGGTCGAGACCCTTCTTCAGTCTGAAGAAGTGGGAATGGGTCACTAACATAGTATACCCGGTGGCTACAACTTTAAAATAGCATATATTATTCCTCTCCTGACATTTGCACTAAAAGATGGGCCAAAGTCAGAGAGCATTTGACACATTTTGTGTGGAGAAATCTATTTACTTCCCACTTCAATATATTCAGTATCTTGGCCTCTGCTGCCTTCTGGAGTAGAAATTGCCAGACATTCATCAATCTTTAGTTTTTGATTGACTGATACAGCATGAAGACCCTTCTTCGGACTGAAGAAGGGTCTCGACCCAAAACGTCACCCATTCCTTCTCTCCAGAGATGCTGTCAGTCCCACTGAGTTACTCCAACAATTTGTGTTTACCTCCGAGGGGTAACTTCTTCCACACAAAGGATGGTGGCTATTTAGAATGAGGTACCGGAGGAAACATTTAAGGCAGATACAATAACACCATTTCAAAGACATTTGCACAGTATGTGGATAGAAAAGGTTTAGAAGGGTATGGGCCAAACTCAGGTTAATGAGTTTAGATGAGGTGAGGTCGGCACAGATGAGCTGGGCTGAAGGGCCCACTTCCATGCTGTATGACTCTATGAATGCAGTTCATTTCTTTTTGATATAAGAAAGCACAATCACAGATAAAGTCACGCAAGTCAGCTGCAGCAGTCATGGTGGCGCAGCGGTAGAGTTGCTGCCTTACAGCGAATGCAGTGCCGGAGACTTGGGTTCGATCCTGACTACGGGTGCTGTCTGTACGGAGCTCATACGTTCTCCCCGTGACCTGTGTGGGTTTTCTCCGAGATCTTCGGTTTTCTCCCACACTCCAAAGACGTACAGGTATGTAGATTAATTGGCTTGGTAAATGTAAAAATTGTCCCTAGTTGGGGTAGGATAATGCTTATGTGCGGGGATCGCTGGTCAGCACGGACCCGGTGGGGCGAAGGGCCTGTTTCCGTGCTGTATCTCTAAACTAAACTAAACACAATGCTCACAGGGCATGGACAATCATAACAGTTTAATTCTAACTGCAAGTAGAATTCTTCATTGTGGCTTAGTAATGTCTTCTCCGTAAAGAGGAGTAAAAACGTTGAAAACTGTTCCTTTGTTTAAGAAGGAACCGCAGATGCTGGAAAGATCGAAAATAGACAAAAATGCTGGAGAAACTCAGCGGGTGTAGCATCTATAGAGCGAAGGAATAGGTGACGTTTCGGGTCGAGACCCTTCTTCAGACTGATGTGGGGGTGGGTGGGGGGGCGGGATGAAGAAAGGATGAGGTGGGGACAGTGGGCTGTGGGAGAGCTGGGAAGGGGAGGGGAAAGAGGGAGAAAGCAAGGACTACCTGAAATCGGAGAAGTCAATGTTCATACCGCTGGGGTGTAAACTACCCAAGCGAAATATGAGGTGTTGTTCCTCCAATTTACGGTGGGACTCACTCTGGCCATGGAGGAGGCCCAGGATAGAAAGGTCGGATTCGGAATGGGAGTTGAAGTGCTGAGCCAGCGGGAGATCAGGTTGGTTATTGCTCACCATCAAGCCTGACTTCTTGAAGGTGCTGGGGATCTGGTTTGGGAGGGCTGAGGCGTGTAACAAGAATTGGCTGGAGCGGATAGTCAAGGTGGGGAAGAAGCTGGAACTGTGGAGGCAACGCTCCCTCTCCATAACGGGGGAAAACGTGGTCATCAGGTGTGAGGTGCTCTTGGGGCTGCTGTACTTGGCGCAAGTGTGGCATGTCCCTCCCTCCTACGCCACAGGGTTCACCCGGGCGGTCTTCCAGTTCATCTGGGGGTCGAGGATAGACCGGGTGCGACGGGCCACAATGCACAAGTCAGCAGACAACGGGGGTAAAAGCGTGCCCAACGTTGCCCTCACCCTGATGGCCACCTTCATGTGTGTGGCTGTATCAGGCGGAGTGTAGAACCAAGGCACGTGGGCACCAAGTGTCACTACCTGCTGAGGTTCTACCTGTCCCCGGTGTTGCGAAGGATGGGCCTGGCTCAGATGCCACGCAATGTGCCAGTTAGCTGGACATTGCCGCCCCATCTGTCGTTCGTGGAAAGGTTCTTCCGGACCAACACCTTTGACCACATGTCCATCGGGCAGTGGTCAGCACGGAATGTCCTGCAGGCACTGCAGGGAAAGGACTCGATGGAACCGGTGGCTCCATGGCTCTCAGAGCAGACTGCCCAGCTTGTCTGGCAAAATGCCTCATCGCCAGAACTCACCAACAAGCACCAAGACCTGGCTTGGCTGGCGGTGAGGGGAGCCCTCCCAGTCAGATCCTTCCTGCACCGTCGGAACCTCACTACCAGCGCACGCTGCCCTCGGGACGGCTGCTATGGAGAGGAGACGGTTGCCCACCTCTTCGCAGAATGTGGATTCGCAAAGACAGTCTGGAGAGATCTGCAAGGGTCCCTGTCACGGTTTATTCCGAACTGCTCCGTCACAGAGGACTCTGTGATTTACGGACTGTTCCCAGGGACACATTCAGAGACTGACATCGAGTGCTGCTAGAAGGTCATCAACTCGGTGAAAGATGCTCTTTGGTCTGCCCGAGCGTTGTTCACCACCCAGCAGAGCAAGATGTCCGTCAGGGAATGTTGCCGACTGGCCCGCTGCAGACTGCAGGAGTAGGTGCTGAGGGACGCACTGAAGCTCGGTGCAGCCAACGCCAAGGCTGGGTGGGGAAGGACCACAGTCTAGGGTCCTTCCGCTGCTGGTCATGGGGGGCAGTGTGTGGTGGAGACACCCTTCAAAATAAGGGAAGGGATTCCACGCCAGTCACAAGTCAGCAGACAACGGGGGTAAAAGCGTGCCCAACTTCGCCCTCACCCTGATGGCCACCTTCATGTGTGTGGCTGTATCAGGCGGAGTGTAGAACCAAAATTGGGGTAAAATTGTGATTTGGGGAAACTTAGAGCACATGGTATTGGGGGTAGGGTGTTGACATGGATAGAAAATTGGTTGGCAGACCAGAAGCAAAGAGTAGGAGTGAACGGGTCCTTTTCAGAATGGCAGGCAGTGGCGAGTGGAGTGCCGCAAGGCTCGGTGTTGGGGCCGCAACTGTTTACCATATATATTAATGATTTGGAAGAGGGAATTAGGAGCAACACTAGCAAGTTTGCGGATGACACAAAGCTGGGTGGCAGTGTGAACTGTGAAGAGGATGTTAGGAGGTTGCAGGGTGACCTGGACAGGTTGAGTGAGTGGGCTGATGCGTGGCAGATGCAGTATAATATAGATAAATGTGAGGTTATCCACTGGCGGCAAAAACAAGGGGGCAGGTTATTATCTCAATGGGGTTAGGTTAGGTAAGGGGGAGGTGCAGCGAGACCTGGGTGTCCTTGTACATCGGTCACTGAAAGTTGGCTTACAGGTACAGCAGGCAGTGAAGAAAGCTAATGGAATGTTGGCCTTCATAACAAGAGGATTTCAGTATAGGAGTAAAGAGGTTCTTCTGCAGTTGTATAGGGCTCTGGTGAGACCATATCTAGAGTATTCTGTACAGTTTTGGTCTCCTAATTTGAGGAAGGACATTCTTGTGATTGAGGCAGTGCAGCGTAGGTTCACGAGATTGATCCCTGGGATGGCGGGACTGTCATATGAGGAAAGATTGAAAAGACTGGGCTTGTATTCACTGGAGTTTAGAAGGATGAGGGGTGATCTTATAGAAACATATAAAATTATAAAAGGACTGGACAAGCTAGATGTAGGAAAAATGTTCCCAATGTTGGGCGAGTCCAGAACCAGGGGCCACAGTCTTAGAATAAAGGGGAGGTCATTTAAGACTGAGGTGAGAAAAAACTTTTTCACCCAGAGAGTTGTGAATTTATGGAATTCCCTGCCACAGAGGGCAGTGGAGGCCAAATCACTGGATGGATTTAAGAGAGAGTTAGATAGAGCTCTAGGGGCTAGTGGAGTCAAGGGATATGGGCAGAAGGCAGGCACGGGTTATTGATAGGGGACGATCAGCCATGATCACAATAAATGGCGGTGCTGGCTCGAAGGGCCTAATGGCCTCCTCCTGCACCTATTTTCTATGTTTCTATGTTTCTATGTAACTCTATTGTATGTATATATAGTCTCCAAGAATGGCTCATGTATTGTATATAATTCTTTCTCGAATAAAGTCTATTTTGAAATATAAAAAAAATAACTGAGCGGAGGTTTTGGGCAAAGCGATCGCCAAGCCTACGCTTGGTCTCATCGATGTAGAGCAGCTGTTCTTTAGTAACTCTAGATTTTGGTCTAGTTTGTGAATTCTGGCCCCCATCCTGAAGGCTCTCAACAGCCAGAATATATTCAAAAAGCTGGTGCAACTCAGCCAGTCAGATAGCATCTCTGGAGAAAAGAAATAGTTGACGTTTCAGGTTGAGACCCTTCTTCAGACTGAGAGTTAGGGGAAAGGGAAATGAGAGATATAGACAATGATGTGGAGTACTTTTTTGCATATCTTTCATTCATTTGTTCTATATCTCTCTATATCACAGTCTATATCTCTCATTTCCCTTTCCCCCGACTCTCAGAAGAATGGTCTCGACCCGAAAAGTCACCTATGCCTTTTCTCCAGAGATGCTGCCAGTCCCGCTGAGTTACTCCAGCATTTTGTGTCTACGGTTTAAACTAGCATTTGCAGTTTCTTCCTACACAGAAAAATATATTATTGGACACACCAAATGCTCAGCAAATATATCAACCAGCAGCTGGCACAGCTAGAAAACCTTTCATTTCATTCCAGGTCTATGCTGATTTATTTAATCATCTCCATAGCAGTGAAAGGGGAATGCAACTGACAGCTGCTTCCCAGGAGAGAAAAATGACCCAATTACCCTGACAGGAAATGTGTACATGTGGACTTCAGGTCAAACCAAGCTCCAAATCAATGAAGTTCTTTAATTAAACTGCTTCTCAACACTCACTGTCAAGGCTCACAAGAGAATATTAACTGCTTAAATGAAGCACAAGTGAAATATGTCCAACCACATCCCGAGATAGACACAAAAAGCTGGCGTAACTCAGCGGGACATGCAGCATCGCTGGAGAGAAGGAATGGGTGATGTTTCGAGAGCTGCCTGAGTTACTCCAACATTCAAAGGACAAAGGACATTTATTGTCACATACACCAACTGGTGCAGTGAAATTTGAGTTACCATGCAGCACACAAATAAGATAAACACAACACTATAGAATTTAATAACATTAAACATAAAAAACATCCCCCCACAGCGGGATCAACGTTTCCCACTGAGGGAAGGCAACAAAGTTCAGTCCACTCCTCTATGTTCACCCGTGGTCGGGGCCTATTGAGGCCTCTGCTGTCGCTGCTACGGAGGCCTGATATTTCAGGCCCTCTCACCGGATGATGGAGCTCCGGCGTCGGAAGAACACTCTCAGTGGCTAGGAGTTTCCGAATCGGCCGCTTCCTACCGGAGACCACGGCTCCCGAAGTCCACAGGCTGCGCTGGGCGGAGATCCAACACTGGCGACCTCGGCGAAAGATCAAAGGCTCATCGATGTTAAAGTCAGTGCCGCCCGCGGCTGGAAGCTCCACAGACCACAGCTCCACGATGTTGAAGTCGGCAGTCTCAGCACTCTGGAGCTCCAACACGGCGACCCGGGTAAGGCTCCGCGATGGTACTTCAGTGCTGTGCCGCCGCTGAAGCTGAAGCTCTGGCCGGTCTCCTAGAAGAAAGGCCGCACCAATCCAGATGGCAGGCGAAGATGCGGCTCGGAGGAAGGATGCATCCTCGACCAGGTAAGGACTGGAAAAAACGGTTTCCCACTTCCTCCCCCCCATCCCCCACATAAAAAGACTAAAAGGCCTCCACAAACAAAACTTTTTAACAAACTAAAAATTTTAAAAAGGGATGAAGGACGAACAGTTGTTCTGTATCTATCTTCAGTTTAAATAGGTCTGAAGAAGGGTCTCAACCCGAAACATTACCCATTCCTTCCCTCCAGAGATGCTGCCTGTCCCGCTGATTTACTCCAGCTATTTGTACCTATCTTTGGTTTAAACCAGCATCTGCAGTTCCTTCCTACACAATCACACCAAGTTGTTTTCAAAGGGGGGGGTTTAAAAACTAACAGAGATCATAGAAGGAAAAGCAGGCAAATTGTTCCACATAAGATTATTAAGGTTTTGGACATGCTGGAGGCAGGAAACGTTCCCGATGTTGGGGGAGGGGGGTCCAGAACCACGAGCCACAGTTCAAGAATAAGGGGTAAGGCATTTAGAAGATGAGGGAATACTTTTTCACACAGAGAGTTGTGAGTCTGTGGAATTCTCTGCCTCAGAGGGCGGTCGAGGCTGGTTCTCTGGACACCTTCAAGAGAGAGTTAGATAGAGTTCTTAAAGATAACGGTCAAGGAATATGGGGAGAAGGCAGGAACGGGGTACTGATTGTGGTGATCAGCCATGATTACATTGAATGGCGGTGCTGGCTCGAAGGGCTGAATGACCTCCTCCTGCACCTATTGTCTATTAATCTCAGATTGTAAATTTGCAATACACCATGCACATAAAAAAAAGCATATACCTGTGTACGTAACGCAACTTGTGAATGGAGTCGATAGCCAACACCATCTCTGCGATGTAAAATTTGGACATTTCTTCTGGCAGTCTGTCTTCAAACTTGCTGAGTAATGTCAGTAGATCTCCTCCCACATAGTAGTCCATAACTAAATACTGAAAATACACAAAATACACTTAATAACAAGGCATTTGACACATTGAACCAGAAATATAGAAACTAATAAGCAAAATCCAGTGACTGGATTTGAGATAGAATATTTGCTGGAATAAATATCCATCTTATTTTTTTATTATTTAAACTATTAAGTGAAAACAGACTTACCAAGTAGTTATCATCTTGGAAGGCATAATGTAATGTGGTGATCCACTGGCAGTCACCATTCACCAGAACGTTCCTTTCTTCTTGAAAACAAGCTGTCTATATACGAGAAACAACTTCATGAACAAGACTGTGTTAATCTGAGCTGCATTATTTCACTTCAAAGATTGGTCTTACACTCTGACATTCAGATCAGATTACTGGTATAACCACAAAACCCATTTGCCACACAAGAACTTAAGTAAAAAGAGGAACATTCAGTTTATAATCAATGCTCTACAGTTTACAAATTAACCAAGTTGGGGCGGTACTGTGGCACAGTTGGTAGAGCTGCTGCCTTATAGTGCCAGAGACCAGAGCTCAATCCCGACCTCAGGTGCCGTCTGTATGGAGTTTGTACGTTCTCCCTGTTATCGCGTGGGTTTTCTCCTGCTTCCCAAAGAGGTACTGGTTAGTAGGTTAATCAGCCTCTGTAAATTACCCCGAGTGTATAAGGAGTGGATAAAAAAGTGGGACAGCATCGAACTAGTGTGAATGGGTGATCAATGATCGGCGTGGATTCTGTGAGCTGAAGGGCTCATTTCCATGCTGTATCTCCAAACTAAGTATAACTTGCGAAACAAGATGAGAGTCCATGGTATTAGAGGGCAGATACTAGCATGGATAGAAAGTTGGCTGAATGGCAGAAGGCAGAGAGTGGGAATAAAGGGGGCTTGTTTTGGTTGGCTGCCAGTGACTAGCGGTGTTCTGCAGGGGTCGGTGTTGGGGCCGCTGCGCTTCATGTTGTATATCAATGATTTGGATTATGGAATTGAAGGATTGGGGCCAAGTTTGTGGATGATACGAAGATAGGTGGAGGGGCAGTAGAGTAGAGGAAGCAGGGAGTCTGCAGAAGGACTTGGACAGGTTGGGCAAAGAAGTGGCAGATCGGATACAGTGTAGCAAAGTGTGCGGGCGGCCATGCATTTTGGCAGTAGGAATAAAGATGTAGACCATGTCCTAAATGGGGAGATGAATCAGAAATCGGATATTCAATGGGTTTTGGGAGTGCTGGTGTAGGATTCCCAAAAGGTTAATTTGCTAGTGGAATCGGTTGCAAGGAAGGCAAATGCAGTGGGATGCGAGAGGAAACCAGATCATTCCCTTTCCAATGATTCCACTATTTTCCCATAATTGGACATTAGGCTACTTGCTCTGTCATTCCGGATTTTCTCCCTTGAATCTTTCCTGAACAATGATGTGGTTTTCTCCTTTGCAGAACATTTTGCAAAATTTCAGAATTTTGGAAGATCATATCCAGTGCATCCTCGCCAAGGTTTTAGAGACATAATAATAAAAATAAAATTCTGCCACCCTTCTACTCATTTCACATAAAAAAAGAAATAACCTAAAACCAAAAACTGTAGAATAAATTACAGAATGCAATGCTGAAAGTTTTAGGTATCTAAATCATTTTGCTAAATTTGGGGGAATTTAATTGTTAGTAAGATTTATGCTATACAAATGCTCAGTTTAGTTTAGAGATACAGCGCGGAAACAGGCCCTTTGGCCCACCGAGTCCGCACCGACCAGCAATCCCCGCACATTAACACTATCCTACACACACGAGGAACAATTTACATATATACCAAGCCAACTAACCTACAAACCTGTAATTTTTTTTGGAGTGTGGGAGGAAGCCGAAGATCTTGGAGAAAACCCACATGGAGAACATACAAACTTTGTACGGACAGCACCCGTTGTCGGGATCGAACCTGGGTCTCTGGCGCCGTAAGGCAGCAACTCTACCACCACGCCACTGTGTTGCCCTCAGTAATGACCAACTGCGTGAGAATGAAATTCCTAATCACCTCCCCAAATATTTGTCGGCATTTCAATTCACTCCAAAGGCATACAGGTTTGTAGGCTAATTGGCTTGGTATAAATGTAAAAATGTCCCTAGTGTAGAATAGTATTAGTGACCTGGGATCACCGGTCAGTACGGACTCGGTAGGCCAACGGGCCTGTTTCCGCGCTATATCTCTAAACAAATGTTATTATCTCTATTCTGTGTACTTTTGCTCAACCAGGTCTGGTCAATTCCATGAGTGTCAACTCTACCTCATGGGTTCTTAGTCACATGGATTTGTAGAAGGCACAAAAGACATGGTCGTGGGCAGAGAAAAGCACATCAGAATACCTCCAAAACATTTGGTACTCTTTGCCATGCTCAACCTATTGATTCCGTCTATTAATTAAATATTCCCCAGCTATTCTTAAATATTAAGTCTTATTATAGTCTGTAATAATTTACGGTGAATAATCTATAATTCTCTCCTTTTCTTTTTTACTATTCTTCAATAACAAGTGTCCTATGAAGCTCACAAATAAGGAGAGCCTCGACATAGATAAGTAGGCATGGTTATGCAGAGGACAGACACAACCTCTGGCTATTCCAACAAACACATGATTGGGATAGATAGGAACAGGTCCATGAATAAAATCATATGTGCTAAAAATCATGAATGGGAGAGGGGAAAGCATTGTATATCAAATATTAATTTTAGGGATACTTCATTTTAATGATAGGAGTGTCAAGTCAGTTGGCAAAAGATGCCTATTTATCATGAGATGAAATGAAATATTTCACTCCCCCTTTTTACATCACTGCACTTTCGATTAGAATCCATGTCAAGAACTTGGTGTATTCATCATGTGTACCTTACTGTTACTGACAAAGCTATTTCTGATTGCCACATGCCATTAGGGAACAATCACACTTCATTTAAGAAAAAAGGTGAAATCATATTATCACAACTTAAAAGTTTCTCTCAGAGTGATACAGTGATACAGTGGGGAAACAGGCCCTTCGGCCCAACCCGCCCACACTGGCCAACATGTCCCAGCTACACTAGTCCCACCTGCCTTCGTTTGGCCCATATCCCTCCAAACCTGTCCTATCCATGTACCTGTCTAAATATTTCTTAAACGTTGGGATAGCCCCTGCCTCAGTCTACCTCCCCTGGCAGCTTGTTCCATACACCCACCACCTTTTGTGTGAAAACGTTACCCCTCAGATTACTTTTAAATCTTTTCCCCTTCACCCTAAACCTATGTCCTCTGGTCCTCGATTCCCCTACTCTGGGCAAGAGAATCTGTGCATCTACCTGATCTATTCCTCCCATAATTCCTCTCTCCTCCATAAAATGCTTTTAAGTTCTGTTTGCCTGTGTACTAAGTCACATCTGGCATGTCATTGAGTTTGAACATGCCATATTTTTCTTACCATTTCAGCACAATGGTCAGTGTTTTTAAAAATGCAGTAAATTCATGTTGGAATATACAATGACAACATAATAAGCACCACATGATGGCAAAAAATGCAAATAAACAAGTGTCTGAAATGATCTGCAAAGGGACTTATCTATAAATATTATACGGTGAAACAAATGAAGCCATTCTTACCTCAGCACGTTTGAGCATTTCCCATTTATTGAGTATTTTCATCGCATAAACACGTTCAGTGTTCTTCATTTTGACCACTGCTACCTACAATTATGTTTGTGAAACAGAACACCATATTAATACTGGTTAGACAATCTATTTAATCCTATTTGTATTTACTTTCTGATTATTTCACTCTGAAAAATTGTTACACAATTCACACACATTCAAATATTTACAATTCATTTTGTATAACACTATAAAACTAAATACTTCTTCATGTCCACCTTGGTTCTTTTAAAGAGCAATCCAGTGAGACCCTACTTCAATTGCCCACATCCTTTTGAAAGCTCTCGTGCATTTGTTTTATATAATATTCAGCAAGTTATTGTCATTATTGAGCATTTACTTACAACAAAGTGTTTCCTTATAATGGCACTATTAGTTTGCAAAGTTAGTAGTTTAGTTTTTCAGTTTAGAGATACAGCACGGAAACAGGCCCTTCGGCCTAACGTGTCCGTGCCGACCAGCGATCCCCGCATATTAACACTATCCTACACACACTAGGGACAATTTTTACATTTACCAAGCCAATTAACCTACCAACCTGTACATCTTTGGATGTGGGAGGAAACTGAAGATCTCGGGGAAAACCCACGCAGGTGACGGGGAGAACGTACAAACTCCGTATGGACAGCACCCGTAGTCAGGATTGAACCTGGGCCTCTGGGGCTATAAGGCAGCAACTCTACCACTGTGCCACCGTGCTGCCCTTGATTTTGCCATTGAATTGTAACTCATACTTCATGTCTGACTAAGTATTCACTTTAAAGGCCTCTGCCAGGGTTTGGAGTTGATATATTTGTCCAGAGTTTGTGCTTTATTAATTGCCGTCAGATTACTCAGTACAAGAATGTGTAATGCATTCCATTGTTCTGTTGCTGTATTGACATTTTGTCAACAAACATTTCAAATGGTTTTCTTCAGTTGCGAGCAGTTTCAAGCTAGTTGCTTTCCAAAATTATTTGGAAAAACAAAAACTCTGTTCACATTCCAGACTTAATTTTCATCAGTTATGATGAACCCCAGGCTCCCAACCACAGGAATTCCAGGCTAAAGGACATCCCATGTTACCAAACTCCAACAGCCTGATGACTGCAAAGTTGCAGGAACACTATCCTAGTACCGCCAAGTTTCACCATCGGTTGACCATGGCAACCTGAACAAGGCCCACTACACATGCCGCAAAAATCGCACCTTCCTACCAATAAATCGGCTTGCATTAAATAATAAGATACAAATTGCTGGAGTAACTCAGCGGGTCAGGCAGCATCTCTGGAGAAAAAGGATAGATGTTTCATAAGTTCATAAATGATAGGAGTAGAATTAGGCCATTCGGCCCATCAAGTCTACTCCACCATTTAATCATGGCTGATCTATCTTACCGTCTTAATCCCATTCTCTTGCCTTCTCCACATAACCCCCGAAACCCGTACTAATCAAGAATCTATCTCTGCCTTAAAATTATCCATTGACTTGGCCTTCATGTCATTCTGTGGCAAAGAATTCCACAGATTCACCACCCTCTGACACCTCCTCATCTCCTTCCTAAAAGAACGTCCTTTTATTCTGAGGCTATGACCTCTTGTCCTGGACTCTCGCACTAGTCGAAACATACTGTTCACATCCACTCTGTCCAGGCCTTTCACTTTTCGGTAAGTTTCAATGAGGTCCTCCCTCATCCTTCTAAAATCCAATGAGTACAGCCCCAGTGCCGTCAAACGATCATCAGGGTTGGGACCCTTCTTCACACTCTTTGGCCTGTATTCTACTAATTTTTTTAAACCCAACAGCAGGTTTAACTCAGCAATTTAGACTCGACGGCGGGTTTAAATCCCTGATATTTAGACTAAAGTCTAAGTTGTCTTTCTACTAATCGCCAAAGCTTAGACTGACAGACTGGAATCTAACTTGCCGCAAAATTTAGACTCAGCAGGGGGCAGGTTTAAGGAACATTTAAGCTCGCTACGGAGAGAAAAAATGGCCGTTCATGTTGAATTCTATAGTGTGTTGTGTTTTTTTGTAGTGATATATGGTAATCAACATTTTCTCAGAAAAAAAATACTTTTAATGTCAGTTAAACAGAAGAAGGGATAGGAAATTTTTAAAAGAGAAATTATTTCATTGTCTGTGTAGGAACTTTCCAACTAATGCATGGTGATGATGCAGGTTCATCACCGCCATTTATGTCACATATAGTCCAGAAGGTGTCATCCCACATAGTCCAATGGAGAAGAACCTATATCTCCTTCCCATCAACTGCCCAGCAAGTTAATGACACACAAAATGCTTTCTACCAATATTGCCACTTTCCTGGCGTGATAGGGACAATTTATTGCACACATGTCCCAATCAGAAGTCCAGGTGGGGACCTCGCTCAGATGTTTGTCAATCGGAAGGGCAGATATTCTGTGAATGTACAGGTAAATGTAAATGTTTAAATAATTTTATTTCTGAGAAATATTGAATGAAATCCTTTCAAAGATTTCTGAATTCATGGTTTTACATGAGAAAATGTAGTTGTCCAAAACAAAATAAATGTGTCATAGCACCTTTTTTTCTCGATAATTGTAATATTATCGGCTATCTCGTTGGCGTCCCAGTTTCCTTTCCGCTGTTTCTTTTTGTCGTCTGCTCGTGCTTCTGCTATTGCATTGCACATGTGCAGTACAAGCAGACATCGTCACCATGGCAACTAAAACACGGTCTAACTTTAGACTCAGCTGAAACCAAAGTCTAAAGTTAGACTCGCCTTAGACTTTAGTCTAACTAAACCTCGCTACCAGAATACCAAATGTTTCTTAAACTGAGCGTCGGGTTTAGTTAGACCGAGCGGCAGGTTTAAGGTGAGTTTAAGGAAAGTCTAACTTTGCAATTAGTAGAATACGGGCCTTTGTGTCCATCTTTGGTATAAACCAGAATCTGCAGTTCTTCTTTTCTATATTCTTACTTTAAATAATACTGATCAAAAGATTATAAAAATACAAGTTAATTTATAGTTTCACAGAATGAATGAACAGTGTTTAGAATTTAATCACACCTATCAAGGTATGTTTAGGGCAAATTTTGACCCCCTACTTAATAAATTAAACACATTAATTAAATTCTGGAAAACGCTCCCGATGTCTTTAATAGGCCGAATAAACGCAATAAAAATGATCTTTCTACCACAAATTTTATACCTATTTCAATCAATTCCTATATACTTACCAAAGAAGTTTTTAAAAAAACTCGACTCAGATATCACTAATTTTATATGGGACTATAAATCACATAGAATACAAAAAACTCATCTGAATAAACCTAAAGTATTAGGGGGTTTAGCACTACCTAATTTTATGTATTATTATTGGTCAGTAAATATTAAAAATATGATTCAACTGATGGATAACTCCGCCCAGCAAGTGGACTGGATTGTAATGGAGAAAGAGGATTGCTCCTCTAGAAACATTGGAGCGATCCTCCTTTCTCCAATGAAATTGAATAACATAAATTATAATAAGAACCCAATTATTCATAGTACAATCCGAATTTGGAAACAAATAAAAAACTTAAAATTAAGAAATTTATCACTTTTATTACCTATAGTTAATAACCCTTCGTTTAATCCTTCTATTATAGATAAAGCTTTTACACATTGGGATAGACTAGGAATTAAAACGCTTGGTGACTTGTATGAAACTGGAAAATTACTTTCATTTCAACAATTACAAATAAAATATAAACTCGGAAATAATCAATATTTTAAATATTTTCAAATATGCGACTATTTGAAAAAATATACAAAAGATCATTATAATAACCCAGTAGATGTATTGGACGAGGCAATGCAGATAAAAGCGGAATCAGCAAACTTAATATCATATTTGTATAATATTATCTTAAATGTACAAATACCATCTACGGAGGGTATCAGAAGAGACTGGGAACAAGAGTTAGCTATTAAAATTTCAAAGGAAAGTTGGAATGAATACTTATTAAACGTGCATAAATGCTCGATTAATGTAAGACACACTTTAATACAATTTAAAATTTTACATAGATTATATTATTCGAAAACTAAAATTCATAAAATTTTCCCAAATGTATCATCTATTTGTGATAAATGTCAATCCCAAGAAGCTACTATAGCGCACTCATTCGTTTTCTGTACAAAAATTCAAAAATTTTGGAATGAAATTTTTGAAATCTTTACAAAGTTATTTAAAATAAGACTGATACCCAAAGCAGAATGGATTATCTTCGGAATAACGGAAGATGGTCCAGAACTAAATGTGTTTCAAAAGAAACTAATGGACTATGGGTTAATAACTGGAAAAAAGCTAATTCTAAAATTTTGGAAGAAGGCTCCAATACCAACTATAAATATGTGGATTTCAAATATGTTTTAAACATTACACCTAGAAGAGATAAGACTCCTCCTAGCAGGTAAACCAGATCACTTCCACCTGACGTGGTCTGCATTTATAGAATTATTACAAATATAGGGTGCAAAAGTACTTTAAAAAAAAAATTGAGGTCAGGTAAGGGGGGATGCTAGTTGAAGAGTTGGTATGTCCCATTTACGTAATGCTCGTAAAAATATTTGTTTCTCTCTTTTTCCTCTTTCTCTTTCTCTTTCTTTTCTAGGGCCTATTTCTTAACTGTTTTTCTTTTGTTTTTAATTTTGCTCTCATAGGGTCTTCGTCCTTTTTTGTTGTCACATTTTCTACACTTTCACTTTTTCCTTCACTTTCTTCTTTCTTTCAATCTTTTCCTTTTCTAGTGTAAAAAATAAATGGAGTACATTAATTGTAAGAAGATATAAATGACGAGTACTAATGTATGCGGTTGTAATGTAATGTACTTCTAATAAATAAAAATTTAAAAAAAAAATAAAAAAAAAATTTAATCACACCAAGTATTAACTCAGTCAATCCCGGTATATCAGTTGTCCTGGTATTGTGCCTAATAAGGTCTCAAACAAATGTATTATAAAATTGCAGTCACTGACTTGCTCTGGGAAATATCTACTTATCGACTGATAATCCGCTGAAATTGCTAAGTGGCTTGCAACATTCCATCTCCAGCTTCATTAATTGTAAAAGCTGTTCTAATACTGTCCCCTGCCGTTTCCATTGGGCCTTTTGCAGATGATTCTGATTGATAGCATTTGTGATTAACTGTTTAATCAGCATTTAATATCAGAAAAGGCTTTTAAAGGACATTTGGACAAGTACACCGAAAGGAAAGGTTTAGAGGGATACGGGCCAAATGCAGGCAGGAGGGACCAGTATTCATGAAACATCTTGGCCGGCATGGGCAAGTTGGGCCAAAGGGCCTGTTTCCTTGCTGTAGGACTCCATCTTACTGTCTTAATTTAACCTTACTGACAAATTGAAAAGGCCTGTTTGCTTATGGAATAGGTACTGGAACCCAGAACCCTATTGCTTTCAAAACATATCTGAATTAGGAGGTATATTGGGGCTAATTTTATTAATTAAAAGCATTATCCCATTAAAAATGTATAATATCTTAGGTTAACTTTTGTATTAAACCTAGTTTTTTTTTGTGCAGGAATGAACTGCAGATGCTGGTTTACACCAAAGATAGACACAAAATGCTGGAGTACACAGCAGGACAGGCAGCATCTCTAGAGAGAAGGAATGGGTGACATTTCGCGTCGAGACCCTTTTTCAGACTGAGAAATTTCTTCAGTTTGAAGAAGGGCTCGACCCGAAACATCACCCATTCCTTCTCTCCAGAGGTGCTGCCTGTCCCGCTGAGTTACTCCAGCATTTTGTGTCTATTTCCAGATAAGAATAACTATGGGAAGGAAGTGATAGGTGGTATTTGGGAAAGGAGAACTCAGCATTCACTAGCTCTTCAATATGTTGTACGATGCCGTTGCAATTTACTAATGCAAAATAAAAACCCTGTCATATAACGTTAGTTCTATCACCGCCCACGCCCATTAAAATACACATTGGACTGAAGCCTAGAAATTGGTTCGTTTTCATCTGGGCCCAAGTCAACTCTCCCAATGTAGAGGAATGTAGTAAATATTTATAATTAATTTCCTTCAATAAAATATCCAACCACTTCATCAAGTAGCTGGAACAAATTGTACATTGTACCAAAAGTATGCAGCAGAGAACTAACTCTGCTACTAGCCAATAAGTTCTTCTGTTCCAAACACACCACAGTGGAAATTCATGTCTTCAACACTCTGTTAGGCGATTTCAGAGTGTCATTTAAAAGCCCTATTGAGCTTTTCGAAAAATTTGTTGACAACCCAAAGGTCATCTCCACCGTGCCTCTCCCATTACCACAGCTGTGCTGAAGATAGACACAAAATGCTGGAGTAACTCGGCGGAACAGGCAGCATCTCTGGAATGGGTGTCGTTTCGGGTAGAGTCCCTTCATCTAATCCGACCCAAAACGTCACCCATTCCTTCTCTCCAGAGATGCTGCCTGTCCCGCTGAGGTACTCCAGCATTCTGTGTCTATCTTCGGTGTAAACCAGCATCTGCAGTTCCTTCCTAAACACCACAGCTGTGCTGTTGCTCATATTTTTATCGCCATTCTTCATAATATTTTTAGCCTCCATCCAATACTCCTCAAAATCAAACCCACTGTCCCACATCAATCCTTACTGACACCTATTTGCCGAGTTGCTGTGGCAACCACCCTGAAGCCATGATTAATTTGTTAAATACTGCACATAAGATATCACTGTCCATGATCTTGACCTTTATGAAACTTGTCATTAATAATGTCTGCACTCCTCACTCAAACAGCCCCTACGCCACATTACTATGGCAAGTAAGAACAAGATTTTACTTTGATCCTTCACTCATTGTGTTAATGGCTGATGAGGTAACCTCCAGTGCCCATTTCAACACTCACTAACCATGGGCGGAAATCCTGGGGGGGGGGGGCTGTCGCCCCCATGTTTTGATAGGTGGGGGACAATCCCCCCCCCCATGTTTTGTGACCTGGGCGCTACAGCCAGTCCCAGGTCGGCTCGCCTGGCAGTAGCGCCCAGGTCACCTGCGTGCCCCAGGACTGGCTGCAGTTCCCAGGTCGCGAAAACTAATTGAAAATCCGTCTCCCCTATTTGTGATAAATGCCACCTCCAAGAAGCGACTTTAACCCATTCCTTTGCTTCCTGTATAAAGATACAAAACTTCTGGAGGGGAATATTTGATATCTTCTCTAAAATACTTAAAATTAAACTGGAACCAGATATAAAACTGATTAGGTATGTCAGAGGCCTGTTCTAAGCTAATGATATTTCAAAGATGTTTCCTTGATTACAGCCTAATAACTGCTAAAAAAAACTCATACTCAAATTTTGGAAAAAGACAACAGTTCCCACAGTGAAGATGTGGATTACTGACATGTCCAAGACACTACATTTAGAAAACATTGGGCTTGTTTGGGCTGAAAAAGCTGATCAATTTCTCAAAACATGGTCTCCTTTCACTGAATTTCTGCAACAACAGAATGGTTGAACACAATTTTAAAACCGATGCTAGGGATGGGTGGGGGTGGGGGGGGGTATATCTCCAACTTCCTTTTTCTTATTTCTTTTCTTTCCTCTTGCACTTCTTTGGTAGTTCAGGGGTCTTTTCTTTCCTTTCCTTTATTTTACTTCTTTTTCTTCATTTTCTCCTTTTTTCTCTTTTTTTTAAATTCAGGTTTTAATGTAAAAGATGAAGCTGTACAAAAATTGTATAACTGTCATGTTGATTCTTGTACAATTGCTTCTAATAAAATAAATCCCCCCCAAAAAAAACAAAAGAAAACACCAGGATGATTTCGGGTTATGGGCCGGATCCGTCTTAGATGTTCACGGCATAGACCAATGATCACCATTTTCCAACACACTGGATTATTTGATCAAATGGACCATTCTCAGTCACGTGTGTGACAACATTTATGAAAAATTGTTGAATAAATCTCTTGTGATTCTGAAAGCATTGCAGGTATATTGATTTGTACGGGATATATGACTCATATTTTTTTCAAAGTTTATCAAGTGAAATATTTATGTTATGCTGACAATGTTTGTTTAGTCAGAGGTGAAATATGACTGGTCACGTGTGTGATCGCACACACGTGACCACATTTTTTTTCGTAATTCAGTGTTACCTTACAAACTCTTGTGAATTTTTAAAAGCGAGAATGTTCATATCTTTAGCAGACATGCATTGTAGTTCTGTAGGTAGGGAAAAATAGCAATGAATAAGATAAATCTCTTACAAGAATATTTTAATGTATTACTTTATGCGATGCCATTTGGTAACGTGTGTGACATTTTGGTGCACTTTCCAAAGAATGGCCCAAAGGATCATTGTGTACAACAGTGAGTTTTGAGAAATAATATACTATACCTCTCAAATATCAACAACCTAACAATGTGTGGGAAGGAACTGCAGATGCTGGTTTCCACTGTATACACAAAATGCTGGAGTAACTCAGTGGGACAGGCAGTATCTCTGGGTAGAAGGAATGGGTGATGTTTCAGATTGAGACTCTTCTTCAGACTGAGAGTCAGGGGAGAGGGAGACAGAGATATGGAGGGGTAAGGTATGAAAACGAGATCCAACAGGTCGAATTTCAAGCAAAATGTAGAATAGATAATTGTTACCAAGGGGAAGGTCTCATCGAAGCATACAAAGATAAAATTTAATGAGTAACTAGACCAAGGGGGACCCGTTGGGTCCCGTCCCCTCAACATGCGATGGTGGGGGGGGGGGCGGCCTTCGGCGTCACACACACACTAACCACCCCCACACACACTAACCCCCCCTGATATTATATTAACATTATTCATTCGCTCCTTTTACCCCATCCCCCACCCTATCCACGCACGCATAACCCCCAACTGCGCAGGCGCGGCTAGAGGGAGAGGAGGGGTGGAGAGGGAGGGGAGGGGGTAGAGGGAGAAGGAGGGGGGTAGAGATTGAGGGGTGGGGGTGGGCGCGGCGTCACAGGGGAGGGCTGGTTCCCAAACGCAATACTCCATGATTCACCCATAGGTCCTAATATTCACCACTCCCTAGAGAGGGAGGAGGGGCAGAGAGGGAGGGGGGGGTGGGGGCAGTGATGGGAGGGCGGGCAGAGAGGGAGGGGGGGGGCAGAGAGGAAAGCAGGGGCAGAGGAAGGGGGGACAGAGAGGAATGGGGGGGCATTGGGGAAGGGATGGGCAGAGAGGGAAGGGGGGCAGAGCCTCTCCTCTCCCACTCCTCCCCATCCACCTCTCCCTCCAACCCCCCCCCCCCAAGTCAGGAGGCGACAAAATGACTGTGAGTTGGGGGGGGGGGGGGGGGTTAACGTAACTCCAGCTCGTTAGATTTTAAAAAGATGTCAGATTGTAATGTCGGGCTGGGTGGGTTAACGTTACTCGTCAGCTGCTTTAATCCAGAGCGGGGTGGGGAGGCAGCATTGGCATTGTGAGCAAAGGCATTGTGACATCATCAGCTCGCTTCAGTAGTTAGATTTTAAAAATATGTCAGATTGGTGAACAATTTTAGTAAAATAAAACCTCGGGAAATAATTAATCAAATTTATAGATGAGGGGATTTTTGAAATCATGAGGTAAATCTCTACCGGAATATGTAAAAAAATTCACCGTTACCGCGTCGGGCTTTCGAGGAGATGTGAATCGCATACGAAATGACACACACACACACACACACACACAGAGTTTTATATTATACTAGACCAAGTGCGACCCGTTGGGTCCCGTCCCCTCAACGCAGGGGGGGGGGGCGGCATTCGGCTTCACGCACACACACCAACCACCCACCCCCACACACACACACAAACCCCCCCTTGATATCATCTTTATATTATTCATTCACTCCTTTTACCCCATCGCCTGCCCTATCCACTCACGCATAACCCCAACTGCGCAGGCGCGGCTAGAGAGGGAGGAGGGGTGGAGGGGGCCTGAGGCATCACAAACACACGGGGGGGAGGGGGGGGCGAGTGGGGGAGACGGGAGGGTGAGGGAGGGGAGGGAGTGGGAGGGGGAAGGGGGAGAGAGGAGGGGGAGATGAGGAGGGAGGAGGAGGGGGGAGGGAGGGGATGATTGATAGAGAGGGGAGAGGGGGGAGAGTGGGGAGGGAGGGGGAGAGGGGTAGGGGGAGAGAGGGAAGAGTGGGGAGGGAGGGGAAGAGTGGGGAGCGAGGGGGAGAGGGAGGGGGAGGGAGGAGGAGAGGGGTAAGGGGGGAGGGGGAGAGGGGGATGGGGGCCACGAGCAAAGGCATTGTGAGGTCAGCAGCTGGGCAGCGGTTATATTTTTTTTAACGTCAGTTTGGTGATAAATAACTCGTGAAATAATTAACCAAATTTACAGAGGAGTGGATTTGTGAAATCATAAGGTAAATAACTAGTGAAATAATTAATCAAATTTACACAGGAGTGGATTTTTGAAATCATACGGTAAATATCTACCAGAAGAATTTCACCGTTATTGTAACGTCAGCAGCAGGGCAGCGGTCAGATTTGAAAAAAACGTCAGATTGGTCAACAATTCTAATAAAATAGTCGGGAAAATAATTAACCAAATTTACAGAGGAGTGGATTTCTAAAACCATAAGGAAAATCTCTACTGAAATATGTAAACATTTCCCCGTTCTGGCGTCTGGTTTTCGAGGAGATGCTTTTCAAAGGTGAAATGACACCCACACACCCACAGAGTTTTAAATTATACTAGACCAAGGGGGACCCGTTGGGTCCCGTCCCCTCAATGCGCGGTTGCTGGGGGGGAGGGGGGGCATGCGGCGTCGCACACACTAGCCACCCACACACACACTAACTACCCCCCCCCGCAAACACGCTAACTACCCCCCTTGATATTATATTAATATTATTCATTTGCTTCTTTTACCCCGTAACCGCCCTATCCACTGATGCATAGCCCACAACTCGCAGGCGCGTCTAGAGAGTGAGGGCAGAGAGAGAAGGGGCAGAGACAGAGAGAGGGTCAGAGACAGAGATAGAGGGGCAGAGCAGAGAGAGAGGGGGTGGAGGAGAGGGAGGGTAGATGAGGAGGGGGAGGAGAGAGAGGGGGGAGAGAGAGAGGGAGATGAAAGGGGGGAAGGGAGGGGGAGGGGGAGGGGAGGGTGGGGGAGGGGATGGGGAGGGGGTGGAGGGAAGGGGGTGGAGGGGAGGGCAAGGGGGTGAGGGGGTGGAGGGGAGGGTGTGGAGGGGGTTCAGGGGAGGGAGGGGGTGGAGGAGGGGAGAGGAAGGTGGAAAGAGAGAGGGGGAGAGAGAGGAGGGGGGAGAGAGAGAGAGAGAGAGGAGGGGGGAGAGAGAGGAGTGGAGCGGGGCGGCAGCTCGCGGGGCCCCTGAGCGAGGCCCGGAGTGATCTGTGGACCAAATATCGCTATAGGATCTTGGCTGAGGACTGCCAAAAGCGTGACAGACGATTGGGCGGGGGAGACGGAGAGGAGGTCGTCCCCTGTGACGGGTAGAGAGGAGAGGGGAGAGAGGAGGGAGGAGAGGGGAGGAGGTGAGAAGAGGAAGGGTGTGGGGGGGAGGTGGAGGGGAGCCGGGCGAGTGTGGGCTGCGAAAAGCGGAGAGAACAGGGCCCGACTCTCTGGAAACCCAGAGCCGTTAGCAGCTGGAGGGAGCGGTCTGGGGAGGGGCATGGCTTCACAAGCTGCGCCGGCGGCGAGGAGAAAGTTCTTCAGCGCGTGAGCGCCGGTGAGCTCCTTTGACCTCGGGATCTGCAGAACTTGCTCGTTCTTTCTGCACCTTTTGAAGAACGGGTGGGGGGGGTGCACGAGCGAGGTGGGCCACGAGCAAGCGCATTGTGAGGTCAGCAGCTGGGCAGCGGTTATATATTTTTTTAATGTCAGTTTGGTGATAAATTTTAGAAAATAACTCGTGAAATAATTAACCAAATTTACAGAGGCGTGTATTTTTGAAATCATAAGGTAAATTTCTACCAGAAGATGTAAAAATTTCACTGTTATTGTAACGTCAGCAGCTGGGCAGCGGTCAGATTTAAAAAAAAGGTCAGATTGGTCAACAATTCTAATTAGAAAGGTCGTGAAAATAATGTACCAAATGTACAGAGGAGTGGCTTTCTAAAATCACAAGGAAAATCTCTACTGAAATATGTAAAAAGTTCCCCGTTTCGGCGTCTGGTTTTCAAGGAGATACGTTTCAAAGGCAAAATGACACACACACACAGAGTTTTATATTATAGATAGATAGATATGATATGAATGATATGATACGATATATGATATGATAGTCAGACTGGTCAGCGAAATATGATGGGGTAGGGATGGAGAGAAAGGGAAAGCGAGGGTTACAAAGTTAGAAAAGTCGATATTCATACCGCTGGGTTGTAAGCTGCCCAAGCAAAATATGAAGTGCTGGTCCTCCAATTTGTGTTGGACCTGACTCTGACAGTGGAGGAGGCCCAGGTCAGAAAGGTCAGCGTGGGAATGGGAGGGGGAGTTAAAGTGTTTAGCAGTGAAACGATTGTCGAGCCTGCGCTTGGTCTCGCTGATATATAAGAGACGCACTTGGAACAGCGCGGATACAGTAAGCCGCCATCCAAACATATTGGCACGGCTCTATAAAAAAGTTTGAGAATATCAAAATGATCTCATGTTGATATGTTACAAGAGATAAATGCACAGAAAAGGCAGCGTTTTGCCTTGGGGTGGTTGTAGGAGTGTAATGGTGATGTTGGGATGCAGGGGGGGTGTGGTAGATATACATGCTCAGGCATTTTTCTATTCTACCGTTTACATAGAAGCATCAAACTTGTTTTCACAACGGTAACTTTAGTGTGGTCATATGGTTGTGGGGTCATAAACAACTCTAGAGACTTCAATACACAAATCAGGGAATGTTGTTAAAAATCCAATTGTACAGAAGACCTCAAACCAGGCTCCCCATCTGCAGCTCAAATAGGTGTAAAACATCCTATAACTGCATTGCCTAACCGAGGGGCATGGGCTATTTACACATTCAGCTAGATTCAAACGTTTCCATGGATTTATATTAAAAAAGAGCACAAGAGCAACTGGCCTTCATTCAACACTCAACTCATTACATCCTGTGATACATTGTTCTGCACAAATAGACTGCTATGTTTGGTCACGATGCAACAATGACAATATCACAAAAAATGCATTACTTCAGACACAAAGGGGTTGTTTAAGCCACAATAATAATGCTTGCTGTTCATCGCACAAAGACAATTTTAAGGCTATTGACAAGAGCTGAAGGGCAGTAACAAGTATGGAACAAGGTCCACTGCATGCTCAAAATGTAATCATCCTTACATCTGTCAAAAATACCAAGCACTAGAAGTTACTTGCAGAACATGAAACTCCCCCAAAACGAAAACAGAAATGCAGGAAAACATAAAAACATAAAAGAGCTCTGCCAGTTAAACAGTCCTTTATGGAAAGAGAAACCATCAACAATTCGAGCAACCTTAATGCTGGAGGAAGGATTTGGTTGTTCCCAGAATGTTAGACAGTTTATTCCTGAATGTGGCATTTCATTTCTAATTACATTATAGAATAGATTTTCAGTGAGATTAATACGTGGGTCAGGCAAATGCAAGAAGTGAAGATTGTGGAAGATTTTGCACGCCATGTATAATACGTTAGCTAAATGTGTTCAAGTATCAAGAATTGTGTGCTTAGCACCAGGCTCTTACGTGATCAACACAAAAATAGGGATATAGTGGACAAAGCTCCTGCACTGTTGATCTAATCCAAGATTAGGAACCACAGAGGGGGTGTACTGCAAAATCGTAGAGATAAAATATTCTGCCTTTGTGTAGAACAATACATGACAAGGCAAGGAGCAAGGGCAAACTCTTCGTGGCAATTTCCGCAGAGGAAGCACATGGGATCTTAAAAAATCATTTAATCAACCTGGCTCAATCAGAGGCCAACCAAGGCAACTCATTCAAATCTCTGTTGGTGAACAGCAGCAGGAAGGAAAAAACTACCGGTAAGTACTCTTAGACATTCAATTCCCCCTTTTGTTATAGCAGCTGGGCATACTTAGGAAACAAGTCTGCAAGTAAAGAACTCCATGTCCAGAGGAAGCGCTCTGGGGTGTTGTCCCTGTGTACAAACTGTTAACTCATAGAACCACTGGAAACACTTTACCTCAAAGATAATTGCTGTACACACGAACAATCATTGACTTTCATGTAAACCATGCAATTCTGATGCAGTGACTACGAATCACCCAGTCAGGATCATTTAGTTCTTGGACGTGATTATGTCTTGTAAGTTACAGAAATCATTCAGCTTCATGGGGCTGGGCTCATGGAGTTTATTTACAGGACTCTGTTACATGTAGGCTTGGTGTTGACTGGGGAAGGGGGGGAAATATAGCCCAAGGTGGACATCTATCTGGCTCCTGGATGTGTCGGAAGGAACTGTAGACGCTGGGTTAAACTGGAGATGGACAGAAAAAGCTGGAGTAACTCAGCAGGTCAGACAGCATCTCTGGAGAAAAGTTAGAGGTGATGTTTCATTCTTCAGACTGGGTCTGAAGAAGGGTCGAGACCCAAAACAGAAATAGAAAATGCTGCCATAATGCAAGGCCTTGATTAGGATAGAATTAGTTAAATGCGTTCAGGAAAGTTTTCTCAAACAATGTATACATAGCTCTCCTAGAAAGTGGCAATGCTGGAACGCCTGCTGAGAAATGAGGTTGGGCAAATACCTGAAGTATCAGTGGAGAAAGATTTTGAGACAAATGACCACATTTCTATTAGTTTTTAAATAGCTATGGAAAACGTAAAACTGTTCCACAAATTAAAACCTTAAAGACAAATTTTGAAGGCATTTGATAGGAACGTGCAAAGGTTGATTGGGAGAGTCTATTTGCTGGTAAAAGAATATATGGCAAGTGAGAGGGTTTTGAAAAAATAGACAGGGAGAGCTCAGACCAGTATATTCCTGAGAGTGAAAGAGGCTGTCAGGATGAGGGAACCCTGACTAAAGAGGAATACTGATACTGAGAAGGAACTGCAGATGCTGGTTTAAACCGACGATAGAAACAAAAAGCTGGAGTAACTCAGAAGGTCAGATAGCATCTCTGAAGAAGGGTCTCGACCCGAAACGTCACCCATTCCTTCTCTCCAGAGATGCTGTATGATCCGCTGAGATACTCCAGCATTTTGTGTCTATCTTAGGAATATTGAGACACTGGTCTAGCGAAAGGAGACATGTGGTATAGCCTTGTGGGGTATGAGATGTCTGAAGAAGGGTCTCGACCCGAAACATCACCCATTCCTTCTCTCCAGAGAGGTGGAGGATTGAACCAGAGTTCTGGAGGGAATTCTCCCCTCTGAATGCTGAAAGCGGAGGGGAGAAGTAACGTCAGGCACTGAACTCTCATTGAAGGTGGGGGAAAGTACCAGTTTTTTAAAATATCCTTCTAATGCACCAACCACACTGCAGAACTAAGTAAATGTGTCTGTTTCCAGTCAGGTGCTGAATAGTTTTCAGTCGTATAAAAGCAAGAACAGTTATAGTCAGACTTTTCACATTTTGAATCGAGGAATCCTCTGAATCGAGGACCAGAGGACATAGGTTTAAGGTGAAGGGGAAAAGATTTTTTAGGAAGGGTGTGGGTGTGTGGAACGAGCTGCCAGAAGCTGGGACTATCGCAACGTTTAAGAAACAGTTAGACAGGTGCAAGGATAGGACAGGTTTGGAGGGATGTTGACCAAACTCAGAAGGGTTTCGGCCCGAAACGTTGCCTATCTCCTTCGCTCCATAGATGCTGCTGCACCTGCTGAGTTTCTCCAGCATTTTTGTGTACCTTGGACCAAACTCAGGTAGGTGGGACTAAGGAATTAGGTCCTGCTGCAATCTTTCACAACCATCATCACTGTCTGCAAAACCACTAACTTTTGTATCATCAGCAATCTTGCTAATCTTGCTCTGTATGTTCTCATCCAAATCAATGATATAGATGACAAACAGTAACGGGCCCAGCACTGAACCCTGAGGCACACCACTAGTCACAGGCCTCCAGTCTGAGAAGCAACATTCCACCATCACACTCTGCTTCCTTCCATGGAGCCAATTTGCTATCCATTCAGCTATCTCTCCTTGGATCCCAAGCGATCTAACCTTCCAGAGCAGCCTACCATGCGGAACCTTGTTGAATGACTTACTGAAATCCATGTACACAACATCTACAGCTCTGCCCTCATTGATCTTTTTGGTCACGTCTTCAAAAAAATCGTTCAGATTTGTGAGACACGACCTTCCACGTCCAAAACCATGCTGACTGTCCCTAATCAGCCCTTGCCCATCAAAAGCCTGAAAAACCTATCCCTCAGAATACTCTCCAGTAACTTACCAACTACAGATGTTAAGCTCACCGGCCTATAGTTCCCAGCATTTTCCCTGCAGCCCTTCTTGAAAAGAGGCACAACATTAGCCACCCTCCAGTCTCCCGGCACCTCTCCTGTATTTAAGGACGACTCGTAAATTTGGCTGGTGTGGGCAAGTTGGGCTGAAGGGCCTGTTTCCACGTTGTATTTTGACTCGATTTGACTATGACTCGATTTTATTACAGTTACCGAGTCATGCAATCAGAAAGACATCTGGCACGGAAATGAGCCCTTCAGCCCACTACGCCCCTGGCGACCATCAAGTCTTATTTATACCAACTCCATTTACCTGCACCTGATCCACAGCCAACAAGCAATACATTCAAGACGGCAACCATCCTCTGGGTAACAAAAAACAATCTCCCTCAGATCCTCTCTCACCTTCTTACTCCTCTACTTACTCCCTCTGGCCCATGGGGAACGTTTGTTACTATCTATCTTATCTAGGCCTCTCACAGATTGGTAGACCTCTATCAGGTGGCCCTTGGCCTCCTCTACATCCTTCTACCCCAGCCAACATGCTGATGAACCTCTGCACCATCTCCAGTGCAATGTTATCTGCTGCACGGAACACCTACCTACAAAGGTTCCTGTAAAGATTTCACATAGCTAGCTGTAGAACAACGTTACCCAGCAAGAGTTAACCTGTCTGAGGGACTATTAAACCCATTAAGCAAAAAACACAAAACTAGAACAGACCGAAAGAACACAATAGAGATCTCTAATGTAAGCCAGTGCCCATCTATTCAGCATAAGACTTGCATTAACTCTGATGTGCAATCTCCCCATTTCTGCTCATACTCCCCTCCCTGCCCCACCAATCTTAGCTCGCACATTCTTGTCTATTTCTGAAACTACAACAATGACTGAACCATTATGTCAGTCATTGGGTTAATGAAGCAATTTGAAATCACTGAAAAAGCATGAATCTGAACCAAAAAACAAGGTTTGCAGAAGCGAAACTAATTGGTCAACATTTCTCACAAGCCTGCTTGAATATGAAAATCACAGGAGGCATTTCAGGAAACCACATTCTGTCACCATTTCCTTTCACTGAAAATATCATCTTCCTGGCAGTATCCTGTATGCAGCCGCATCCTCTGTTATGTGGAATAACCCAGCCATTTATGGTCAAATACTAAGGTCTGTGTAATCAGCAGAAAAGACTTAAGCATTAAATAATTTGTTTACTTTAGTTTAGAGATACAGCGCAGAAACAGGCCCTTCAGCCCACTAAGTCCGCACTAACCAGCGATCCCCGCACAGCAACACTAGCCACACAACTAGGGACAATTTACATTTCTACCAAGCCAATTAACCTACAAACCTGTACGTCTTTGGAGTGTGGGAGGAAACCGAAGATCTCGGAGCAAACCTACGCAGGTCACGGGGAGAACCCACAAACTCCGTACAGACAGCACCCTTAATCAGGATGGGACCCGGGACTCTGGTGCTGTGAGGTAGTAGCTCTACCGCTGTGCCACCGTGCCGCCCACTGCATACATCTGCTATTGTTCTACATCGGCATTGTTCTGCAGACATTTGCTATAAGCCTTTAATTTTATTTGATAATCACCCAACACAACCCATAATTAAACTAATAGAATATATATCCAGTCATTAATAAATATCATGAACATTTTATCATTATTAGTTGTAGTTGGTGTTAAGTGATTTAAAATATTAAAAAGAACTAAGTATGGGAGAATTTACAGTCCTATTTTTATAGGTCAAGTCATTGTAACTGGGGGAGTCCCTGTATGTCCAGGTCAGATGGTGGGGGGCATTTGGTGGTGTTCTCAGCATCTTCACTCTGCGTCCATCTTGTTAGTATGAGGCTATGGGTTCAAGAGCCAAATGTCTGAAGAAGCAAGGGTCTTGACCCAAAAAGTCACCTATTCCTTTTCTTCAGAGATGCTGTCTGACCCGCTGAGTTACTCCAGCTTTTTTTGTCTATCGGTGTTAAATTAGCCTTGGCTATCAGCTGCAGCACTTTTTATGGATGGGGCATCAGCTTCAGCAGTGGTGGGAGTTCATGGTTAGCGTCAAACAGCCTCTGCTTTACTGGATGGTTTGAAGCATCTTGAGTCTTCTTGGAACTGCAATGCATATTATTCCAACATGGAGTTTCAGAGGGTTCCAGATGCAAATCCTACTGTTGGAATCCTACATTAAGGGGTGCATGTATTCACAGGGCACTCAGAAAATCAGTATATAGCTAATGTCAACATGGTCGTACAAAGGCACAAAATTGTGTTTGATAGATCAAGTGCCACTCTTTTCCTAGGATAGAACCAGAACCACAAATAATGTTGGCGAGGGTGAGGGCAAGTAGTTCTTGCAATACAATTGATTTTCAAAATGCATTTGGTTAAACTATCCCACTATAAGGTTGTTATATTAAATTAGATCCTCGGAGATTGAGGAAATGCATTAGCATGGATATAGGATTGGTTCAAGGATAGAAAGCAGCATTACAATAAAGGGATCACAGATTATTACTGGCATTACTGGCAGACCATGATCACAATGAATGGCGGTGCTGGCTCGAAGGGCAGAATGGTCTCCTCCTGCACCTATTTTCTATGTTTCTATGTTACTCCAGGGGGATCTATACCGACTTAGCTACTTACAGGTTGGTTATATTAATAACCAAGAAGAAAAGTTGATGTAAACTACCTAAGTTCATTGATGACATAAAACTGGGAAAGTCAGCTGCACGGAAGGCGTGTCATTTGCACCCGATAAAAACTGGTTGAGTGAGTGGACAAAGTAGACTTCTTACAGCACTCAATGATCATGAAGAAATAGTCTCACAAAGATTTAATAATCTCTATCACACTTTCTTCCACTTTTCAGCACTCAAATTAGTACGAGTGTCAAGGGTTATCAAATAGTAACAATGATAAAGGAAACAGGCCATTGCTAGCTGTGGGCAAGGTGAAAACGAGTTAAAGACAATGAAACCCACCAGGACAGCATTGAAACTCGTACAACGTGTGTGGGGGAGGGATAGAGAGAGAGGGGATGCAAGGGTTACTTGAAGTTAGAGAAATCAATATTCTTATCGTTAGGTTGTAAGCTGCCCAAGCAAAATATGAGGTGCTGTACCTCCAATGGGAAGGGGAATTAAAATGTTTGGTAACCGAGAGATCAGGTAGGCCCAGGCAAACTGAGCGAAGGTTTTCAACAAAACGATCGCCCACTCTGCGTTTGGTCTCGCCAATGTACAAGATTCCACACCTGGAACAACGGATACAATAGAAGAGGTTGGAGGAGGTGCAGGTAAACCTCTGCCTAACCTGAAAGGACTGTCAGGGCCCATGGACAGCATCGAGGGATGAGGTATAGGTACAGGTGTTGCAGGGGAAGAAAGTTTAGAAGAACTAAAGTACTAGATTTACAAATTCAATGCAAAATCCGAATTTTTCATATGATGCTAAACTAACAAATCACGTGGCTTTGAAATAAAGATGATTTAGAGAAATGACACTGTAATTTAATGCAGAAAGATTTTGCATGGAAGAATAAAAAACGGAGGTGAAACATGGGAATGAAGCTGAATTTGCTGATTAAACAGATTCCAACAGTTGAATCTTAGTGCGATCCTATTCCCAAAAGTCACCCATTCCTTCTCTCCAGAGATGCTGCCTGTCCCGCTGAGTTACTGCAGCATTTTGTGTCCAATCCCAGGACACAATGTTTTTATGTCTAATTAATGCGGTACAACAATCAATTAAGGCAATAGAGAAGAGTGCATCCACATTTGGTTGCCATGTAACAAAAACAGCCATAAGACTGATCGCTGAAGAAAGAATTGAGAAGACCCTTGTGCCTTTGAGACAAGAAAGGCCATTGGAGAGAGGATCAAAACATTCAAAATAAAGAGAATTGAAAATTTAAATAAGTTATACAAAATTGCAAATAAGCATAGAAGTAAATTTAGAATCACTGGGAAGCCTTCTTAACAGTTTAGTTTATTGTCACGTGCACTGAGGTACAGTGAAAAGTTTTTGTTACATGCTATCCAGTTAGCAGAAACACAATACATGATTACAATCGAGTCATTCACAGCGTATGGATGTTGTTCGTCCTTCGTAGTGGAGGAAGACCATGACTTCAGTGTTTTTGTTTGTGGGTTCGGAGGTGACTGGTGAGACCGATCCAGGCCCGGAAGGTTCGCCCGCATATGGGACACAGTTGGGTGGGTGCTGCAGCAGAAGATGAAGTGGCTCGAGCCTTGCGCGCGGCGCGTTTCTTCTAAGCTTCTGCAATGCGCTTCTTCTCAGCTGCACGCGCTCCTGTGGTGATCTTGCTTCGCCCAGTTGGGCGGTACGGGTCCGGAAGTTATGACTTGCGCTTGACTTGGATTAAAGTGAGGGAGAGTTGCGCAAATCGTCTGCATCACTCTCTCGTCCTGGCCTATCTGGATCCAGTGGCAAGACATAGTCTAGACGGCTGGCGATAGGTCAGGATGCAGTGGATGACCACCAGTGTTCTGCGTGAACATTGTGCCCTAATTGCGCTCCACGACGCTTTGCTGAGTCCACCTTCCGACCCGTTGGACCACCAAATGGTGGTCTCCTCCGCATATTCTGCTGGATCCAGTCTTCACTTTTCCTGAATAAGATAATAGCCACAAGGCAGTGGAGGTTTTCCTTCACCCCTCCGGGGTGCTATATGGAGGACGCCTGTGCGTGACTTTGTTTAACGTGGGGAGACTGATGCACCTGATGCACAGGCAGCCACCCCACTGTCCTTGACAGATCTGGGTCAGGATCCAGTGGCATTGAATCCGAGACCCTTTTCTGCTGCAGCCTTCATCCGCCTTCCCAGCCGTTGTGACGCTCCACTAAGGTAAGCCATCATCCTCCGCCTGTTCCACCGTTGTGGTCTTGGTTGGATTGCTCTTTGTCAGAGACCTCCCCCTCGACCTTACCGCTTTGGGAAACCCTACCAGGAGCATAGCTCCAGACGGCATCGCTCTCAGGATCTCAGGTCCACACAAGGTTCTCCACCACGACAAGGTGACAATCCACGGAGAATCCATGTATGGATACATGATAAGGGAATAACGTTTAGTGCAAGGTAATGCCAACAAAGTCCGATCAAGGATAGTCCGAGGGTCACCAAAGAGGTAGATAGTAGTACAGCACTGATCTCTGGTTGCAGACAAAAGTGCTGGAGAAACTCAGCGGGTGAGGCAGCATCTATGGAGCGAAGGAAATAGGCAACGTTTTGGGCCGAAACCTTTCTTCTCTGGTTGTGGTAGGATGTTTCAATTGCTTGGTAAGAGCTGGGAAGAAACTGTCCCTGAATCTTTGATGTGGAACAATTTTTCAGATAGAGATGAAGCAAATCTCAAAATTAGTTGAAAGAGTAAGTGATCTTCAGCATCTTTGTCAATAGATGAATTGTGCTGAATGATCTGCTTCCTCTATAACTATCCTGGGATCAACGCTCCAACCGCGGCCTGCAGACATTACCATCGAGAGCTCGCAGTCTCGGGTAGAGACCGTAGATGTCGGGAGCTCCAATGACGCAGGAGGTTCGACAAGCCCCGACCTGGGATCCGATCGCCGGCGCGGGGGAGCTGAGACTACCGCGATGCAGGAGCTTGATCGCCCCGACCGCCAGCTACGGGAGTCAAGATCGTCCCGTCAACAGAAGGCTCGAGGCCACATAAGGGAAGAGATTTGAACTTTTTTTCGCCTTCCATCACAGTGAGGAATGTGGAGGAGTCACTGTGGTGGATGTTTATGTTAAAATGTATTTGGTGTGTTCCGTTGCTTTTTATTTGTATGACTGACTTGGAAAATGAAATTCCTCGTATGTTGCAAAACATACTTGGCTAATAAAGTATTATTGTATTGTATTGATGTCTTGAAGGATTGAATTGGGGTTTGGGAGATCAGCACATTGATGAATTTGTGAATTTAATAAAATGTGCACTATTTAACAATCACAGATTCATTCTCATATAATGGACTAGTTTTAAAGGAATACTCTGAGCTAGCTGTGTAGGAAGGAACAATAGATGCTGGTTTAAACCGAAGATGGACACAAAAAGCTGGAGTAACTCAGCGGGACAGGCAGCATCTCTGGAGAGAAGAAATGGGTGACTTTTCATAAGTTATGGGAGCAGAATTAGACCATTCGGCCCATCAAGTCTACTCTGGATCAAGAGCTGGTTACCCTCTCCAATAAATGCATCTGACAATAAATGTTGTTTGTCTGCTCTATCAGTAGTTGGCTCAAATTACTTTTTGCCACAGTATTGACATTTCCTCAGTTTCCTTCTCCACTCATTTATAAGTGCCGAGAGGGCTGTTAAAGTGAACCTATTCCAATCCCCTACAAATCCTGACCCAGTGCAATGTCGTTTCTCCAGCACATCTTGTATAAACAGCATCTGTGCATCCGCTTTCTGCCACATTCTCACACATCCGATTCTGAACAGTTAGTCTTACCACACCCCGTTAAGTTCTAAAAACAACTACTTTTGTGTTCCCTTCTAAAATGTATTACCTTCTCATCTTACTTTGCCCACTTCCTCCATCCACATGAACCCTTTTCACCTTCGCTTGTTTCTTCCACTTTTTCTAATTTTTTTTCACCATTAAAGATGATGGAAATAAAAACTGCTATCTCCAGGTGGGATTGATGGAGTCAAAAAGAGGAAACAAAGGAAAACATATTAAGAGGTGCATCTTATTTCTGTTTTTAGATTTGAAATCAATAAAACTTTGTGGTACTTCATCACGTACCTGAATTTTTAAAATATTTCCTTCATTAAAATAACAACTTCCCATTTACAAATCTATATTGGCTGCTGCTAATTAATCCTTTTTTAAAATCGAGTATTAATTTTACTCGTTACCCCTCAAAGAACAGCCATAACCAACTTTAGAGGAATGATCTTTTGCTATTCCTCTTGTCGTTGAAATTGAGCTGTTTTACTGACAAGAGACAGAAATAACTGGTTTAACTCAGCAGAACAGGCAGCATCTCTGGAAAGATGGATTGTGTGATGTTTCGAGTCGAGACCCTTCTTCAGACTGAGAGTCAGGGGAGAGGGAGACAGAGATAAGGCAGGGTAAGGTGTGAAAACGACAAATCAAAGGGGAGAATGCTGAAGAAAATGTAGAATGGTTCATTGTTGACAACGAGGCATACAATCAGTATACTTAATCAGGATGACAGTGAAACTAGTCGGAGAACTAGATGGGGGCAGGATGGAGAGAGAGGGAAAGCAAGGACCAGTTTAGAGAAATTAAACTCATACCACTGGATTGTAAGCTGCCCAAGCAAAATATGAGGTGCTGTTCCTCCAATTTCACACTGACAGTGGAGGAGGCCCAGGACAGAAAGGTCAGTGTGGGAATGGGAAGGGGAGTTAAAGTGTTTAGCAAACCGGGAGATTACGTAGGCCTAGGCAGACTGAGCAGTGTTCAGCGAAATGATCGCATGGCCTGCACTTGGTCTCGCCGATATACAGGAGTCCCCACCTGGAATTGCGGATACAGTAGATAAGGTTGGAGGAGGTGCAAGTGAACCTCTGCCTCACCTGAAAAGACTGTCTGAGTCCTTGGACAGAGTCAGCAGAGGAGGTATAGGGACAGGTGTTGCATCTCCTGCGGTTGCAGTGAAAAGTACCTGGAAGGGGGTGGTTTGGGTAGGAAGGGATGAGTTACCAGGTAGTTGCAGAGGGAATGGTCTCTGCGGAAGGTAGAAAGGGTGGAGATGGGGAGATGTGGCTTGTGGTGGATTCCGTTGGATGTGGCAAAAATGTCAGAGGATTATATGCTGTATGCGACGGCTGATGGACTGAAAGGTGAGGACTACGAGGATTCTGTTCCTATTGCGACTGGGGGGAGGGGGAACAAGCACGGCCCTATGAGATATTGAGGGGACCTGTGTGAGGGCCTCATCTATAATGGACAAAGGAAACCCTTGTTTCTTAATGAATGAGAACATCTTGGGGAGAAGGGGGGAGAGGTGGAAGGGGAGAGAGGTGGAAGGGGGGAGAGGAGGAAGGGGGGGAGGAGGAGGGGGGGAGAGGAGGAGGGGGAGTGGAGGAGGGGGGAGAGGAGAAGGGGAGAGGAGGAGGGGGGGGAGAGGAGGAGGGGGGGGAGAGGAGGAGGGGGGGAGAGGAGGAAGGGGGGGAGTGGAGGAGGGGGAGAGGAGGAGGGGGAGAGGAGAAGGGGGGAGAGGAGGAGGGGAGAGGAGGAGGGGGGAGACGGACCAGACCACAGCCTGACCCGAGAGCTCCAGTGTGACATCAGCGAAAGCGCCGGTTTATTACCCAAGTTTTATCAGATTTCTGAACATTTTCACAAATAACTCGAGAAATAGAGGACGAAAGGTGAGGCGATTTTGGACTCCAGGGGGTAAATCTCTACCTGAATATGTAAAAATTACCGTTAGAGCGTCATTTTTTTCGAGAAGATGTGACAACACACAAACAAATAAATACACACACACACATCTCCAAGATCAGAGTTTTATAGTTATAATAAGGATGTCAGTCGATAGTCTATTTCCTGTCATGGGGATGGTGAGATAAAGAAATGGAAGAAAGATATCAGAATTGCAGTTTGGGACAAAGACCCATCATTTATTTATTTGCCTCTGTACTCCACAATTTGAGATTTGTAATAGAAAAAGATCACATGTGGTTAAAGTGCACATTGTCAGAATTTAATAAAGGCCATTTTTATACATTTTGGTTTCACCATGTAGAAATCACAGCAGTGTCTATACATAGTCCCCCCCCATTACAGGGCACCATAATGTTTGGGACACAGCAAAGTAGTCATGTTTAGTATTTTGTTGCATATCCTTTGCACTGCTTGAAGTCTGCGATTCATGGACATCACCAGTTGCTGGGTGTCTTCTCTGGTGATGCTCTGCCAGGCCTGTATTGCAGCCATCTTTAGCTGATGCTTGTTTTGGGGGCTAGTCCCCTTCAGTTTTCTCTTCAGCATATAAAAGGCATGCTCAATTGGGTTCAGATCGGGTGATTGACTTGGCCACTCAAGAATTGACCATTTTTTAGCTTTGAAAACTCCTTTGTTGCTTTAGCAGTATGTTTGGATCATTGTCTTGCTGTAGAATGAACTGCCGGCCAATGAGATTTGAGGCATTTGTTTGAACTTGAGAAGATAGGATGTGTCTATACACTTCAGAATTTATCATGCTGCTACCATCAGCAGTCTTCTTCTTGCGTGTGGTGTGCACAGCCTAAAGTTGCAGATCAAGGGTAGACATCAGGCCAGGACAGCATCAGTTACTGGGTGGATGGCTTTGATGCCACCAGGGAAAAGCCTCAGTGAGCAATCATTCACGATGTGTGGATGGTCTGGTCTGGATGTCCGCAGTCGCAAGCAGGGTTGTCTGTCATCCCCCACTTATACAGGTGATGGACTGTTCCTGCATGGAGGGCACGGATTCTGTTCAGGGTTAGCAATTGCTTGCGATGGAGAGTCAAAACCCGGTGGTTTCACTGTGGGGTCAGTGATGACCTTTCCGTTGTTGTGTTGGCAACTTTCCAGGCTCAGCACCACTCAGTCTTGAGTCAAAGTTTTCCAGGGATTTAACGGAAGACCAGAAGGGTTTGCGTGACTTCAAGCGGTTGTTGGGCAGATTGTTCAAGTCAGCATGGATGGGAAGGTCAGTGTTAGCCTTGATGGGATGGGATGGTCAGTGTTAGCCTCGATAGCCTGCTGCGTATGCTGGAGGGGCGATGTGAGAGGACAGGGAGCCACTGCAAAGGTGTTGACTTAAGCATCCCTGTGATGACCCACATTGCAGAGTTAAGGGCCTGTCCCACTTACGTGTCCTTGGCACGCAAATTACCCGACCGCCATACATGCCCAGGCCATAACACCCCCACCACCGTGTTTCACAGATGAGGTGGTATGCTTTGGATCTTGGGCAGATCCTTCTCTCCTCCATACTTTTCTCTTGCCATCACTCTGATATGTTAATCTTCGTCTCATCTGCCCATAAGATCTTTTTCCAGAACTGTGGTTGCTCTTTTAAGTACTTCTTGGCAAACTGTAACCTGCCATCCTATTTTTGCAGCTAACCAGTGGTTTGCATCTTGCAGTGTAGCCTCTGTATTTCTGTTCATGAAGTCTTCTGCAGACAGTGGTCATTGACAAATCCACACCTGACTCCTGAAGAGTGTTTCTGATCTGTCGGCAGGTGTTTGGGATTTTTCTTTATTATAGAGAGAATTCTTCTGTCATCAGCTGTGGAGGTCGTCCTTGGCCTGCCAGTCCCTTTGCGATTAGTAAGCTCACCAGTGCTCTCTTTCTCCTTAATATGTTCAGAACAGTTGATTTTGGTAAGCCTACGGTTTGGCTGATGTTTTTATTCCTGTTTCTCAGTTCGCATAATGACTTCTGACTTTCATTGGCACAACTTTGGTCCTCATGTTGATGAACAGCCATAAAAGTTTCAAAGGTGATGGAAAGACTAGGTGCTGAGAGCTCTCTTATACCTGCATTAAGGAGGCAATTAAACACACCTGAGCAATTACAAACACCTGTGAAGCCATGAGTCCCAAACATTATGGTGCCCTGAAATGGGGGGACTATGTATAAACACAGGTGTAATTTCTACATGGTGAAACCAAAATGTATAAAAATACCCTTTCATAAAATCTGACAATGTGCACTTTAACCACATGTGATTTTTTTCTATTACATATCTCAAATTGACTTCTCGTGGATTGTCACCTTGTCGTGGTGGAGAAGCTTGTGTGGACCTGAGATCCTGAGAGCGATGCCATCTGGAGCCATGGCGGTAAGGTCGAGGGGGAGGTCTCTGACAAAGTGCAATCCAACCAAGACCTCAACGGTGGAACAGGCAGAGGATGATGGCTGACCTTAGTGGAGCGTCACATACGGCTGGGAAGGCAGATGAAGGCTGCAGCAGAAAAGGCTCTCCGGTCGTCTTGGACTCCATGCCACTGGATCCTCACCCAGATCTGTCAAGGAATGTGTGGTGGTTGTCTGTGTACCAGTCTCACAACGTCAAACAAAGTCACGCACTGGCGTCCTCCAACCCTGGAGACACCCATGGTCAGCCATGACCGAAGGGAGCCTAAGAAGAAGAATCTCAAATTGTGGGGGACAGAGGCAAATAAATAAATGATGTGACTTTGTCCCAAACAGTATGGAGGGCACTGTAGCAGTGAAGGTAATGAAGTGACAATTTAAGGCGATTTACTGGCAAACCTGCAACCCTTTGGCACCAACTTTTATCAGAGCCGCTGCTACTTCCTGAAAGACTACTCTAAAGTTTTACACAAAATAGTGCTGTATGTAAAGATCTATTGCCATTTTCATCACTTTCCCAAAGTTTGGGCTTTCTTTCTCATTTCAAGTTGTGTCTATTTTACTATCGTAACATTTCATTTGTATCCTATCACTGGCCTAAAACAATTTTCCACAAAACTAAAGTGAAGTCCTCCCTCAGTATCATTGTTGTGCTTTCATTTTTATTTCTCTAAATCCTATCACAATTAGACACAAAATGCTGGAGTAACTCAGCGGCAGGCAGCATCTCTGAGTTACTCAAGCAATTTGTGCCTACCTTTGATTTAAACCAGCATCTGTAGTTCTTTCCTACACATTTTTAAATGCTTTTCCCTTTCAGCTATATAATACCCAAGGTCAAAAGTGATAGAAGAATTAGGCCTATCGGCCCATCAAGTCTACTCCACCAATCAATCATGGCTGATCTATCTCTCCTTGCTACCCTCATTCTCCAATCCATTAATTTAATCTATTCATTTAGATTTAGCAAGTGGTCTCTTGCCAGTTAACATTAATTTCTTTGCATCCTTTTACTTTAGCAATCTTTTGTGCAAATAAGCCTGAAATTAAAACGTGCAATTAAAGTCTCACTTTCATTTTTCTGCTAACGCGAGAAACTCAAGTTTCTCTCCATCAATTTATTTCATGTATAATAATATCTGATTTATATCTTCAACGTCTCTTTCAGTACTCAGTTATATTTGTGTTCTGTTATTGGTAGTTTCCATTCTAGTTTATGTGAATTCTTATCTTATTGAACTTGGCTTTGCAATCTTCATCTTTTAGCCGTGAACCAAATTATGCGATGTTTATTCATAATTTCCTACATTATCTACCTATAAACAATCAGAATTATCATGGTACGGAATTGTTCTGCCTGTTGAGTTTATAAAAAAAGTCATACGGAACACCTTTCCTCATGCTCTCCTCAGAACCTATCAAATTCCTTTAAATGTAGGAAAGAACTGCAGATGCTGGTTTAAATCGAAGGTAAACACAAAATGCTGGAGTAACTCAGCGGGATAGGCAGCATCACTGGAGAGACGGAATGGGTGATGTTTCGGGTCGAGACCCTTCTTCAGACTGAATTCCTTTATGAATGCTCTAATTGACTCTGATTCTACTATTACCCCTGGCAACACATCCCAAACCTAAATCCTCTGCTCTGTAGGAAAATCTACTTCATATCATTTTTGCTTCTATCTGTAGGAAAATCTACTTCATATCCTTTCTACTTCATTCATTGTCCCCAAATTCTTGACCTCTCTGTCAATGGAATTAGTCTCTCTCTATTTCAACTATACCTTTCATTTTAAACATTTATCAGATTTCCTCACGATCTCCTCTATTCCAAGGAAAATAACCGTGGCAAAAGTTGATGGGAATGGACTGCGTGTGAGCAAAGGGATGCCGAGCAACTGGAAGGATAAGAAAAGCAAGGCAGCAAGAATTCAAAGTCTGCACAGTCTGAAGAAGGGTCTTGACCCGAAATGTCACCCATTCCTTAGAGTCATTGAGTAATACAGTTACTCTTCGGCCCTTCGGCCCAACTCGCCCACACCGGCCAACAATGTCCCTGCTACCCTAGTCCCACTTGCCTGCATTTGGTCCATATCCCTCCAAACTTGTCCTATCCATGTACCTGTCTAACTGTTTCCTAAACTATGGGATAGTCCCAGCCTCAACTACCTCCTCTGGCAGCTTGTTCCATACACCCACCACCCTCTGTGTGAAAAGTTTACCCCTCGGATTCCTATTAAATCTTTTCCCCTTCACCTTGAACCTATGTCCTGTGGTCCTCGATTCCCCTACTCTGGGTAAACGACTCTGTGCATCTACCCGATCTATTCCTCTCATCATTTTATATACTTCTATAAGATCTCCGCACATCCTCCTACACCCCAGCTTACTCAACCTCTCCCTATAGCTCACACCCTCTAGTCCTGGCAACATCCTCGTAAATCTTTTCTGAACCCTTTCAAGCTTGACAATATCTTTCCTATAACATGATGTCCAGAACGGAACACAATATTCTAAATGCAGTCTCACCAACGTCTTATACAGCTGCAACATGACCTCCCAACTTCTATACTTAATTCTCTGACTGATGAAGGCCAAAGTGCCAAAAGCCTTTATGACCACCTTATCTACCTGTGACTCGACCTTCGTGGAACCATGCACCTGTACTCCTAGATCCCTCTGCTCTACAACACACCCCAGAGGCCTACCGTTTACTGTGTAGGTTCTGCCCTTGTCTGACGTTCCACAATGCAACACCTCACACTTCTCTCCACATATGCTGCCTGACCCGCTGAGTTACTCCAGCATCTTGTGTCTATTCCTGTTAGAGCGCAGGGCAAGGATGGCAGGAGTAGGGAACCCTGGATGACAAGAGATATCGAGGCTCTGGTCAGAATAAAGACAGAAGCATGGTACAGGTTGCTGGGATCAAGTGAATTTCTGGAGCAGTACAGGGGATGCAGGGGTATATTCAACGAGGGCATCGGGACAAAAAGGGGGCATGAGACTCGCAGGGAAGATTAGGAGAATCTAATATAAAAATATGAGCTTTTTTTAAAGAATATTATGGGGAAAAAGTGAAACTGGGGAGAGAATAGGGTTGCTTCAAGAACAAAGGGGAGAAATATGTGTCGAGCTGCAGGAGATAGGAGAGGTCCTCAATGAATATTTTGCTTCTATTTTTACCATAGAGAAAGACAAACTCTGCATGTAAGACAAACTGAGGAGCACAAGTACATAGCAGTTCTGGGAGTCCGAAGAGTCTCGACCCAAAACGTCAATTATTCCTTTTCTCCAGAGATGCTGCCTGACCCGCTGAGTCACTCCAGCTTTTTGTGTCTATCTTCACTAGATGTGCATATTTCCCTGAAAGTACAATCACAGATGGACATGCTTAAGAAGGAGGCTTTTGGCACACAGACCTTCATCAGTAAGGACGCTGATGAAGGCTGTTTCCAGGACTTGACAGACTGAGTTATAGGGAGAAGGTCGTGCAGGCTAGGACTTTAATCCATGGAGCATAAGAAACCGAGGGGTGATCTTAAAGAATTATGTATCCTAGTTTATATTCTCATTTGTTCCACCATGTCCCTTCTCTCTGTCCAGTCTATCCGCCTGTACATATGCTTAATCAATGTTTATTACTATCCTGCTCACGTTTCCCTTTCCCAGCTCATCTGTAAATTTATATCCTATTCACCCAAGTCCTAATGATAAATATTCATCAATCAGTGCTTATAGCTGCTTGTGAAGTTACATCAGTTCAAATATCAACCTTTTGCGAATGTTCTCCATTTCTCACTACTTAAGTCACTTTTATTCCACAGCCTTCAATCATGATGAGACTCCTATTACATGACTCCTCATCTAAATGAACCATACCATCTTCATTTCCTTCATTCACTCTCTTTATCCCTTCAAGCAAAAAAATGTAGTTAAACACGATTTTTCATTTAACAAATCCATACAAGCTTTCTTCAATCAATTTATGCTCGTCTAGGTGACCATTAATTCTGTCGGATTATCATTTTTGGGTATTTCCCCACAACCGGGTTTGTACTTAATCAGTTTATCACCACACCTCCTTTAACATCTGCAGACAGGTGAAGTCACTGAATTCAAAGTTGGCGTGCAGGTACAGCAGGCAGTGAAGAAAGCTAATGGAATGTTGGCCTTCATAACAAGAGGATTTCAGTATAGGAGTAAAGAGGTTCTTCTGCAGTTGTATAGGGGTCTGGTAAGACCACATCTGGAGTATTGTGTACAGTTTTGGTCTCCTAATTTGAGGAAGGACATCCTTGTGATTGAGGCAGTGCAGCGTAGGTTCACGAGATTGATCCCGGGGATGGCGGAAAGATTGAAAAGACAAGGCTTGTATTCACTGGAGTTTAGAAGGATGAGGGAAGGGGGATCTTATAGAAACATATAACATTATAAAAGGACTGGACAGGCTAGATGCAGGAAAAACATTCCCAATGTTGGGCGAGTCCAGAACCAGGGGCCACAGTCTTAGAATAAAGGGGAGGCCATTTAGGACTGAGGTGAGAAAAAATGTTTTCACCCAGAGAGTTGGGAATTTGTGGAATTCCCTGCCACAGAGGGCAGTGGAGGCCAAATCACTGGATGGATTTAAGAGAGAGTTAGATAGAGCTCTAGGGGCTGGTGGAATCAAGGGATATGGGGGGAAGGCAGGCACAGCTTATTGATTGGGGATAATCAGCCATGATCACAATGAATGGCGGTGCTGGCTCAAAGGTCCGAATGGCCTCCTCCTGCACCTATTTTCTATGTTTCTATGTTTGAAAGATATGACCAGGACCTCTGAATTTTCTCAGCAACCAAGTAAGCATCCCATCTACAGCTAGAGATAGACACAAAAAGCTGTAGTAACTCAGCGGGTCAGACAGCATCTCTGGGGAAAAGGAATAGGTGATGTTTCGGGTCGGGACCCTTCTTCAGGCCAACCTACAGCTAATGATTTATTTGCCAAGTACAACTAGCCTCTCTAGTACCTCCAAGTTTTCAATTTTCATTCAACCTAGGACTCAATTACATCTTCATTTGTTGAGACAGCAGTAATCTTCACCAAGTACACATTTAGTGCATCAACTGTGCCCTTTGCCTCCGTGTGCAAATTTCCTTTTTGATCTCTGATCACCTCTTGCATTCCTTTTCCTATTGACATTTCTATGGAACATTGTCTAGTTTTTTACTTCCTACCAATCTTTTCTCACATCCCCCTCGTGGTTTATCATTTCCTTTTTCACTTCCTCCTAAACATAGTAGTCAACCAGTTTCTCACTAGTTGTTAGGAAGTGGTACCTGTCACATGGTTTTTTTTCTGCTTTGTTTTAGTATTATTTTTGGACACACATAGAGCCTTGGCTTTAATCCCCATAACCTGCTCCCGAATGGGAATCTGCCTGGTCTGCAGCTAAAACTCTTTGAAGGTCTCCTGTTGTTCAGTTCTATTCTAGCCCAAAGATCCTATAGATCCAAGATAGACCACTCCTGCTAAATGTATTGGGCTGACGTGTAGTACGCAACGGAGAGGAACGTGGGCCTTTTTTTCATCTATTTCAGTAACCGACCCGACCAGATCCCGACTCGCAGTGTAATCAACGTTGCGGGGGAACAGTTTATGTTAATAAATTATAATTCTGAAAATGAGGAGAAGATTTTTACCAAAGAACTTTTATTTTTACGAGGATGTTTCCGTAACCGGCTTCCGTCTCCGCACTAGGAAGCCGGTTACGGAAATGGGGTCGAAAATTACCCGTGAATCTGCCCATGATCGTACTACGTCTTTTTCGTCGAGAGGACTGTGTTGCTTGCTATGGGATCTTTGTTCTAGCCTGTTACACTATGAGTTCACCTCACCTGGGCAGGATCTGTTTCAATCCCAATGAAACTGGCACCTCTCCAACTAACTATTTGTCTATGGAAATAACCTCAATGGTGAGCAACCACTGTTGAGCTGGTTACCATGGAGATGTATCCAAAGCCAAACCAAAGAGGGAGAGATAGTGACAAAATGTTGGAGTACCTCAGTGGGCCAGGCAGCATCTCTGGAGAGAAGGAATGGGTACCGAGCACCCCCTCCCCCCAGTTGCACCCCATCAGCCATCACATACAACACATAATCCTCCAACATTTCTGTCACCTCCAACTAGTCACATTTCCCATCTCCACCCCTTCTGCTTCCTCAGAGACCATTCCCTCCGCAACTCCCTGGTTAACTTATCCCTTCCCACCCAAACCATCCCCTCCCTAGGTACCTTCCCCTGCAATCGCAGGAGATGCAACACCTATCCCTATACCTCCTCCATCAAATCTGTCCAGGGACCCCGACAGTCCTTTCAAGTTAGGCAGAGGTTCACTTGCACCCCCTCCAACCTCATCTACTGTATCCGTTGCTCGAGATGTGGACTCTTAAACATCGGCGAGACCAAACGCAGACTGGGCGATCATCTCGATGAATGTCTTCGCTCAGTCCGCCTGGACCTACCCAATACCCCGGTTGCCAAACACTAATTCCCCTTCCCATTCCCACACTGACCTTTCCTAGGCCTCCTCCATAGTCAGAGTGAGCCAATCGCAAATTGGATGAACAGCATCTCATATTTCACTTGTGCAGCTTACAACCTATTGGTATGAATATTGATTTCTCTAACTTCAAGTAACCCCGGCATTCCCTCTCCCTCCATCCCTCCCCCACCCAAGTCGCACCAGCTTTTCGTTCTCACTGAGCAAACAGCTAACAATCACCTGTTTCCTTTATCATCATTACTTTTTTGCATATCTTTCATTCATTTGTTCTATATCTTTCTACATCAGTTCTATATCTCTTGTTTCCCCTTCCCCTGACTAGCTTGAAGAAAGGTCTTGGCCAGAAACGTCACTCGTTCCTTCTCTGCAGAGATGCTGCCTGTCCTGCTGAGTTACTCCAGCATGTTGTGTCTATCTTCGGTTTAAACCAGCATCTGCATTCCCTTCCTACATAAAGAGGGAGAGATGCAGCTGCCGTTGATGAGAGGATTCAGACTAATATGTGGAGCCGCCATTCCTGGTCCCCAATGAAAGTTCCACCCACCTTGCCAGAGTGCTGGCCTTGTCCCCACATGTCAGTGGTGGGCGAGCTAGGGCATGTGATGAAGCCGCCCAACACCAGCCTTCTCAGACATCTTCTCTCTAGCGAGCCATAGGCAATGCTTTGCTGCAGTAGGCTCAGTGGACATGGGTTCGCACCTGAATCTAGGCTCAGCATCACACGCTCCATATAAATGATCTTATTGAAGTAGAAGGGTAATGTACCTGTGAGCGTTTGGACCAGAGGACCAAAGACTCCAGAGCAAATCTGCACTCTGCGGGTAGCAATGGCCATGCATACCAGTAGAAGTTATTCCTGATGGCCTTTGGATAATTCAAATCACCTATTATGATGCTCCACAGTCCCTATATGTTTCTGTGGGCAGGTTTGGGTGTACAAGATGTAATTGTTTAAGCTATCTCTATCCAGAGACAGATCAATTCTTGATTAGTACAGGTGTCAGGGGTTATGGGGAGAAAGCAGGAGAATGGGGTTAGGAGGGAGAGATAGATCAGCCATGATTGAATGGCGGAGTAGACGTGATGGGCCGAATGGCCTAATTCTGCACTCATCACTTATGAACTAACTTGCAAGCAATGCAGTAATAAACATAAAGACAGCTATCAACTTCAAGAAATACATACAAATAGGTAGAGTCCAGATAGCAAATACAAATTAACATTGAAACATTTAGATAAGAGTGACAAAAGGTAATGAAAAGATCAAATGTATAATTTTGTAGGAGGTATATGAATAGAGAACCACATGAACATTTCCAGAATGATGAGGATGTTAGTATTGTGAAGTGGCACTTGTTTTCTTCAGTGCAAAAATAGTTTAAATAGTCGAGAAAAATCAGACTAAGGTGTAGGAAGGGACTGCAGATGCTGGTTTAAACAGTAGACACAAAATGCTGGAGTAACTCAGCGGAACAGTCAGCATCTCTGGAGAGAATGGGTGACGTTTCGGGTCGCGACCCTCATTCAGACTAGTCAGGGGAAAGGAAAACGAGATACTGTATAGACAGTGATGTGGAGAGATATAGAACAAATGAATGAAAGAATGAAATGATATGCAAAAGAATGAAAAGGAAACTTTAAAAGGTGCCATGATTTTGAGTTCTCTGACAAAAAAGAGTAATTGGAAGTGAATTTAATGATAACAACCAAAAGTTAGTCGTCATAGCTTAAAAGGAAAGCACCCACATGGGTAAACAGCAAGGGATTAAATTGCTGTGCTCTGTTGCACAATTTTATGATTCCAAGTTAAGGGCCTGTACCACTTTCCCGAGTTACTCAGAAATTCTCCCGAGTTTTCCCCTTGATTCAAACTCGGAGAATGTCCGTAACGAGTCCGTAGGAGTCCGTAGATATATCGTAGCGGCTCGTTATGCCAGCCGTAGGTACCCGGGGCATCAGGTAAGTCGGGACGTTTTTTCCAGCATGTCAAAAAAGTTCACGAGTAAAAGGATAGAGGAAGAGTTCGTAGATCACAAAAATCTTAATTTTTTTTAAGGTCCTTTCAACTCGGCAGAGGACTCGGGAAAGTGGGACAGGCCCTTTACTTACTCCCCTCTTAATAAGCAGTCTGTTATTTAATTGAAGCCATAATCTAGTTTTGCACCACCTTACAATTTGACTTTCAGTATTCCTAGCAAAGGACAGTAAAAATCTGTTTTCATCCCTGGCTACTACTATGCGACCGAGAAAACTGTATACAGAAACATTACTTTTTCAGCATTATCAATTATACTTAAAATGCACTCAATATAATAAGGTTTCATGGCTCTATTTTAATTGCCAGTGGTTGTAAACCATCCTGCTGGAAGTAGCAGGAGGCAATATATTTAACTAGTGCTTCTTTGCAAAGTGACAGCTTCTCATCAAATGAAGGTGCCAGAATTTACAACACATCTTAAGCATGCTGCTTTATTACATGTAGACAGACACAAAATGCTGGAGTAACTCAGCGGGACAGGCAGCATCTCTGGATAGAAGGAATGGGTGATGTTTCGGGTCGAGACCCTTCTTCAGACCCGGAGTCTCGACCCGAAATGTCACCCATTCCTTTTATCCAGAGATGCTGCCTGTCCCGCTGGGTTACTCCAGCATTTTATCTATCTTCAGTTTAAACCAGCATCTGCAGTTCCTTCCTACACACTGCTCTAGTACATTCTTAGTTTTCTCTCCTTTAATTGCCATTGTGAATGTAAACAGCTGACACCCAATGTGGTTGCACAGTGGCTCAGCAATTAGCGATGCTGCCTCAACTGCAGAAACCTAGATTTGATCCTAACCGTCAGGATATTTTGTGTGAAGTTTGCACAATTTCCCCGTGGCCACATGGTTTCACCCTCACTCCACGAGCTCCTGTTTCCTTCCTCAAGCCAAAGATATGTTGACTGGTAGGTTACTGAGCACAAACAACATACTTGCAATTATATACGCAGGTTTATGTGGAAGTTTACAGTCCATGAATATTAGCGACCATAGTTATCATACTTCCCATTATAATAGCACAGGAATAAATTAATATGTTGTAACAATGCCTATTAAGGAAGAGTCAACACATTATGGAATGGAACAGTCTGAAAAAGGGTCTCGACCCGAAAAGTCACCCATTCCTTCTCTCCGGAGATGCTGCCTGTCCCGCTGAGTTACTACAGCTTTTTGTGTCTATCTGCGGATTAAACCAGCTTCTGCAGTTCCTTCCTACACATTATGGAATGTCGTCCTCTTGGTTCCCAGAAAGGCTTTTCTGTTCCCACCCCATTTCAGGAAACAAACTACGATAAACGCTGCTGATCTCAAGCCAATTCTGCTAAGAAATGGTTTGCATCCAATTCTAGCACAAATAGAATGAAAAGCTTTTTGAAAAAGTTGTTTTCCCCAGAATGTTACGATTTTATATGCTCAGTCTCAACATTTGCAATCAAAGTTTGTCCAATCTAGTAAATTAGGAATTCACTTCCTGTTCAGTCTAAATTAATATGGATAATTATGACAGTCAATTATACTAATGTGGCTTTAATTTGGAACATCATGATCATTTGTAGAGAAAGGAACAGGGAAGGGGAAAGCAAGCCAAGGGAGCAAGAACCTACTTGAAACCACAATATAACTGGTGGAGGAACTCAGCAGGTCAGGCAACATTTGTAAAGGGGATAGCCAGGTGACGTTTCAGGTCAGAATGAAGAAGGGACCCGACCCAAGATGTCCATTTCTTCCAGAGGCTGCCTGACGCACTGAACCCCCCCAGCAGATTGTTTTTAACTCATGATTCCAGCATCTGCAGTTTCTTGTGCCCCTAATAAAACTCAGAATTTTGATAACAACTGGTTTACAAAAAATAACTATTATATACTTGCTGACAAGAAGTTAGGGACTTCATCACTTAGTCATAGATTCATACGGCGTGGAAACAGGCCCTTCGGCCCAACTTGCACCTGCTGACCAAGATGCCCCTTCTGCACTATTCCCACCTACCCACGTTTTGGCCTATATCATGGCCACATTCCTGTAAATCGTATCCAGCGTAACAACATCTTT
>CM075978.1:67810655-67967275 GCA_038087875.1 Malacoraja senta
TGTGGAAGGGATGGACAGGACAAAGAGAATTGTCTGAAGTGAAACCAGGATTATTATCTGTTTTACAAAGATGTCTGGTTGACAGACTGATGAGGACTTTTTGAGACCAAAATAAAAGGGTGTGTAACAAGTGTGAACCACAGATGGAGAGCAATGATGTAAATAATGTGGTGCCCCTGGAGAGCACAAGCCATAGGTAGACCCTGGAACCATCTTTACCTTGCACTATATGTTATTCCCTTTATCCTGTATGTCTACACTGTGGATGGCTCGATTATAAACATGTATAGTCTTGCCGCTGACTGGACGGCATGCAAAAAAAGGCTTTTCAGTGCGCCCCGTTACACGTGACAATAAACTCAAGTAAAGGTACTGATGAAGGGTCTCAAAATGAAACGTCACCCATTCCTTCTCTCCACAGATGCTGCCTGTCCCGCTGAGCAACTCCAGCATTTTGTGTCTATCTTCGGTTTAAACCAGCATCTGCAGTTCCTTCCTATAACAATACTACATTTAATCATAGCTGATCTCGTCTCAAGATGATGCAAGTGAGAAGAAGAATGAGTAAGCAGTGGGAGGATCAAACAAAAAATGCTGGAACTGTGAGATACAAAGCACTGCAGATGCTAGAAATCTAAAATAAGAAAGAATGATAGCAATACTCAGCAGTTCAGGGAGCATCTGTGCAGAGGGTCATGTTATATATGAAGGATGGTCTGCTCTGTAGATTGGTGGGGTGCAAATTGAGGTTCAAGGAACTTCTAGCCTTGCACTGACGATTAGATGAGAAATAGATGAGACACAGTTGAAGGTTCTGTCATTGGTAGATGAGGAATCATGGTTAAAGAAAAATAAAGACCTCAGACAAACTGGAAAGCTGGTTATCTGAAACTGTTGATTTCAATGTGAAGTTGTGACGACTATTGCATGGGCAGTTTCCTGTCACCAAGCACCTCATTTCCACAATAGATGTCCAGTCCCTCCGCAGCTTCATCACTCATCAGGATGCCGAGAAAGTCCATCACATCGGTTTGAATAGTTCCCAACCAGTTTCCACCCATCAACATCTTCCTTGAACTCATTCTCATGCTAAGTAACTTTTCCAGTGTTAGTTAGTCATAGAGTCATAGAGTGATACAGCGTGGAAACAGGCCCTTCGGCCTAACTTGCCCACACCGACCAACATGTCCCGTCTACAGTAGTCCCACCTGCCCACGTTTGGTTCATATCCCTCCAAACCTGTCCTATCCATGTATAAAAATACAGATTAGAGATACATCGTGGAAACAGGCCCTCCAAGTCCAAGCCGACCAGCAATCCCCGCGCACTAACACTATCCTGTACACATTTGGGACAATTTATCATTTTTATCGAAGCCAATAAGCCTACAAATCTGTATGTCTTTGGAATGTGGGAGGAAACCTGCGATTCTGGAGTAAACCCACATGGGGAGAACAAACAAACTCCGTACAGACAGCTCCCATAGTCAGGATTGAACCAGGGTTCTAGTGCTGTAAGGCAGAAACTCCACCGCTGTGCCACCGTGCCATCCTAACTTCTCCTTCAACATTTATTTCCTCCAAATCAAAGGGGTTGCAGGCGGGAACCTGCATTATCCAACGCATGCCGAGCTCTTCAGGTGAAAAAATAGAACAGTCTTAGCTTCAGACCCTTTCAGGACCTATTTTTCAGAATATAGGAGTTGCTGGTGATATGCACAGAGGGTAGTGTGGGGGGGGGGGGGGGGGTCAGGTGTTTTCTGAGTGGTATTGCATCGATCAGTATTGGAAACGTCATTTGTTATATAATAGAATGAGCCTGCACCGCCATTTGATATGATCATGGCTGATCATCCAACTCAGTATCCCATCCCTGCCTTCTCTCCATACCCCCTGATCCCTTTAGCCACAAGGGCCACATCTAACTCCCTCTTAAATATAGCCAATGAACTAGCCTCAACTACCTTCTGTGGCAGAGAATTCCACAGATTCACCACTCTCTGTGTAAAAATGATTTCCTCATCTCGGTCCTAAAAGTCTTCCCTCTTATCCTTAAACTGTGACCCCTAGTTCTGGACTTCCCCAACATCGGGAATAATCTTCCTGCATCTAGCCTGTCCAACCCCTTAAGAATTTTGTAAGTTTCTATAAGATCCCCCCTCAGTCTTCTGAATTCCAACGTGTACAGCCGAGTCTATCCAGTCTTTCCTCATATGAAAGTCCTGCCATCCCAGGAATCAGTCTGGTGAACCTTCTCTGTACTCCCTCTATGGCAAGAATGTCTTTCCTCAGATTAAGGCATGACTTGGATGAGAATGTACATGGGATGAAAAGCAAGTTTACAAACAATGCAGAAATTGGTGGAGTCATGGACAGTGAAGGTGGTTGTGCAAGGAACCAGCTAGAAAGTTGAGCAGAGTAGTGATAGATGGAATTTAATCTAGACAAGTGTGGAGTCATGTACATGGGAAATTACATTCTGGTAGGACATACAGTATTAGGAGCATTGATGTACAGAGACTTTGGGGTGCAAGTCCATAGCCCCCTAAAACCAACGGCAAAGGTGGATGGGTTTGTGAAAAGGATATTTGGTAGGTTTGCCTTTGTTGGCCAAGGCATTAGGTGTGATAGTTGGCACATCATATTGCAGATGCACAAAACATTGGCTAGTGCACTTAGTTCAGGATGCCACATTACAGGGAGGATGTAGCAGAAAAAAAGTGCAGAAGAGATTCACCACGATAATTGCTGGAATGGAGGGAAGTTGGATATAGACAATAGACAATAGACAATAGGTGCTGGAGTAGGCCATTCGGCCCTTCGAGCAAGCACCGCCATTCAATGTGATCATGGCTGATCATCCACAAACAGTACCCCGTTCCTGCCTTCTCCCCATATCCCCTGTCTCCACTATTTTTAAGAGCCCTATCTAGCTCTGCCTTGAAAGTATTCAGAGAACCGGCCTCAGCCGCCCTCTGAGGCAGAGAATTCCACAGACTCGCCACTCTCTGTGAGAAAAAGTGTTTCCTCATCTCCGTTCTAAATGGCTTACCCCTTATTCTTAAACTGTGGCCCCTGGTTCTGGACTCCCCCCAACATCGGGAACATGTTTCCTGCCTCTAACGTGTCCAAACCCTTAATAATCTTATATGTTTTAATAAGATGCCCTCTCATCCTTCTAAACTCCAGAGTATACAAGCCCAGCCACTTCATTCTCTCAGCATATGACAGTCCCGCCATCCCGGGAATTAACCTTGTAAACTTACGCTGCACTCACTCAATAGCAAGAATGTCCTTCCTCAAATTAGGGGACCAAAACTGCACATAATACTCCGGGTGTGGTCTCACTAGGGCCTTGTACAACTGCAGAAGGACCTCTTTGCTCCTATACTCAACTCCTCTTGTTATATAGGCCAACATGCCATTCGCTTTCTTCACTGCCTGCTGCACCTGCATTGACTGATGAACAAGAACCCCCATATCCCGTTGTACTTCCCCTTTTCCGAACTTGACACCATTTAGATAGTAATCTGCCTCCTGTTTTTGCTACCAAAGTGGATAACCTCACATTTATCCACATTAAACTGCATTTGCCATGCATCTGCCCACTCACCCAACCTGTCCAAGGATAGATTAGAGGGGCTGGGTTTATTCTTACTGGAACATAGGAGGCTAAAGAGTGACCCTACTGAGATTTATAAATTGTGGGGGAAACAGATAGGATCGATGGTCAGGGAAGGGGAATCTAGATCAAGAGGATACAGGTTCAAGATGAAAGGAGAAATGTAAAAGGCCACCTGAAAAGCAAGGTTTTCCCGCAAAGGATAGTAAATATCTGGAAGGAGCTGCCATGGTGGTGGTCTGTAAACGGCATTGGGACAAGTACTTGGATAGGAAAGGGGTACAGGCCTAATGGAAGTACGTGGAATTAACAAAATTAGCATTACTATTACCATGGATAAGGTGGGCCAAAAGGGGCCCATTGCTGGACTGCATGCCTCTATGATTCTGTGTGTTGATGTTGCTTCCTACTCCCATAGAGAACCTGAAAGTTTCATTATCCTTTCTGCCAATCTCCAACCTGCTCTTACTCTCATCTGGTTGATCTTTTCAATCTGCTTTCAAGTTCTCCATCTCAGGGGGTTGGCTACCAATTGATATATCCATTACAAACCCAATTACTACACCTTCTATCACTGCTTTCTGCAATAGGCCTGTCCCACATAGGCAACTCTTTAGGCGACTGCCAGGGACTGGATTTAATGGAATTCACCTACGACACCTGGCGACAACCTACAACAATCCCTACGTCAACCTACGACAGCAAAAATTGTCGCCACTGTCGCTGAAAATGTTTCAACATGTTGAAAATTTTGTGGCAGTTGCCTGTAGTCGCCCAAAAAAAATCGCCGAGTGGGACAGGCCCATAAGAGTCTCTTTCTATTCTCCCATTTTTGTTGGCTCTGCGATATTAGTTCTGAGGACAACACTTTTAACACCAGTGCCTGTGAGTGGCTTCACTTTCCTTAACAACGCAATTAATGGAGTAATATGCAATGTTTCGGGTCGAGACCCTTCTTCAGAAGGTCCGAAGAAGGGTCTTGACCCGAAACGTTGCCTATTCCCTTCACTCCATAGATGCTGCCTCACCCGCTGAGTTTCTCCAGCATTTTTGTCTACCTTCGATTTTCCAGCATCTGCAGTTCCTTCTTAAATATAAATTAGGTGACTGCTTTGCAGGATAACTCTATTCAATCTGCAGGTGTGAACTCCCATTCTTCTCACAATACAACTTCTGCGTTCTTGCCCTCTTACATCGTTCAGTGCAAGTTTCAGAAACACCATCTCATCTTCCAACAAGACATATCAGCAACATATGCAAATCAGTGCTTCATTTTGTATTCAAGCTGGCTATTATTTTTAATGGTCTGCCTAATATTAACTCAATATATCTCATTTCCCAGAAGATGCCTGACGTGCTGAGTATTTACTACATTCTGGATTTCCAACATTTTGGATTTCCAATAACTGCTATTTTTGCTCCCAGCTTTCCTCTTTGCATACTCTGCTGTTCATATTCACTGATATATACTGAAGGGGTTCATTTACAACTCCTTCACATAAATGAACGGCAATTAGCAAACTTTAACTGTGGACTTTGACAATTCTCCAACAATTGATATTGATAAATGATCTAGAATAACTCTCGCAAAGGTTCCTCTGTCTTTTTGTTATTCAGTCTCTTCGCCACTCCACCCCATCTCAGAGCTTCCTTAAGGTTCTCTCCTCCTCTTCACTCTTCTCTGCAACTTAAGGTATCTTTGATTTCGAATCTTCTCGCTCTGATGAAAGGTCATTACGCTGAAACCTTAATTGTGCTTCTCTCTCTCTCTAATTATTTCTGTCTTGCTAAGGATTTCTGGTACTTCCTATTTTTATTTTTAGGGGCAAGATGGCCTAATGGTAGAGCTACTAGCCTTACAGCGCCAGAGACAAGGGTTCGATCCTGACTACGGGTGCTCTCTGTACGTAGTTTCTCCCCGTGACCTGTATGGGTTTTCTCCAAGATCTTCGGTTTCCTCCCACACTCCAAAGACATACAGGTTTGTAGGTTAATTGGCTTAGTATAAATCTAAAATTGTCCCCAGCGTGTGTAGGTTAGTGTTAATGTGCAAGGATCGCCTCTCAGTGCCGACTCGGTGGGTCAAAGGGCATGTTTCCTCGCTGTATCTCGATCTAAACTAAGTCAGGTAAACGGTTTTTCTTCAGCTTCACAATCAAGTTTGGCTAATCGTCTCCTAAGAGGGAGTTTATCAAACGCCTTCTGGAAATCCTTACCCCTAAAACTCAAGGATGTTATCCTGACCACTAAAATTCGTCTGCCATGTATTCATCTAAAACAACAGAACAACCAGTAGGAATGGAAACATTTCTACAGAAATGTAATCTTACAGGTCTAGATCAGAAAGAGAGAGAATCACTAGATGTAGAAATTACGGTAAAAGACATCGAGGAGTCAATTAGATTTTTAAATAATGGAAAGGCCGCAGGTCCTGATGGTCTAAGCTCTGAATTTTATAAAAAAATGTTACGATCTGATTTCTCCACGTCTACAGAGACTTTACAAACAAGCTTATACTCAACAGAAACTTCCAGAAACTCTAAATGAATCTACAATCATACTTATACCGAAACCGGATAAGGACCCTGAAGACCCAGGTTCATATAGAGCAATAGCTCTCTTAAATACTGATCAGAAAATATTAACCAAAATCCTATCTCATAGATTGAGCTTAGTGATTAACAAATTAATACACCCGGACCAAACAGGTTTTATTCCAAAACGTTACTCATTTTATAATTTGAGATGACTATTCAATATTATATATACAAATAGAATTCCAAATGCAGATCTAGCAATTATTTCGTTAGATGCCGAAAAGGCATTTGACCAGGTAGAATGGACATATTTATTTTCGGTAATGAAAAAATTTCAATTGGGAGAGAAGTACTGTACATGGGTTAAATTGTTATACTCTAATCCAACAGCTAGAATATTAACAAATCAATTGTTATCAGCCAAATTTAATCTTTCTAGAGGTTGTAGACAAGGATGTTCACTATCCCCACTATTATTTGCTCTTGCAATTGAACCATTAGCAGAAAGCGTTAGAAACCATCCAGGAATACATGGATACAACACTAGAGATACAAGGAATAAAATGTCCTTATATGCAGATGATGTATTAATATATATTACAAAGTTAGAAACTAGTATTCCAAATCTATTAAATCTAATAACACAATTTGGTCAGTTCTCAGGATATAGGATTAATTGGAATAAAAGTGAAATTATGCCAATAACAAAATTCAACTTAAATACAATACAACAATCCCCTTTTAAAATAGTTAAAGATAAACTTAAATATTTAGGAATCTATGTAACTAAGACATATACCTCTTTATTTAAACAAAATTTTCCATCCTTACTCAATAAATTACACAAACATATTCAGTACTGGAAAACACTTCCTATTTCAATGCTTGGTAGAATTAATGCTATAAAAATGATTTTCTTACCGCAACTACTATATTTATTTCAATTAATTCCGATATATATCCCAAATTTTTTTTTCCAAAAAGTCAACTCCATTGTTACAAGCTTTATTTGGGATTATAAGAATCATAGAATAAGTAAAAAACATTTATGCAAGTCAAAGAGCAACGGACGTTTGGCCTTGCCAAATTTCTTATTTTATTTTTGGGCAGTCCATATTAAAAACATGAATTTCTGGCTGGAAGAAATGGACCAACAACCAGAATGGTTAAAGATGGAAAAGGAAGACTGTTTACCTTTTGAAATAGGTTCGATTATATTTGCTACCACAAAATTGCATAAAAGAACCTATAAGGAAAACCCTATACTACATAGTGGAATACGAATTTGGAAACAATTAAAAAAGGCTTTAAAACTGAATAATATACCACTATGTCTTCCCATTGTAAATAATCCTCTATTCAAGCCATCCATATTGGATAGAGGTTTTATACAATGGAAAAATGATGGAATTAAAAGGATTGGACATCTTTATAGGGAAGGCATCTTTCTGTCATTTCAAGAGTTACAACAGAATCATGGACTACACTCAAATAACTTTTTCAGATATTTACAAATTAGAGATTATGTTAAATCCAATACACAAGTTTATGGGACTAGGGAACCAGAAATTCTTGATGAATGTTTGAATAAGCATCCTAACACTGAAAAATTAATAGCTTATATTTATAACATTCTCCTAAATAACGAGGTACCACCGATGGAACTATATAGACATAAATGGGAAAATGAGTTAGGTTATCCTATTACGAAAGATATTTGGGACGAAAGTTTACAACATATACATCAATGTTCGTTAAATGCCAGACATGCTTTAATACAATTTAAAGTCTTACACAGATTACATTACTCCAAAATAAAACTAAATAGAATTTTCCCACATATTTCTCCTATATGTGATAAATGCCTGCATCTAGAGGCCAATTTAACACATACCTTTGCAAATTGTATAAAACTTAATATCATATTTGTACAATATTATCTTAAATGTACAAATACCATCTACGGAGGGTATCAGAAGAGACTGGGAACAAGAGTTAGCTATTAAAATTTCAAAGGAAAGTTGGAATGAATACTTATTAAAAGTACATAAATGCTCGATTAATGTAAGACACACTTTAATACAATTTAAAATTTTACATAGATTATATTATTCGAAAACTAAAATTCATAAAATTTTCCCAAACGTATCATCTATTTGTGATAAATGTCAATCCCAAGAAGCAACTATAGCGCACTCATTTGTCTTCTGTACAAAAATTCAAAAATTTTGGAATGAAATTTTTGAAATTTTTACAAAGTTATTTAAAACAAGACTGATACCCAAAGCAGAATGGATTATCTTCGGAATAACGGAAGATGATCCAGAACTAAATGTGTTTCAAAAGAAATTAATGGATTATGGGTTAATAACTGGAAAAAAGCTAATTCTAAAATTTTGGAAGAAGGCTCCAATACCAACTATAAATATGTGGATTTCAAATATGTTTGAAACACTACACCTTGAAGAGATAAGACTCCTCCTAGCAGGTAAACCAGATCACTTCCACCTGACGTGGTCTGCATTTATAGAATTATTACAAACATAGGGTGCAAAAGTACTTTAAAAAAATAAAAAATTGAGGTCGGGTAAGGGGGGATGATAGTTGAAGAGTTGGTATGTCCTATTTACGTGATGCTCAAAAAAAAAAAACATTTGTTTTTCTTTTTTTCTCTCTCTCTTTTCTTTTCTTAGGGCCTATTTCTTAACTCTTTTTTTTTTTGTTTTTAATTTCGCTTTCATAGGGTCCTCGTCCTTTTTTTTTTTTTGTTGTTACATTTTCTACACTTTTCTACACTTGCACTTTTTCCTTCACTTTCTTCTCTCTTTCAATCTTTTCTTTCTTTAGCGTAAAAAAAAAATAAAGGGAGTACATTAATTGTAAGAAGATATAAATGACGAGTATTAATGTATGTGGCTGTGATGTAATGTACTTCTAATAAATAAAAATTAAAAAAAAAAAAAAAAAAAATTTAAAATTACTGGACTGATATTTTTCAAATAATTTCTGAAGTTGTTAATACCAAATTGGCTCCAGACTCAAAATTAATAATACTTGGGATATCAGAACAAAGTTTAACACTCACAACAAGCCAAAGAAACTTCCTTGACTACAGTATAATAACTGGGAAAAAATTAATATTAAAATTCTGGAAAGGCCCTACAACCCCCACAATTAAAATGTGGATTGTGGAAATGTCAGAGACCCTACATCTAGAAAGAATTAGACTTGTCTTAATGGACAAGCAAGAACTTTTTGTTAAAATATGGGCTCCATTCATTGCCTATTTGAAGGGATAGAGTGGCCCAGCGCGAAAGCCTGACTGAAGCTTGAACTCAGGATTAGATGTAATTATATTTCATAACTTATCTCCTATGACGTATTATAAGTAATTCATTCCACCTCTTTTTCTTTTTTGATATTTGTAATTCTTCTTTCTCTCTATTTTTCTTTTTCTATCTATATAAAAAAAAACCACTAGAAGCAGAATTAACTGACAATTGACAAATTTAATAATGTATGAGTGATTGATGTATATGAAAAGTTTTTTCTTCTCCTATTATAATATGTTACTCTACATTATAATATGTTTGCTTCTAATAAAAATTTATATCACAAAAAAAAAAAATTGGTCTGCCATGATATACTTCTTACAAATTAGTTTAGGTCCATTCGGAATGATTAAAAAGTTCCAAGCTGTTTAGTCACTTCATTCTTTATGATGACCGTCAGTAATCTCCAGACAACAGATGCTGACTAAATGGTCTCTAAAATCTTGGTTTCCTTTTCTCAGAATGACAGACAATTTTCCGGTCTAAACTCTTGAATCCCGAACAGGGGATGCCAAAGCGGAGTGATTCAGCCCTATTCTACCGACAGCAGTACTTCATAACCTTCCCCACAATCGTGAGATCCTTTAGAATCAGCAAGGTATTTACAAATCAGCCCCCTATAAAATACTCTCAAAGCCTAAAGCTTTGTTGGATGATGGCTGAGTGAGTTTGTAAATGGCATACCAAGACATAATTCCAATTTTGCTCAAAAGCCTGATGGTGTGTACAGTAACTTTCTGAGAATCCACAATGCCATCATGTGGAAATCTCAGTGATTTAGCACGCTCTTAAACGGTGGGTTTTCTGCCATCCCTTGTTTCCCAAACTGCTTTGAAACTTACTGAATTCGCTGGAAATAAATTAGGCTATAGTGCAAGGATCTGTAAAATGTACTTATAACCTATTACTGTGCAAATGGGAATTACTATATAAATACTATACTAGTTTCACTGTCCTCTTGATTGATTTTGCTGATTTTATGCTTCGTTGTCACCTTCCCGGATAACTATGACCCATTCTACATTTCCTTGATCAACATCTGTGTTGATCTGTCATTTTCACACCTTACCCTTCCAGAAAGACTCCCTATCCCCTGACCTCAATCTGAAGAAGGGTCTCGACCCAAAACATTACCCATTCCTTCTCTTCAGAAATGCTGCCTGTCCCGGCTGAGTTATTCCAGCATTTTGTGTCTATCTTAACTATACAAATGGAACACTGGCACAGGAAGAACAATCAAGTTGAGGGTTGCCAAAACCACAACCTTGATCCAAATGGAAAACACTCCAATGATCACAGTTATACAGTGCCCTCCATAAGTTTTGGGACAAAGACCTATCATTTATTTATTTGCCTCTGTACTCCACAATTTGGGATTTGTAATTTAAAAAAAAATCACATGTGGTTCAAGTTATCAGATTTTATGAAAGGGTATTTTTATACATTTTGGTTTCACCATGTAGAAATTACACCTGTGTTTACACATAGTCCCCCCATTTCAGGGCTCCATAATGTTTGGGACACATGGCTTCACAGGTGTTTGTAATTGCTCAGGTGTGTTTAATTACCTCCTTAATGCAGGTATAAGTGAGCTCTCAGCACCTTGTCTTTCCTCCAGTCTTTCCATCACCTTTGGAAAGTTTTATTGCTGTTTATCAACATGAGGACCAAAGTAGTGCCAATGAAAGTCAGAAGTCATTATGAGACTGAGAAACAAGAATAAAACTGTTAGAGACATCAGTCAAACCGTAGGCTTACCAAAATCAACTGTTTGGAACATTATTAAGAAGAAATAGAGCACTGGTGATCTTACTAATCGCAAAGGGACTGGCAGACCAAGGAAGACCTCCACAGCTGATGACAGAAGAATTCTCTCTATAATAAAGGAAAACCCCCAAACACCTGCCGACAGATCAGAAACACTCTTCAGTAGTCAGGTGTGGATTTGTCAATGACCACTGTCCGCAGAAGACTTCATGAACAGAAATACAGAGGCTACACTGCAGGATGCAAAACACTGGTTAGCCGCATAAATAGAATGAGCGGTTACAGTTTGCCAAGAAGTACTTAAAAGAGCAACCACAGTTCTGGAAAAAGGTCTTGTGGACATATGAAACGAAGATTATCGTATATCAGAGTGATGGCAAGTATGAAGGAGAGAAGAAACTGCCCAAGATCCAAAACATACCACCTCATCTGTGAAACACAGTGGTGGGGGTGTTATGGCCTGGGCAAGTATGGCTGCTGAAGGTACTGGCTCACTTATCTTCATTGATGATACAACTGCTGATGGTAGTAGCATAATGAATTCTGAAATGTATAGACACATCCTATCTGCTCAAGTTCAAACAAATGCCTCAAAACTCATTGGCCGGCGGTTCATTGTACAGCAAGACAATGATCCCAAACATACTGCTAAAGCAACAAAGGAGTTCAAAGATTAAAAATGATCAATTCTTGAGTGGTCAAGTCAATCACCCGATCTGAACCCAATTCAGCATGCCTTTTATATGCTGAAGAGAAAACTGAAGGGGACTAGCCCCCAAAACAAGCATCAGCTAAAGATGGCTGCAATACAGGCCTGGCAGAGCATCACCAGAGAAGACACCCAGCAACTGGTGATGTCCATGAATCGCAGACTTCAAGCAGTCATTGCATGCAAAGGATATGCAACAAAATACTAAATGTGATTACTTCCATTTACATGACATTGCTGTGTCCCAAACAGTATGGTGCCCTGAAATGGGGGGACTATGTATAAACAAAGCTGTAATTTCTACATGGTGAAACGAAAATGTATAAAAATGGCCTTTATTAAAATCTGAAAATGTGCACTTTAACGACATGTGATTTTTTTCTATTACAAATTTCAAATTGTGGAGTACAGAGGCAAATAAATAAAGGATGGGTCTTGTCCCAAACATTATGGAGTGCAGTGCAATTCTCAATGAAGATGGCCGTGTTGCAAGAGGTTAATATATCATAGACTAAGACTCAGTTCTTGAAACAATGGTCTTCTATCCATCACCAATAGGAATGTGTGCTAATGATTCCACATTGTTTAATTATACTTGCATAAAAAACAAATCCATGCCTTCAAGCTACACGCCCTAGATAATATTCAGGCATGAACCGATTAATACTTGTTCCGACCCAACTGAATCCAAATGCCTAGACTTGACACGAATACTGTGGCTGCAAAGTGGGTGGTATCTCATGGCCAGTGATTCAACTTTTAACACAGATAATTCTTCCATAATGCAATAACTGCATTCTTAAGAAACCTCGTTTTACAGAAAATCACATTATAAAAACAATTGTGACAATGGAGTAAAGGGGGTTAAGGATTAGAGTGTTTTGCCTTGCAATCAAAAAGTCTTTTTTCCCCCCGCTGGATTATGGGTCTTTTTAATAGCTATCAGTTTATTTTTGTTACTGCTAAAATTATTAGTCTGCACTTTACATTGTTCATTAAATATCATTGCACCAGTGTCAATAGAACCAATTGCTTTTCAATTTCAATGGCCACTTGCAACAAAACTGGCACATTGTGTTTAGAGACAGTGTCTGATTGCTGTGGGGAAGCCATCCGGAAACTCTTTCTCCCCAAAGCTTTCTTTATAAGATAACTAGCTTATATCTGCTAGTCAATCTCCAGAGTAACTTTTACTGGTTCTTTAGTTACCAATCAAAATTGCATTTCATCAATTTGACCCTCGTAATACTTTTCCCTACTTCATCAATCGTGCTATATTCAATTTGCATTATGGAAACATGTTATTGCAGAACTGCCTGTACTTTAAAGCCGATCCATCTTTTACTTGGGCTTCAGGATAGCAATATTCAGTTGCCGCATGCCTAGATTAAGTGCAGTTCCAACAACACAAGATGTTTGTCACCCTCTAGACTGAAGCAACTTAACTGTTTAACACATCACCCACCAACTAAACATTCACTCCTTCTACCATGGGTGCACCATTTTTGAGTGTGTATTCTTAACAATATGCACTGCAGTTATCACCTACAGTTCAATACCACCTCTTAAACAAGCATTTCTTCCTCATTAAAGTCAAATTGTGGAACCTTCTCCCCAGGATCAGTGAAAAGACCCACGTTTTCCCTCTCTCCATCCCTCTCCCTTCCTAGTTCTCCGACCAGTCTGACTGTCCCCCTGATTAGATGTTATCTCTGTATTCTTCGTTGTCACCTTCTCCTAGCTAACAATTTTACAATCTACATTTTCCTTGAACGTCGTCCCCTTTGATGTCTCCTTTTAACGCCTTACACTTCCTTATCTCTGTCTCCCTCTCCCCTAAATCTCAATCTGAAGAAGGTCTTGACCCAAAACATCACGCATTCCTTCTATCCAGTCACTCCAACACTTCCTCCTACACAAAAGACTACAGCAGTTCAAGAAGCGACTCAACACCACCTTCTCAAGGATAAATAGGGTTGGGCGAGAAATGTTCCACTTTCTAGTGCCACCAATATCTCACAAAACATTTAAAACCGCTAATTCACCCAGATGTACTAGTGGCCAGAGGACCTAGGGGGACGGAGGAACTGAAGAAAATTCACATTAGGCAGGAAAAGGTGTTGGATAGACTGATGGGACTGAAGGTTGATAAATCCCCAGGGCCTGATGGTCTGCATCCCAGGGTACTTAAGGAAGTGGCTCTAGAAATCGTGGACGCATTGGTGAACATTTTCCAATGTTCTATAGATTCAGGATCAGTTCCTGTGGATTGGAGGGTAGCTAATGTTATCCCACTTTTTAAGAAAGGAGGGAGAGGGAAAACAGGGAATTATAGACTAGTTAGCCTCCTCCTAATAGATAAATCAGACCAATTCTTAACGAGTTGGTCTCCATTTATCGACTTTTTGGAATCATATGGTGCAACAAAATCGTAGAAACCAACTGTTTCAGGACTGGGTGAAGGATGGTCAAGAATATAAATAACGATCTCCTTAATTTCCTACTCTCTACTTTCTCTTTCTCTCTCCTTTTCTTTTCTTCACTTTCCCCCTTTCCCCCTTTTTTCCTTTTCATACACCATATAGCACACGTTTTTCTATCTTTTATTATCTATTCTCTCTTTTTCTCTTTCATTATTAAAAAAAAGAAGAATCTGTAGATAAAATGTAACCTGTCAATATATATTAGGCACCTTGGTGCCATATTTCTGTACTTACTTCTAATAAAATTAAAATATATATTTTTTTAAATAGACTAGTTAGCCTGGTATCGGTGGTGGGGAAGATGCTGGAGTCAATTATAAAAGATGAAATAGCAGCACATTTGGATAGCAGTAACAGGATCGGTCCGAGTCAGCATGGATTTACGAAGGGGAAATCATGCTTGACTAATCTTCTGGAATTTTTTGAGGAGGTAACTAGGAAAATGGACAAGGGCGAGCCAGTAGATGTAGTGTACCTGGACTTTCAGAAAGCATTTGATAAGGTCCCACATAGGAGATTAGTGAGCAAAATTGGAGCACATGGTATTGGGGGTAGAGAGCTGACATGGATAGAAAATTGGTTGGCAGACAGGAAACAAAGAGTAGGGATTAACAGGTCCCTTTCAGAATGGCAGGCAGTGACTTGTGGGGCACCGCAAGGCTCGGTGCTGGGACCGCAGCTATTTATAATATACATTAATGATTTAGATGAAGGGATTAAGAGTAACATTAGCAAATTTGCAGATCACACTAAACTGTAAGGAGGATGCTATGAGGATGCAGGGTGACTTGGACGGGTTGGGTAAGTGGGCAGATGCATGGCAGATGAAGTTTAATGTGAACAAATGTGAGGTTATCCACTTTGGTGGCAAGTACAGGAAGGCAAATTGTTATCTGAAAGGTGTCAAGTTAGGAAAAGGAGAAGTACAACGGGATCTGGGGGTCCTTGTTCATCAGTCTATGAAAGTAAGCATGCAGGTACAGCAGGCAGTGAAGAAAGCGAATGGCATGTTGGCCTTCATAACAAGAGGAGTTGAGTATAGGAGCAAAGAGGTCCTTCTACAGTTGTGCAGGGCCCTAGTGAGACCACACCTGGAGTATTGTGTGCAGTTTTGGTCTCCAAATATGAGGAAGGATATTCTTGCTATTGAGGGAGTGCAGCGTAGGTTCACAAGGTTAATTCCCGGCTTGGCGGGACTGTCATATGTTGAAAGAATGGAGCGGCTGGGCTTGTACACACTGGAATTTAGAAGGATGAGAGGGAATCTTATTGAAACATATAAGATTATTAAGGGATTGCACATGCTAGAGGCAGGAAACATGTTCCCGATGTTGGGAGAGTCCAGAACCAGAGGCCACAGTTAAGAATAATGTAGACCATTTAGAACGGAGACGAGGAAAACATTTTTCACCCAGAGTTGTGAATCTGTAGAATTCTCTGCCTCAGAAGGTAGTGGAGGCCAATTCTCTGGATGCTTTCAAGAGAAAGTTAGGTAGAACTCTTAAAGATAACAGAGTCAAGGGATATGGGGAGAAGACAGTAACGGGGTACTTATGGATGATTAGCCATGATCAGTGAATGGCGGTGCTGGCATCGGAGGGCCGAATGGCCTACTCCTGCACCTAGTGTCTATTGTCTATTTGCTGCAAGACAAAGTTGAGCAAAACATGAGCTTGGAATTAATAAGAATAAAAACATTTAATAAACACCTTTGTAATAAATTTACGTTGAAAATAGTCCTGCACTTAACTGAATTATCCTCATTGCTTTCCAAAATACTGACATTAATCATAAATGCAAAGGTCACCACTCGATAAACTTCCAACCTCCACACCAAACTACTAGTTTAAGATTAAAAAGTGAAGAATGTGTGAAATAATTCAACAACAAAAATGCAACCATCAATAAAAAACGGATTTAGTAATCCAGACACATTCCATGCGCTATCAGCTTGCAGAGATTTACGCATCAAATAAACCTGCAGCTAATCAGAGGGGGGGAAGGTAAATTATTCATCTTGGTTTGATGACCAGAAATGATTAAGGCGTATAATGAGTTGTGTAATACATTAGTATTGCAGGCACGCAGCGCTGAACAGATTCATGTATAACCGCAACCACTAAATAATGTGGACATTGGTAAAGCCATTTATTCTGTGTTGACAACTTCTATTATAAGCTCATAATATTAAACTGCTACACATCTTGGCTTCACATCTGTACCATTAGCTATGACCTCCATAATTAACTGTTCCACTGGTTTACTCATTAAAGATAAGCAACCCTTTTTGTCTATCAAAGTAACAAAAATTAAAATTATATAAATTTCAAGATCTCAACAGCTTACTTCTCCCAAAATCTCAATTTAAGAATTGTATTAAAGTGTTTTAAACTAGTAGAGGAACATTTAGTTCTCTTTTTAAATCATTTGTTAGTTTTGACAGCTATATTTATTTTTGCATCAGCTTTGTACGCAAGATTGAAAAAAATACTGTTCAAGATCTATTATCAATAGGTAGACACGAAATGCTGGAGTAACTCAGCGGGACTCTGGAGGGAAGGAATGGGTGAAGTTTCCGGTCGAGGCCCTTCTTCAGACCCACTCCCCTCACATCAGTCTGAAGGGTCTCGACCCAAAACATCACCCATTCCTTCTCTCCAGAGATGCTGCCTGTCCTGCTGAGTTACTCCAGCATTTTGTGTCTACCTTTGATTTGAACCAGCATCTGCAGTTCCTTCCTGCTCTATTATTAATAGGTTTAGATGTTCAGTTGAAGAATCTTCAAGTTTGTGCACGAACAAAAATATAATCCAAAGATGTTTTGGACCACCAAAGAAAGCACTAAAGCACTAATCCATAAAGCACTAAACTGGCCTATTAGTTTAACATCTGTCGTAATGAAAGGAACATTACATAAGACAAAACATATTGATGAGATCTCCTGAAATTAGGTGAATTTACAAAGTAAAAGCACATCACAGCTTGTGGCGATCGAAGATTCTAATATAGAAATGGACCTAGTGTGTTGAATCCAAGAAAACAAACTCAATGATAGCAATTATTTCAAGACGGCTTGTAAACAAAAATGGGGATGTAATGCTGAGGCTCTATAAGACGCTGGTACCGTCGAATTTGGAATATTGTGAGCAATTTTGGGCACCATATCTGAGGAAGGATGTGCTGGCTCTGGAGGGTCCAGAAGAGGTTTACAAGAATGATCCCAGGAAAGAGGAGGCTAACCTATGATGAGCATTTGTCGGCACTGGGCCTGTACTCGATGGAGTTTAGACGTTCTTTTAGGAAGGAGAAATTTATTTAGTCAGCAGGCGGTGAATCTGTGGAATTCTTTGCCACAGAAGGCTGTGGAGGCCAAGTCAGTAAATATTTGTAAGGCAGAGATAGATAGATTCTTGATTAGTATGGGTGTCAGAGGTTATGGGGAGAAGGCAGAATGGGGTTAGGAGGGAGAGATAGATCAGCCATGATTGAATGGCAGAGTAGACTTGATGGCCTAATTCCATTCCTATCACTTACGACCTTATGAAAATATGCAGCATATTCAAAAATGTAACATTTCAAAGGATTCTATAAGACAAATCAACCATGGCACAACTATGATATTAACATCTCCCGAACAACGAGGATGGTGGTCCCGTGCAATTGATGACGTGTTAGTATTAATTACCTAAAATCCTCTAGATTTAGTTTCAGTTTTTAAGAGATACAGCATGGAAACAGGCCCTTGCCCCGCCGAATCCACACTGTCCACTGATCACCTGTTTCACACTAGTTCTATGTTATCCCATTTTCTCATCCACTCCCTACATACTTGGGGCAATTTAGAGAGGCCAATTAACCTGCAAACAAGCACATTTTTGGGACATGGGAGGAAACTGGAGCATCATGGGGAAACTGACACGGTTACAAGGAGAACATGAAAACTCCACTCAGAAAGCACCAAAGGTCAGGATTGAACCTGGGTCTCTGGCGCAGTGAGACAGCAGCTTTACCAGCTGCGCTACTGTGCTGCCCTGGGACTCTTTCATTCAACTAAGGAAGGAACAAATGTAACCTCTTTATTCAAAAACAGTACAGGGAAAGTACTGGCCTATTAGTTTATCAAATAGTATAATTCAAGCTATTTCTATGTACTGTGTTACAGCAGTTAGAAAAATCGACGGTAACAAGGCATGGTGGCGAAAGGCTGCTGCCTCACAGCCCCAGAGACCGGGGTTCGATCCTGACTATCGGTTCGATCCGGAGTTTGCATGTTCTCCCCTTGACCGTGTGGAGTTCTCCAGGTGCTCCAGTTACCTCCCACACTCAAAGACATACAGGTCTGCAGGTTAATTGGCTTGGTATAAATGTAAATTGTCCCTAATGTGTGTTGATAGTGTTAGTGTGTGGGGATCACTGGTCAGCATGGACTCGGTGGGCCGAAGGGCCTGTCTCCTCACTGTCTTCTTAGGCCCCCTTCGTTCATGGCTGACCATGGGTGTCTCCAGGGTGCTATTCCCTACATGTGCGTGACATTGTTTAACATGGGGAGACTGGTACACAGACAGCCACCCCACATTCCTAGACAGATCTGGGTGAGGATCCAGTGGCATGGAGTCCAAGACGACTGGAGACCCTTTTCTACTGCAGCCTTCATCCGCCTTCCCAGCCGTTGTGACGCTCCTCTAAGGTCAGCCATCATCCTCTGCCTGTTCCTCCGTTGAGGTCTTGGTTGGATTGCTCTTTGTCAGAGATCTCCTCCTCGACCTTACCACCGTGGGTGGCCCTACCAGGAGCATAGCTCCAGACGGCATCGCTCTCAGGATCTCAGGTCCACACAAGCTTCTCCACCACGACAAGGTGACAATCCTCGCTGTATCACTAAAGTAAACTAAACAAGACAAAAGACTAGTATAGAGATACAGCATGAATTTAAGAAAGGTAACAGAATCTTACTGTTTATTGTTGGGAGAACCAAATACCAAAGTAGGGAGGATATCCTTCATTGCTGAGTCATGTACAATGAACAGCACTAGCTTTCTTTTTTAAGGTTCAGTGCTGATGCATTGGAAGCAATTTTAAGGCTTACCAGACTAATACCTTGAACAAATGGGGTGAATTATGAAAGATTGGATGGGCTGGGCTCTTGCTAATGAAGTTTAGAAAAGGTGGGGGTGAAAGAGAACAAGATCCCGAGGGACTTAGACAGGATGGGCATGTAGCATGGGAATGCTACATCTTGTGGGAGAATCCAAAACAAGGAGTCAAGCAGTTAGGATAGAGAAGACACTTTATTCACCACACATTGGGTTTTGAATCTTTGGAAATCTCTTCCTCAAAGGAAAACGGAATGTTTTTAAAGGCAGAGATAGACAGAGTTGATAAACTGGGGCAGAAAGGTTTCTGTGGGGCGGATAGCATTGCTGCGTTGAGATTAGATTGTTTTATTAAATAGTAAAGGAGGTTTGAGGGCACCTTCTCCCCGTGACCTGCGTGAGGTTTTTCCGGGAGCTCCGGTTTCCTCCCACACTCCAAAGATGTACAGCTTTGTAGGCTAATTGGCTTTGATAAAAATTGTAAATTGTCCCTGGTGTGTGTAGGGTAGTGTTAGTGTGCGGGGATTGCTGGTCAGCTTGGACTCGGTGCCAAAGGGCCTGTTTCTGTGCTGTATCTCTAAACTAAACTAACCAATGCCCTGGATCTAACCATCTATGGCTGCTTTATTAATGAACATCATGCTGATAGTTGCTATTGTTCAATTATATTCAGAGCTAATTGAAGGACTCAACACCTGCAAGCAGAAGACCTGAAAAACATTGAGGCATTAGGTAGCAGAAACTAATTCATCTGACAATGAGAAATAACTCAAGAACAAATCCACAAATGGACTTCATTGCCACAGACGGCTGTGGAGGACAAGTCAATGGATATTTTTAAGGCGGAGATTGATAGATTCTTGAATAGTAAGGGTGTCAGGGATTACGGGGAGAAGGCAGGAGAATGGGATTGAGAGGAAAAGATAGATCAGCCATGGTTGAATGGCAGAGTAGACTAAATGGGCCGAATGGCCTAGTTTTGCTCTTATAACTTAGGAACATGTCAGGCAATGACAATCTCCAACAAAAGAGAATATAACCATAAACCAGTGATGATCAATAATATTACCATTGGCAAGAATCCCATTATTAACATCCAAGGTGCCACCATTGGCTAACACCTTTACTAGTCCAAGCTGTGATTAACTGAAGGGCAAGTGTGTGTTGTGTCAAATAATCATCTGACAACCCAAAGCCTTTCCACCATTCAGAAGTATGAAGGGACATTTGCCACCTATCTGGCCAAGAATACTTAAAAAGACACTTGTACAGGTGCACAGTACTTCTCTTGAACTTCTACAGGTGCTCAGTAGAGAGGATACTGACTGGTTGCATCGTGGCCTGGTTCGGCAACTTGAATGTCCAGGAGTGGAAAAGACTGCAAAAAGTTGTGAACACTGCCCAGTCCATCACCGGCACTGACCTCCCAACCATCAAAGGGATCGATCAAAGTCGCTGCCTCCATCAGAGTCCCACACCACCCTGGCCGCACACGCATTTCACCATTGCCATCGGGAAGAAGGTACACGAGCCTGAAAACTGTAACGTCCAGATTCAGGAACAGCTTCTTCCCTACAGCCATCAGGCTATTAAACACAACAACAAATAAGCTCTGAACTACAACAGACTATTATTATTATTGCACTATATTTGTTTATTTATTGAGTATGTGTGCATGTGTATATACACATACACTGAAGTCTTTCTCAGTTCTGTATTATGTTTACATATTCTGTTGTGCTGCAGCAAGCAAGAATTTCAATGTCCTATCTGGGACATATGACAATAAAACACTCTTGACCCTTGAAACCGCCACATATTCCTCCACCACAGAAATGTTCTTCCATGCCACCAGCAGTTGTGGCAAAACATACTGCTACAACTTGGAATGGTGTTTTTTTTGACAACCTACTTAGACCGTGACTTCCAGCAGCTGGAAGGGGAATGGCAACTGGTGCACTGCACCTGTCAGTGTCTATCCAGGTCACCCAGCAAGTTAACTTGGATACTTAATGCATTCCTTCATCACCACCAGTTCTGCCTGCTCAACAGCACTGTGGGAACACCCGTATAACAATAACAACATTAAATCAAGGAGCCTTGTCAAGGGCAAGGCCAAAATCCTGCAACTGAATGCAGTAAATCAAAAATTGGCTGAGCAGCTCTTCCAATTTAAAAAATCAGGAGGAAAGGAGCAGACTACTTAAAATAAATAAATTAACAGTTGCACACAAAATAAATAAAGATCTGACCACTATTACGTTTGATCCAAAACAATGCTCTGGATTTGGTATACAGGGAACATTTTCAAATGGGTTTGATTGCATCTATTATAAAAATGGATATGCAGCTTAGTGGCCAGGATAGTATCAGATTTCAAAGTAAACAAAACTACTGGGAAAAACCAAGCATGCTCAAGACAGATGCAACACACAGCTAGGAGAAAATATGCATTTTGGGAGGATGGCTTAAAAAGGCAGTGTAAATATTACAATTTACAATGAGGTAGAGGAAGAGAAACCTTTAGATACACATATGCAAATCTTTCGATGTTATGCCTGTTAAACTGCAAATGGGATCATTGCCTAATGAGTAGAGGGATAACATATAAAAGCAATAAATGATGCCTTCTTTGCCATATTATGCCCAATTCTGGGTGCCTTACTTTAAGATGTCATGGCTTTGAAGGTTATAGACATTTTAGTAAATTTAGCAGAAATAAGTGATTTCAATTAAACTGAGAGGGGATATAGAACATGCATTGTTGCTATCCAAGCAGAAGAGTCCAAGGGGAAAGAAATGCTAAATTATGAAGTTTTTACAATATCTCTAAATCAATTGTTTCAATAACCATAGGAGCGATTCAAGATTATTAAAATATCAATAAGCAATTGAGGCGGCAGACGAGATTTGTTAGAAAACTCCACTGATTTGATTATTAATGATGCAGAACTGATTAATTTGTTCCAAGTAAATTATGAAGGATAATGATTAAGTAATTAAGCCTCATTGTGAAATCATTGAAATTATAAATGAACAGGTTACAAATCCTCACTTGATATTGTCACCCGAAAACCATGCAACCTGATGAGTCACTGAAATAGGCAGAAGGATAAAATAGCCAGAAATAATTAAACAATTCTGCTGCAGCAGTGAAATGTGTGTGTTTTTTAAACTCCAAATACTCATTGCAATTAGTCATGTATTTTGCAAGCATAGGCTTGACACGTGAAATTCAGTGATCAAAAAAGTGTTTTTTTAAATGGGTGGGATGAAGCCAAACCTTCCTTGCTTAACTACACATTTCACATTCCTTTCCCTTTAGAAGATTATAGGCATCGTACTGCCTGCGCCTCAACTTGTTCACACAACACACGCCCTAACCACTTTCCGCTTCAACTTCACAATTTTGGTGCAGTAATCTTCGGATAGATTAAGTTTTTGGACAATTAAATGCACTCTCTGTGAGAGGAACACAAAATAAGGCGAGCTAGACTTTACACTTGCTAGGTGAGTTTGAAATGTAGTCTAAGATAATTGATTTAATGAAGGTACAGAATAAAAATGCCACAATACCCACATTAAAAACAATTCTAACCAAAATCAAAGCAAAGAAAATGGATATATATTACTTCTCAGAGATGGATAAAGTAAAAAAAGGTAACAACATAGAATAATGTTTCAATCATATCTGCAATAGGTTTAAAAGAATGAGAACATGTTAAGTTACAATTGAAGCAAAAAAAAAGATATTTATAAAGTGTCTTTAAAAGTAAATTTCCCAAGACGATTCACAGAAGACCTAACAAAAAAAAATGATATCATCACAAAAGAGATATTAGAAAGAAGAATGTGTTAAGGAGTGAATTAAAAGAGACGTGAAGAAAATAGTTTAAAGGGAAAACTATGGGATCAAGCATCTGAAGACACAGCCACCATGAGTGGAACATGTAAAATTAGAATGTGCAAGAGACCATCATTATAGGATCAAAGATTATGGAGGGTGTCTGGCTGCAACAATCGTAAAGGAAGGGAGCAACAAGCTGTGGAAGAGTTACTAAAAAATTTAAAATTGAAGCATTGCCAACCAGGAAGCAACATGGGTCTGGCAAATGGGTGAAAAGTGGGTGTCTGGCCACAGCCATCCAGAGAAACAAGGAGAACAAGTTTCAAAAGAAGATGAGCAGAAGCTGAAGTGGGAAATTCATCTCTGGGTCAAACACAACACCAAGTTTGCAACCATCTTGGCTGCCAGGAATCTGAATGGAATGAGTAGTTCAGCAGTAGTGCATGTTATGGAGACCATTGTTAATGGGTTCAGCCTTGCTTTCATTTTGTTGAAGGAAATTTCGGTTCACTCGGTTATAAGAAGTTGGAGGCAGGGAGAGAGGTGATAAATAAAAGAAGCATGTCATATCGTCATCTGTTTACACATCACTGGCCGTGGATATACTGCAAAGCTAACTGCATCTAATCAAAGCTCAGTTATAATTAAATTTGATATCAACTTTCAATATTTGCACATTCTGACACTCCAGTCAGCAATTCTCAGTTAGTCCTCAGGACAGGATATTTGTGAATTAACAAGAACCTATTTTATGTTAAAAAAAACAGAAACTACCATAGAACAGTCTGAAGGGTCTCGACCCAAAACGCCACCTTTTCTCCAGAGATGCTGTCTCTGTTATGTCTATCTCTGGTAAATATTACATCTTGTTGAATCAGGTATAACAGAGATTTTAATAGCAACTAATTCTTAACAATCTCTCTGGCCCACAAAATAAATATTTCAGGTGTGTGGATTGCCATTTCTTAGATAGTTATAGGGGGGGGTTGCATGCAAGGTCATTGGGTCAAAGGGCGTGACGCACAGTGCAGCTCAATCCTTTTGGAGGACATGGCAGCTTCCGGCATATACTGTTAACACATGAAGCACGTACTTTCTTACCTGTTAAAAAATGCCGAAATAGTACATTTTGCGTTGTAAATAATTGTGGAGGATGAGTGAGCGCTTTGAACCAAATGCTCTAGTATCTTTGCTGTGAACCAGAGCACCAAGGTGTAAGCGGCCGAAGGAGCGCATCCCTCTGGACAGCCCCCACTCTCCCCCGGGGGTTAGTAATGTCCGGCCACGGCCCCCCTCCGCCCACCCTCCCCCTGTGCGGCCGCACTGTCACGGGATGTGGGCCGGCAGCGCCCACACACGGGGCTGGGTGGAGCGGGGCAGCGGACACACGGAGACAAAAATCCAGCATCGTCCCCTTCAGCAGAGTTGGGGACAGTCTGGTCCCTCCGCCCACCCAGAGTCATTGACCGCGCTGCACCAGCACCCCGACCTCTTCACCCCCCCCCCCACCCCCGCTGGAAGCAAAGATCCACAAACACCACTTTCATCCCCTCAAAGCTGGAATCTGAAAGTCCACACCACACAGATCACAAAATGACTTTGAGTACTTCCTTTAGGTCAGAAACAAAATCAATTTCTTTGTCATTGACCACAAAATACAAGTCATTGCGGTTTTGGATGATATCACTGAACTGCAGGAAGTAGACAGAAATAGAAGAGGACCAAAAGCAAACTCAATTAGAAAGAAACTTACTGGTTTCACAAGGTTCAATTTCAGTGCCAGGGCACTTAGTGATTGGAGTTTAAAGTTCAATACATTAAATGAACCATCCCTGTATTCCACGCATTAATTCCCAGTTCAATAGGAGAACGAGAAAAAAGTCAGATTACACACTATTGAATATTAGAGAAAGCAAGCAAAAACTTCAAATTCAAAAAAAAAAAGGATATTGTCAGCAGCTCAAATGACCTTTATGTCAATGACCTTTCATTCCAGTGATCAAGTGTTAAGGTCATGAAAGGATTTAAAAAGGACAAGTATTTTAAGACCAAAACTGGAATTGTAATGCTATACTGACATCAACTCAGTTTGTTTCCAGGTACACTATTAATAGCATTATCAATCATTCAAATTTGTTGCAATAAATCAAAAAGGTTAATGTTTCCTTGGACAGTAATTTGATATAAAATACTCAGATACTGCATAGGAGTAAATTGGAAATCTTTAAAACGTGGTAGCAATGAAGACAAAAATATACACTGTAGGGTCTCAAGCACATTTATAGGGCTCCTGAAAGGACATCAGACCAAATACCCTTAGGAAGTTTGTCATGTCCCCTACAACTCTCACCAACTTCTATGGATGCACTATAGAAAACATTTTATCAGGATGCATCACAGCTTGGTTTGGGAACAGCTCCATCCAAGACCGCAAGAAACTGCAGCGAATTGCAGACCATCACACAAACCAACCTTCCTTCTATTGACTCCATTTATAACTCACGCTGCCTCGGCAAGGCCAGCAGCATAATCAAGGACGAGACGCACCCTGGCCACTCCCCCTTCTCCACTTTCCCATCAGGCAAGAGGTATAGAAGAGTGAAAATGTACACCAACAGATTCAGGGACAGTTTCTTCCCAGCTATTATTAGTCAACTGAATCATTCTACCACAACCAGAGAGCTGTGCTGAACGACTATCTACCTCTTTGATGACCTTCGGACTATCCTGGATCGGACTTTGCTGGTTTTACCTTGCACTAAATGTTATTCCTTTATCATGTATCTTATACACTGTAAATGGATCGATTGTAATCATGTATTGTCTTTTTGTTGACTGGTTAGCATGCAACAAAAGCTTTTCACTGTACACGTGGCAATAGACTAAACTAAACTGGATCAGTCAATCATAAACTCATAAAACAACTTTAAAATTAGCGTACAAGCTTGTAAAATTTCAGGAATCTTCTTACCACTGCACCTCAGCTATAACTGCTGTAGCTGAATTTATGTTTATCCCATGGAAAATTGCAAACTCTGACCCATTGCTCATTTCCTGGGACTTATCAGGAATTGTATTCACAAATGAAATGCGTTTATTATATTATAAAATCAAGTGTCTACTGAGAATATATACTTTTCCCCCTTTGCCTGCATGCAAGCGAAGAGATTACATTTGAAACAAAAATTGCTGGCTCACAATACAGGTGGCTACGTGCAAAGGAACCTGGAATTTGCACGCTACCTCTTTCCAATGCTTGCTTTATCCTTCTCTTTTGTGAAAGAACTCAAAAAATATAAACAAAAACAGAACCTCAGTCAAAAGGGATAGAAATAAGCCAGCATTCTCAATTATATTAGCACAGTGCAGTGAACTGAAACTACCAAATCTTCAAGTTATTGTAAAAAAGATTTAAATCTACTCGGAGTAAAGAATGGAATCATTGTTTCCAATGCAATGCACTTCCTCAAAATCTAAATAAATAAAGGATGACATAATTTTGATGTTTTACCATTTGATCTAATGAAGTTGCAGGCAGAAACCACTGCATTTCCAGCTAATTGACATGACCTCCACTATCCTCGAAGCGGCATTCATATATTCTCCACGGAACTTCTATCTAGGTCCTCATTCATCACCTCAAAAAAGAGCAGATGGAACTGCGACATTCCAAGTATATACATTTTATTAGTTAAAAGGAAAGGCCCTTTGAAGTTGGTAATGGGTGGCTAATAGGAGCTTGTTTCTCTTTGTATAAATGGCAGGGTAAACTCCATATTCAGAACATAATCACCACACAATGAGGCATCATTGAAGTGCCCCAGTTAATTTTATATTCTTTACTTATAGCTTTTGAACTTTGTTGTTAAAATGTACTCAACTTGCTTGAACATGCTTTTAAACAGCACAGAAACTAAGGACAGAGGGGATAAAAACATGAATACATGCAACAACTGGCCAAAAATGCTTTGTCCCAAAATCAGTTTGTGTAGCTTAAACATACAAATTGTAGCATTTAGACTAATTTCAGTGACAAGGAAAGATTTCTTGCACCTTAATTTTTCCGCACAGTATTTACCGATAATTCTCAAACCTGGCTGAATCCACTTTAGTGCACGATGAGTCTGCCTTGCTAATGTAGCCTAAAATGGAAAGGCATTCAGTGCACTAATCCTGTAACATTGCACGATACGAAAGAAGAAAAATCTTTATATTAATCACGTAAACTCTTCATAGAAATTACAAAGATAACAAGAGATACGGCAACATGCATCCATGATGTGTGCTAAAAGTCTTCACTGAAATCAAGCTACATTGTTTCTAAATGTGTAGGAAGGAACTGCAGATGCTGGTTTACACCGCAGATAAGACACAAAATGCTGGTGTAACTCAGTGGGACAGGCAGCATCTCTGGATAGAAGGAATGGGTGACGTCTCAGGTTGAGACGTCTTGACCCGATACGTCACCCATTTCTTCTATCCAGAGATGCTGACTGTCCCACTGAGTTACTCCAGCATTTTGTGTTCCACCTACATTGTTTCTAAAAATTGGCACTTTTCCTATTTATGCTATTCCTATTTGTTCAACTGCACCAAAGATGGTCTCTCGGTGATACAAACACCAGAGAGCCTCACAGTCAGAGAGATACAGCATGGAAACAGGCACTTCGGCTCAATTTGCCCACACCGGCCAACATCTCCCGGCTACACTAGTCCCATCTGCTGCCGTTTGGTCCATATCTCTCCAAACCTGTCCTATCCATGTACCTGTCTAACTGTTTTTTAAACATTGGGAAAGTCCCTGCTTCAACTACCTCCTCTGGCAGCTTGTTCCATACACCACCACCATTTGTGTGGAAAAGTTACCCGTCAGATTCTTATGAAATCTTTTCCCCTTCACCTTAAACCTCGATTCACCTACTCTGGGCAAGAGACTCTGTGCATCTACCCGATTTATTCCTCTCATGATTTTATACACCTCAATAAGATCACACCTCATCCTCCTGTGCTCCAAATAATAGTCCCAGCCTACTCAACCTCTCTCTACAGCTCAAGCCCTCTAGTCCTGGCAACATCCTTGTAAACCTTCTCTGTATCTTTTCCAGCTTGACAACATATTTCCTAAAACTATGATGATTTTTGAGCAAAATACAGTGCCCTTCATAATGTTTGGGACAAAGACCTATCATTTATTTATTTGCCTCTGTACTCCACAATTTGAGATTTGTAATGGAAAAAAACGTGCACATTGTCGGTTGTCAAAGGCCATTTTTATACATTTTGGTTTGACCATGTAGAAATTACGGCAGTGGTTATACATAGTCCCCCCATTTCAGGGCACCATAATGTTTGGGACACAGCAATGTCATCATGTACATAAAAGTTGTCATGTTTAGTATTTTGTTGCATATCCTTTGCATGTAATGACTGCTTGAAGTCTGCGATTCATGGACATCACCAGTTGCTGGGTGTCTTCTCTGGTGATGCTCTCCCAGGCATGTATTGCAGCCATCTTTAGCTGATGCTTGTTTTGGGGGCTAGTCCCCTTCAGTTTTCTCTTCAGCATATAAAAGTCATGCTCAATTGGGTTCAGATCAGCTGATCGATTTGGCCACTGAAGAATTGGCCATTTTTTAGCTTTGAAAAACTCCTTTGTTGCTTTAGCAGTATGTTTGGGATCATTGTCTTGCTGTAGAATGAACCGCCGGCCAATGAGTTTTGAGGCATTTGTTTGATCTTGAGAAGATAGGATGTGTCTATACACTTCAGAATTCATTATGCTATTACCATCAGCAGTTGTATCATGAATGAAGGTAAGTGAGCCAGTACCTTCAGCAGCCATACATGTCCAGGCCATAACACACCCACCACCGTGTTTCACAGATGAGGTGGTATGCTTTGGATCTTGGGCAGTTCCCTCTCTCCTCCATACTTTGCTCTAGCCATCACACTGATACAAGTTAATCTTCGTCTCCGCAAGGCTCGTTGCTGGGACCGCAGCTATTTACAATATACATCAATGATTTGGATGAAGGGATTCAAAGTAACATTAGCAAATTTGCAGATGGCACAAAGCTGGGTGGCAGTGTGAACTGTGAGGAGGATGCTATGAGAATGCAGTGTGACTCGGACAGGTTGGGGGAGTGGGCAGATGCATGCCAGATGAAGTTTAATGTGGATAAATGTGAGGTTATCCACTTTGGTAGCAAAAACAGGAAGGCAGATTACTATCTAATGGCGTCAAGTTGGAAAAAGGGTAAGTACAACGGGATCTGGGGGTCCTTGTACATCAGTCTATGAAAGTAAGCATGCAGGTACAGCAGGCAGTGAAGAAAGCGAATGGCATGTTGGCCTTTATAACAAGAGGAATCGAATATAGGAGCAAGGAGGTCCTTCTGCAGTTGTACAGAGTCCTAGTGAGACCACACCTGGAGTATTGTGTGTAGTTTTGGTCCCCTAATTTGAGGAAGGACATTCTTGCTATTGAGGGAGTGCAGCGTAGGTTTACAAGGTTTATTCCCGGGATGGCGGGACTGTCATATGCTAAGAGAATGGAGCTGCTGGGCTTGTACACTCTGGAGTTTAGAAGGATGAGAGGGGATCTCATTGAAACATATAAGATTGTTAAGGGCTTGGACACGCTAGAGGCAGGAAACATGTTCCCGATGTTGGGGGAGTCCAGAACCAGGGGCCACAGTTTAAGAATAAGGAGTAAGCCATTTAGAACGGAGACAAGGAAACACTTTTTCTCACAGAGCGTGGTGAGTCTGTGGAATTCTCTGCCTCAGAGGGCGGTGGAGGCAGGTTCTCTGGATGCTTTCAAGAGTGAGCTAGATAGGGCTCTTAAAAATAGCGGAGTCCGGGGATATGGGTAGAAGGCAGGAACGGGGTACTGATTGGGGATGATCAGCCATGATCACATTGAATGGCGGTGCTGGCTCGAAGGGCCAAATGGCCTACTCCTGCACCTATTGTCTATTGTCTCATTTGTCCACAAGGCCTTTATCCAGAACTGTGGTTGCTCTTTTAAGTACTTCTTAACAAACTGTAACCTGGCCATCCTATTTTTGCGGATAACCAGTGGTTTGCATCTTGCAGTGTAGCCTCTCTATTTCTGTTCATTAAGTCTTTTGCGGACAGTGGTCATTGACAAATCCACACCTGACTCCTGAAGAGTGTTTCTGATCTGTTGGACAGGGGTTTGGGGATTTTTCTTTAGTCTAGAGAGAATTCTTCTGTCATCAGCTGTGGAGGTGTTCCTTGGCCTGCCAGTCCCTTTGCGATTAGTAAGCTCACCAGTGCTCTCATTCTTTTTAATAATGTTCCAAACAGTTGATTTTGGTAAGCCTAAGGTTTGGCTGATGTATCTAAGTTTTATTCTTGTTTCTCAGTCTGATAATGGCTTCTTTGACTTTCATTGGCACAACGTTGGTCCTCATGTTGATAAACAGCAATAAAAGTTTCCAAAGGTGATGGAAAGACTGGAGGAAAGACTAGGTGCTGAGAGCTCTCTTATACCTGCATTAAGGAGGCAATTAAACACACATGAGCAATTACAAACACCTGTGAAGCCATGTGTCCCAAACATTATGGTGCCCTGAAATGGGGGGGACTATGTACAAACACAGCTGTAATTTCTACATGGTGAAACCAAAATGTCTAAAAATACCCTTTAATAAAATCTGACAATGTGCACTTTAACCACATGTGATTTTTTCTATTACAAATCTCAAATTGTGGAGTACAGAGGCAAATTAATATATATTGGGTCTTTGTCCCAAGCATTACGGAGGGCAGTGTATGTAATAAATGGTGAGGCCAATCACCAGATTTGCAGCTGCAGCCATTTGTTTGGTTGCTTAAATCAATATTATCCATATATATCAAATTTATATCTTAGAAAAGCAAGGGAAACAATGTTTTACAAATAAGCAATGAGTCATCGATGCCTTTGTGTGCTTAAGAAACTGGAATAGTGACTAGTGGAATTGGGAAATAATGGAATAAGGAACAATTTCTTATTTAATCACACACACCTCTCGCCCATCCTCCAAACAATCCAACCTTTTTATTTCAATGAGTACAATTAAACCAACTCCTCCATGGTATCGTACAATAGGTAAATCCCAGATGCTGATTTACAAAAGAAGACCAGGGGCTGGGGCAACTCGGGAAGTCAGGCAGCATCTCTGGAGAGACGGATAGGTGATGTTTTGGGCCGGGACCCTTCTTCAGAGTCATGAAGAGTCTGGAGAAAGGACCAAGCCGAAACGTCACGTATCCATGTTCTCCAGAGATGCTGCCTGACTTGCTGGGTTATCCAGAGATGGGCCCTTTTGTGTCCTTCATCAAAGGTGTCACCAGATTCAAGAATAGAATGTAATGCGAGGACAAACAAATGTAACTCTTTCATTTTAAAATGGACCAAATAACCAAGGGCTGAATATTATCCCAAAGGAGCATCAAACACCACCTGAATATTTGATGCATTTTGCATCATAATACATAGCTGAACATATCTTTGCATGTGTTGTGAACAGAACACCATCTAGACAAAAAACTTTCAAGCTTTAATGGGAACTAGACTAAGTGGGACCCGTGAGGTCCCATTCTCACACGGGAGGCCTGGTCCCCCAACGCAATATTCCACCACTCAACCATAGCCGCCCAACTGCGCAGGCACGGCTGACGGATTCCCGTTGTGACGCTCCTGTTCCCCCCTCACCCCCCCCCCACACTCCACCCCTTGCCATTCCACCCGACTCCCCACACACTCCATCCCTCATCAACCCCCCCACCCTCTCTTAGCGGCTCTCCGGCGGCGCAGCCATTCCCGCCCATTGGGTTTCCATTGTGACGTAGAACACGCTGGCGTTACTGTGCAGGCACAGCTGATGGGCATGGCAAGTGGAAAAGGGATTTATTAAAGCTTAAAATGTGAATAATTCTTAAAATATAACAACAATTTAAATGTTAGATGAGATTTATTCAGTTCTTTCTTCTTGTGTCTCTTGTTGTGTTTTGCTGCTCACTGCCTCTTGATGTTTCTTTGTTGTTGATGAAAAAAAAGAAACACAATTTTAATATAGAGACATTATTGAGTGGTCAAATTTTAACTTGAAGAAAGTCTGACAATTTACCTCCGAAGTCATCGTTCAACCAAGCATGCGTTTAATGACAACATTCTTGGTCGATGTTCCAGCCTTCAGGAAAACTTTGATATTTTCCTTCATCTTTCCTCGGCTAAGAGCCACATATAGTTGTCCATGCTGAAATACCGGTATCTCGAGGTATATCAACACTTTCGACATGGTTTGTCCTTGCGCTTTATGGATCGTCATAGCAAAACTTGACTGAATGGGGAAATGGGTCCGCTGAAGGAGAATGTCTTCGCCTTCTGTCAAATTGAGCGTTATCCTAGGAATGAGAACAAAGTCATCTTTGAAGGCTCCCATGTTGATTCTTGCAATGATCAGATGAATCTGTAGCTCTTCGACAATCATCCTCGTTCCATTGCATTGCTTTGGGGGTTCTAAGTTTCTCATTAACATGATTGGAGATCCTTTTTTCAACTCCAATTTGTGTGGTGGTAATCCAAAGATCTCGAGTGAATCGAGGAATTCTGTTGTGAAGTGAGTAGCATTAGTTCCCTCAGTGACAGCATTGAATGAAAAGTACTCCTTAATGATTCCAGGGAAGCGTATGATACATGTAGAATTGATCCTTCTCATCGTATCGTTGTGCGGAACCAAGATACAATTGTCGGAGAATAATTCTGCAGGATTGTCAAATGCGGGATAGATGAAATGAATACAATCCTTCAGTGTTTTTGCTGATAGAACCATGTCTTGTGGCATTTTAATTTCATCATCTTCTTTCTTTAAGATGTCGTCTTCTCCAACTTTCAACAAAAATTGAGAATAGTCGCCTTCTCCCTCTCTCAATCGCATATTTGTGTGCATTTGAAACTTGGTGAAAAGTGTCCACAAGTAGGATTTCGTGATGCAGGAATTTTCAACATCAGCATCATTTCCCCTTTTCACCTCAGAATGCCGCCAAAAGGCTTAGTGTTGCTGCGTACATCTTGAAGAGTTCTGTCCACCGCTTCAAAGTTCTCTCCTAATCATTGGGCATTCATCCCAAACAATGAGTTTCACTTGCCTCAGTAAACGTGCCGTGTTAGAGTTCTTGTCAATGTTGCAGAATGTATCCTCGGTCACTTGGATGGGTATCTTGAATCAAGAATGTGCAGTTCTTCCACCAGGCATTAATGTAGCTACTATCCCAGAGGATGCAACAGCCATAGCCACATCACCTTGACCTCTAACTTTGGAGAGCAACAAATTAGTGATAAATGTTTTTCCCGTTCCTCCTGGTGAATCAATGAAAAACATTGAAGGAAGCTTCCTTTTCAAGCAGTTGCACATCTGGTCATACACTGCTCTCTGCTCAGCATTCAGGAGAGGCTCACTCTCCTCAACAAATTGCTGTTGTTCAGTTCTATTGTATTGCAATTCCTGCAGCAATTCTGGATTGTCATCATCAAGGTGCAACCTTCCATTTCTTGATCGTGGCAAATGAAAGCATTCCATTGTTTTGTTAAATTGTTAAATTAAAAAACGATGTTACTAAGGCTTGAAGATAGACACAAAATGCTGGAGTAACTCAGCGGGACAAACAGCATCCCTGGAGAGAAGGAATGGGTGATGTTTTGGGTTGAGACCCTTGTTCAGACCCTTCTTTAAACCAACATCTGTAGTTCCTTCCTACACGTTACTAAGGCTTGGTCTGCTTGCTGGCACAAAATCAAACTATGCAGCTGTCAGTTCAATGTTGTTTATCACTGGAGAACAATAAAGTGTCATACAATGAGTACAACAGAAAGGCATTATTTATGTTCCATCCAAAATTACACTTTAAGATATTGATCCTTATTTAGATGACAGCTGCAATGATAACCATAAGATACATTTTATGCTATTTTCTATGTAACAAATGACTGCAGCAAACACATTCTGAAATATTGCTTAAGTGGAGGCCAAAATGCGGGAACTTTTGACGATAATTCAATTGAACTGGTATTAAAAATGCCGCTTTCTTTAAACGTATGACTAACATGGAAGAGGGATGATTAATAAAAATTACACAGGATTTGCATAATGAATTAGTTGCAATACATTTATTGAAAAGAGAAGCATTCAAATAAATAACTAAAAAAAACCAAACAATATCAATATTAAATGTCTATTTGAATATTCTTTCCCAACCAAATTCCTAAATTAACACAAACTGGTTACCAGTGCATCACGGTGGCGCAGCGGTAGAGTTGCTGCCTTACGGTCCCAAGGACCTGGGTTCGATCCTGGCTATAGATGCTGTCTGTACGGAGTTTGTACGTTCTCCCCGTGACCTGCATGGGTTTTCTACGAGAACTTTGGTTTCCTCCCACACTCCAAAGACATACAGGTTTGTAGTTTGATTGCCTTGGAATAAATGTAAAAATTGTCCCTAGAGTAGGATAGTGTTAATGTGTGGGTAGACAAAAATGCAGGAGGAACTCAGCGGGTGAGGCAGTATTTATGGAGAGAAGGAATAGGCGACGTTTCGGGTCGAGACCCTTCTTCAGACTGGGGATCACTGGCTGGTGTGGACGGTGGGCTGAAGGGGTTGTTTCCGCTCTGTATCTTTAAGTTAAACTAAACCATTCTGCTGAAGAATCTGAAAAATATGGATATATAAAACTAAAGGGAACTGGAAAAACTGTTGTTTATCAAACATTAAAACACTCTTTCCAGGTTGCCTGATTCCCATTTAACTACAATCAGGTACTGATCCCCTTCATCAAGTAGAATTATGTAATATATAAAAAGAAGCAGGCGTGATCAAAAACACGATATTTCAAAATGCCTCCCGAGTCATTCTTATTTCCCTTGTGTGTCTGAGATTGTGTCTCCTGGTTTCTGAAATATCAGTAAGGTTCTATTTATGGTTGTCCTCCACCCTTTCCTTCCACTACTCAACAAAATTAGAGATTGTGTGCAAATTATCCCAATTCCTCAACAATGGGAAATCTAAGATGGAGTTACTCCAAAATGCTGGAGTAACTCAGCAGGACAGGCAGCGTCACTGGAGAGAAGGAATGGGTGACGTTTCGGGTTGAGACCCGAATCCAATCCTTCTCGTTTCCATCCCTGTTCATCTCTAGCCTTTGTCACTTACTCCAACCACTGTTTCATGTTGAGAATCAGAGGAGAGGGAGAGAGAGAGTTAAGGAGGGTAAGGTGGGAAAACGAGAGATCAAAGAGGACGCATATGAAGGAAAATGTAGAACAAACAGATCATTGTTAGTTATGGGGAAGGTGACAAGGAGGCATACAATCAGTAAAATGTAATCAGGACAGTGAAACTAATCAGAGAACTAGGATGGGGGAGAGATGGAAAGACAGAAAGCAAGGGTTACATGAAGTTAGAGAAGTCAAGATAGACACAAAATGTTGGAGTAACTCAGCGGGACAGACAGCATCTTTGGAGAGAAAGAATGGGTGATGTTTCGAGTTGAGACGCTTCTTCAGACAAGTCAATGTTCATACCGCTGGGGTGTAAGCTGCCCAAACAGACATGCTGTTCCACCAATTTGCGTTGAACCTCACTCTGATAGTGGAGGAGGCCCAGGACAGAAAGGTCAATGTGGGAATGGGAGGGGGAGTTAAAATGTTTAGTAACTGGGAGATCGCGTAGGTCTAGGTGGACTGAACGGAGGTGTTCAGCGAAACGATTGCCGAGCCTGCGCTTGGTTTTGCCGACCACCAGTTTCTTTCCTAAATATCCAGATCTTGCATCAAATCTGTGCTAGTTCTCAGAGCAATCTGATTAATCTCACTGCTCCCTTTATTTCCCCATTCTCTTGAAAGTGCCCCTCAAGCACCACTCTAATTCCCCTAGCTGCCACTGACACTCAGGCTAATACACCTAGCAACCTGCATGCCTTTGGGATGTGGGAGGAGACTGGTGCACCCAAACTACTGATAGCATTTCCAGTTTATTTTTGTCTTGCTGAAATATTGACAACACTCTTGAACTGGATATCCAATTGGATTAAACTCCCATCTCAAACATTTTCCACCACAGGTAAAACATGTAAGCTCGACATGAACCTCACGATAAGATCAAACCCAAGTCGCTGGAGCAATGAAGCAGCAGCACCACCTGATGCACCACCACATTGCATTTAAACAAGGGGCGGGCAGGAAAAGTATTTCTTCATTTCCCGCCAATTCATCCTTCGTGGATTTAAAATAACTGATAAGACCAAACAGAAGGGAGAATAAATATGGTAGAGACTGAAAATGGTGAAAAATCCTAACCATACTTAAATTATTTGTACATAAAGAGCTGTAATCTGCAGGGCTATGGTCCATGAATTGGAAGGTGAAATTAGATTAGGTAGTATATACACAATTGAGTTTTTTCTGCATAGTATTGTTTTTTTGATTCTAATTCATCAAAGAGTCATTGGCCAGGTGGTCCAAACATTTAAATTCCCATAGATGCAGTCTCTACAGTTTACCCCTCATCAGTACTTAAGGGCCTGTCCCACTTGGCATTCTAATGACATCACGTGCACCAGACGGTATGATGACGCGTGATTCACGCGCGACGACGCGTCGACCTATTTTACATATGAGGCGCATATGACGGCCTAGTGGGACAGGCCCTTTACCTACCAATTTTGCAATTCAAAGAAAGCTCGTACTTTTCAGTCAATGCCAAATAAACAAAGTACAATAATCAACCACATAAAAGATTGGCTTTATATATATATATATTATATATATATATATACACATGGTAAAACATAGACACCATTTTAATATTACCAATGAACAACATTATTATCAGAACAACAACTGAATAAGCAAAAATACTCTTGAAAGGACAATAAATCAGGACCATTCCAACTCAACCCAATGCAAGGATTAAATCCTGGAATGTTTTCACATAGGGCCACGACAACTTTATTAACACCATTCTGCTCACACTATATAGCCAAAGTCAATTTTGCATTTCTAGTGCTGCTGAAAATTGTACTTTGAGATGAGTTGTTTGTCATATACACCACACTGCAATAAAATTCCTTGTTCACTTGAAGCTCACAACATAGAGCAATGATAAATATAGCAATAAATGCAACGATGTGTGCAACACTGCAGAATAGTTTAAGATTGCAGTGCAAAAGAATATTAAAGTACAATAATGGAATAACCGAATGGGGTAGAGTTAAGAATTGGGGTATGTGGCAGCAGCTCTGGAATGGGGTGAAAGTGGTGATTGGCCCAGGAGTCGGATAGCAGCAGGGCAAGAACATGTTCTTCAGGCTGGACATACCAGCTTTCAAGCTCCTCAATCTTCTCCCAGAAGGGAAATAAGGGAACGGCCAGGATGGCAGGCATCCTTGTAGATATTACCAGCCTCCTGATGCAACACAACATAAAGATGGACTGGATGAAAGGAAGTGATGAGCCTGTGATGGACTGGGCCGGGTTCACCGCAACCAGCAGGTTCAGGAAGGCAGGAGCAGAGCAGTTGCCACACCAGGTTAGAGAGTCGCATCAGAGAGGACACCTGAAGGGGGCCGAGAGAATCCTTGTGGACATGCCAGATCTTCTCAGATGTCCAAGAAAGTAAATCTGCTGATGCACTTTCTTGATCATCACATCAGTGTGAAGGCACCGGGTTAGGTTGCTGGTGATATGGATGCCCAGGAACTTGAAGCTGTTGACCATCTCCACAGCAGTTCTGTTGATGAGAACATGGTTGTGTTCAACCCCTCGCTTCCTTCGATCAACAGGCATGTTGAGAGCTAGGTTATTGCCCACACACTGTGACACGAAGCTCTCTCTTTCCTTCCTGTACGTCAACTCATTGTTATTGTAGATCTGGCCGACAACCGTGGTATCATCAGTGAACTGAACTATTGGGTTTTTATCATTAAATAACTCTTAAAATGGCATAAATAATCCTTTAAAAGATAACATAATTCAGCACAGCAAAAAAACGCACAAAAACTGCACTCAGAAATTACTCTATTCTGCAGAACAAATGAAACTATTCAGTGAATGGGAAATGGCCAACTTTAATATAATTAATACGAGGAGGTGTTTAAAGCACTATATTAAGTTGAAAAGAATATTAAATCAAGATGTCATTTCATGACCTTCCTTTCAAGAGGTGGTAGGGTCATTAAAGGTCATGGGAAACCCCAGTTGCCATATAATACAAGTCTATGGGTCAGATTGTGATAAAAAATGATTTTAAGCACACAAACATATATCAGAAATCATTCACAATTATACACGTTTGTGTCGTGTACAAATGTAACTAAATATATTTTACACTGCCAATGCTTGGAAGGAAATTATGTACAAGCAAAATTCAGTAATGTAATCCTTTAAGAGCAATACTACTGAAATAGAATGGTTAAGTGTCAATTTTCATTCAATAAGATTGATTTTAACCAAGCAGATTGGCTAAATTGGGAAAGGGCAACGAGTGACTTAATTTGCAAGATTTGGAGACAAGCCCTTTATATCCCTTACTTCATCAGTAATCTTCCAATGAAGGAACTATATGCACCTGCAATGGATGCACAATAAAAAAAAGCCCAAGAAAATAGTTATAATGCAAGAAAGATGTAATAAATGAAAGCAAGTTTAGACACACCTAGGAATTGTAATCTCAAAACAAGATGAAAACAGCTTTGTTAACTAGAAATGCCATAGACAAACAAAATACATTACAGTGCTGTAGATTGTTGTTGCAAGTAATATAAATCCCGAGACTTCAAAATGTTAATCTTAAACCACATTTAATCTTACTTTGCTGAATAATTAATGATATCATTGCGAGTAACGGGAGAAACAAAAATACATGCCAAAGAAAGACACCCAAAGCTGGAATAACTCAGCGGGTCAGGCAGCATCTCTGGAGAACATGGATAAGTGACATTTCACAGAGTGCTGGAGTAACTCAGCGGGTCAGGCAGCATCTGTGGAGAACATGGATAGGTGACGTTTCACAGAGTGCTGGAGTAACTCAGCGGGTCAGGCAGCATCTGTGGAGAACATGGATAGGTGACGTTTCGGGTTGGAACACGTCTTCAGTCTGAAGAAGAGTCCTGACCCAAAACGTTACCCATCTGTGTTTTCCAGGAATGCTACCTGACCCGCTGAGTTACTCCAGCTTTGTGTGGTTTTTTTGGGGGGTATAAACCAGCATCTGCAATTCCTTGTTATTTAAGAACACATGGCACTTCTCCACACTTAGCAAAATACGAGTTTAACTTGCTCATTAAAATTTGTTGAACAACAGAAAGTGTGATTTTGAATTATCTCAACGGATTTTCTTGGGAACACGTAAGCAAGCTGAAATTAAATTTTAAAAAGGCACCACTGGTGCAATATGATTTTACTTGGAAAATTGCCTTCGCTCTTAGTAGACTTGTTTAACCATGAGAACCCGACATATCAGCACACAATGAGTGTCACACATTAGAAACCAATAGAAGATTCAGGACAGAAGATTTCAGAATCAAGTTTGACGTTCAATTTTATCAAAGGTGCACACTGGAGCAACAGATGAGAGAAAGACTAATTTCAGCAAATCATAAATAGTATTTCACAAAGTAACCTGCTGAACTGTAAAATTATATGTAGAGGAAGGAACTGCAGATGCTGGTTTACACCGTAGACACAAAATGCTGGAGTTACTCAGTGGAACAGGATAGAAGGAATGGGTGACGTTTCGGGTCGAGTCTGAAGAAGAGTGTCGACCCGAAACATCACCCATTCCTTCTATCCAGAGATGCTGCCTGAGTTACTCAAGCATTTTGTGTAAAATTATATAATCAGGCCTCATACTGCAACCACTCTGATAGCACGGTGCACATGGCATTGAGTCATGCAGAGAAATCATGATCCAGTATTTTAATCCGGAGATTAGCAAAGGCATTTTCTTTCGTTTAAAGATTTCAGCTTCCTCCCTGCCAATATGCAAAGATCTCCATTTTGCTACGTGCGGATGCTTGCACAGGAAGAGTGATTTCATTTATTTTTAGCAGGCTGATTAAAGTACTGAAGATTATATCTATTTAATTAAAGTGTACAAATCTTTCATTCGTTCCAGTTTTACACAGGACGTAGACCACCGAGACCAGTCTTTCTACCCACTAGTCTAAAAATGCTTATTCTTCATAACAGCCTCCTCCTACCTCACCCATGAAGGGATGAATACATACCACAGTTCTGGATGGGATGTATTCCAGTCAACATGAACATCTGATGAGTGAGAAGTCATTCTGAGAAATTGCGTTAGGAAATAGAATGCCAACTGGATTCGTGCAAGCATCAAAACATTCTTGAAGAGCGTTGCATTGGGGCATGGGATTGTTGCGGCAGCCACAATTGCAGACGCAGCATGCACGACTGCACCTGCATTGCCCTGCCCTGGCAACACGTGCCTTGGTAACGGGACAACCACCCCCCCCCGCCCCTACTTCCACCAGGTTACCCAACAAGCTGGCACCACGTGGTGTGCTGATTGAGGGAGCGAACAGCTTGAAGGTGGCGGCGTATATACAGTGTGTGGGGCTAGGGGGGTGGTCGCTCCTACTGGCAATAAAGCAGACTATTGTCAATAACAGACCCCCCCCCCCCCCCACCCCCAGGATGCATTCTAGTGAGGGTTTACTGTATTCTTAAATCAATTTGCATTCATCCAAGGAGCAGCAATAGATATTTCGCATTTGAGATTTAAAAAAAACACTATTATCCATACACAGAATGTCAGAGGGGAAATTATGCTTCTTAATGAACCACAATGCAATGATATATTAACTCTTTGCCTTCAGCATAATATGTTAACAAATTTAAATATTGTGAAAATGTAGAATCCTTTTATAATCTGAATATGTACTTCTTCATAAAGATTTCCTTTCGGTACCATTGAAATATTCCCAAGCAGTAAATAAAACGTCAGACAAATTAGATGGGCTTATCATGGAACACCATTGGTGTCTTTCGATATTCCAATACAACAGGCTGGTAGTCGACAGTATTCTCGCAGAACAAACCACACACAGCAGCTTTGACTTTCACATTTTCACAGATCTGTCACCACACTAGACTTGTCAATGTGAAAAGCTGCAAGTCTACTGTTATGAGCTGGCAGGTGCCAGTGTTCGCACTGGGGAGTTGCCATGATGTTTTGTGCTAGTCTCCCTGACAAATCAGGTTGCTAAGTCAAAACCATGCTCCAAGTATGTTGTCAAGTAAAGGACCCCATTCCTATTTCTTCCTTGTCAATTAAGCCCGGTAGATTGTAGTGCACCTTCACACATTGGCACTGAGGTCACGCAGGAAATTCACTTTGCCTCCCTTCAAGATGTGAACAAGGAATTTTTAAGGTCAAGGTAGAAGTTCTCCTTGGCCTTGTCTGATGCTCCAAGAGTAGGCCACCTGACCTGTCAACCATTGCGTATTGGTTTCATGCTAATTGATGGGTCAGAAGGTGTTTAGTACGTCCACCGGGTGAGTCTTGATGATGAAGCTAACTCTGGAAAGGCTATGTCCCTCTACTGGTTTGTTCTTCCAGTATGTGGTGTGTCTGCATCTTGTTCCTCAAATGAGTCATCTCCTGATATTTTACCTGGTGCAGCAATGTCAATGTGCCTGACTTTCCATGCTATGACAGCAACACTCATTCAAACTTGTCTGCTTACCATGAGGGTCCTGACATTCATATCAATGTGTGAAAGTTACCTGGTTTGTTTTATTGTTGAATATTTGCAGCACAATTGCTGTTCCCTTCTCTTTTTTATCCATTTTATTCCTGTTGGATGGTGTTGATGGAACAAACATACAAGTGGCACGGTAGTGATACCTTACAGCACCAGAGACCTGGGTTCAAAACTGACTACGGGTACTGTCTGTACAGAGTTTGTACATTCACCCTGTGACCTGTGTGGGTTTTCGAGAACTTTGGTTTCCTCCCACACTCCAAAGATGTACAGGTTTATAGGTTAATTGGCTTGGTATAAATGTAAAAATTGTTTCTAGTGTAGGATAGTATTAATGTACGGGGATCGCTGGTCGGTGTGGACGGTGGGCAGAAGGGCCTATTTCCACGCTGTATCTCTGAACTAAGTGCCCATGTCTGAAATGTTGCTAGTTGAATTTATATACAAGAGGTTAAAAAAAAAGTCTTTGCCAGTGTATTTCCTATAAAAATAAATGTCCCCGACTAAAAGAGAGCACATCTTTCAGTGCCCGCAAGGATGGACACAGAAACAATCAGTGCCTTCAAATGGGAATTGGATGGGTACATGAGAGAATAACAATTCTATGATTCTACTGGAAAATATATTTAATGTTTTACAGATGTTCTTGCTACCCTAGTTATAAACTGAAACTAAAATAAAGTAAATGTTTTTAAGCCGTTTTAAAAGGCAATTTTCAGTAACACTCTTATTGCTGTGAGTACTTTTGCATTCCAAGCTGCTTAGAATATTATAAGTAAAATAAGTAACCGTGCATTATCAAAAGTGAATTTTCAATCGACTTAAGTAAAATATTCACAACTATTTTAAGCAAGCTATACAGCGACTGCAATGTCAAGACTTATTTTCAATCATCTTTTTTTATTTACAAACTGCATTTCAGTGATATAAAGTGTTGGCATACGCGCAAGTACACATTCGCAAACACAAACATTCAATCAACAATGAGAATGAACGAACATGGCTGGAATAAAGATGTCACTGTCCAAAGCCTGATGCTCTATAACTCATATGTACATTTAAATCAATCTTCTGTTCAACCAAATGTTCATCTTTGGTGGATGAGATTGCTGCTCCTTTCAACAAGAACTTAATCTATATAATTTGCTGAAGGAATGAAGAGATACTAGATTAAAAAAAACAAAGATCTTGTGTCTTATATGACTCAAACATCTCCACCCTTTCGAGGCAAAACAGAGCTAAAAAGATAAACCAAAAATGCTCAGAATGCACAGGAGACTGACTAATCTCAAAACATTGTTTACTGAGTGACCTTTTTTAAAAGGTTCTCAAAATGTTAATCTGCACCTTTTCTTGGATTTTAACAAATACAAATGGAAACATTGTCTCTAAATTCTTTATAAAATGCTAGTGCACAATAATAAAAGCTTACTTTAACCCGCTGAGTTACTCCAGCATTTTGTGTCTACCTTTAACTTTTGTTTAGTTTAGTGTAGAAATACAGTGTGGAAACAGGCCCTTTGGCCCATCGATTCCACGCCGGCCAGCTTAGCACTAACCTCCACACTAGGGACAATTTACAATAAACCTACAAACCTATATGGCTTTGGAGTGTGAGAGGAAACCAGAGCACCCGGAAAAACCCCACGCATATCACGGGGAGAATGTACAAACTCCGTACAGGCAGCACCCGAACCCGGGTATCTGCCCCTGTAAGGCAGCAGCTCTACCACTGCCGTAAAGGAAATCCCCGAAGAAATTATTTTTTAATGAAAATAAATCAAATATTCCATTAAGGATGAGAATATTACTATTGCACACTTCGCAATTATCAAGCTTGTTTATTTACTCCTTGTTTGGGATCTGGACATCACTGGCAAGGCCAATATTTTTTACCAATTTTTATCTATTGATCCATGAAAAGTGTCAGTAAACTACCTTCTTAAACTGCTGCATTCCTGGCGAAGATACTCATACATACGTGTTGTTAGGAAAGAAGTTCCAGAATGTAGTCTATCTGACAATATCTCTGAGTGAGGATGATATGCAACTTCAGGGGAGGGGGACATGTAGGCATACAGTCAATGGTGTTGCCCTGCTCCTGAAACCAGCCTCATTCTTGGTGTCACAGGTCATGGATTTAGTGGTGCTAGAGTAACCTATGCAAGTAAACACAAGGCCTTTTTGTACACCTCGCAGGCATCATTTGGGATAGTGGAGGCAATAAATAACAGGTGAATGGGGTACCGAACATGCACTCTTTAGCAAGATAATGAGGAGCATCCTGAGTATATAGTTTTAGAGATACAGCGCGGAAACAGGCCCTTCGGCCCACCGAGTCCGCACAGACCAGCGATCCCCGCATATTAACACTATCCTCCACACACTAGGGACAATTTACATTTATACCAGGTCAATTAACCTACAAACCTGTACGTCTTTGGAGTGTGGGAGGAAACCGAATATCTCGTTGAAAACCCACACGGTCACGGGGAGAACGTACAAACTCCATACAAACAGCACCCATAGTCAGGGTCGAACCCAGGTCTGTAAGGCAGCAACTCTACCGTTGCGCCACCGTGTCGCCCCACGGATGTTGTTCAGTATTGTTGGTGCCGCATTCATCCTGGCAAATAATGAGTATTCCTTAATTCCCCTGGCTTTTACATTTAGATGGTGTAAAGTGCTTTGCGTGTCAGGCAGTGACTCACTTGCCACCGGATGCCCAGTCTCGACCTTGTTCGTGTAGCAGTGTGCGGTTAGTCACTTTGAGTGCCTGGTCAATAGTGACACCAGGGATGTTGATGGTACAGGCCCAACAATGCTAATTCCAATCAATGTCAACAGTTGGCGTTGAGGCTCTCTCTTGCTGGATATTTTCATTGTTTGAAACTTTTGCCAGCAAAGGTGATGTTTGCCACTGATCAACCTGTGCTCAGGCTTTGTCTGGATCATGTGGCATAACAGGCGTGGGCTGCTTCATTTACTGAGGCCTGTGAATGGAATTGAACTTTCAGCTTTCATCAGCCATTTTTCCCGTATCTTATGATGGAAGGTCATGGGCCAAAGAGAACGTCATTGGAACTGCTGCATTAATTAAAGTCTTAAACCCCCCTCAATCATATCTTTCTTTGTGTGAGGATGATGCCCAATGTTTGTTTACCAGTGGCTCTTGACCCTACACTTGGATGAATACTGCATTATGTTGAGGGCAATCGCTCTTCCCTCACCTCAGATGATAGAGCTGGGGGCCAAATGCAGGCAAATGGAACTAGCCCTAGATGCCAACTTGGTTGACTAAAGACAAAGTGGGCTGAAAGGCCTGTTTCCGTACTGTACAGCTCTTTGACTCTACTCAGTACTAAGATGGGATTTCAACTCGGGTTTTGGGGATGTTGGCCCACGCCTTTGGGCAAATCAAATAACAGCAAATCATATTGACAGTAATAAGACTTTTACTTTGGACATTTTCTGAAAAAAAACTTTCAGTGCTAAGCTTGATTTTAAAAAGGCTTAGAAACATAGAAACATAGAAATTAGGTGCAGGAGTAGGCCATTCGGCCCTTCGAGCCTGCACCGCCATTCAATATGATCATGGCTGATCATCCAACTCAGTATCCCGTACCTGCCTTCTTTCCATACCCTCTGATCCCTTTAGCCACAAGGGCCACATCTAGCTCCCTCTTAAATATAGCCAATGAACTGGCCTCGACTACCCTCTGTGGCAGAGAGTTCCAGAGATTCACCACTCTCTGTGTGAAAAACGTTCTTCTCATCTCGGTTTTAAAGGATTTCCCCCTTATCCTTAAGTTGTGACCCCTTGTCCTGGACTTCCCCAACATCGGGAGCAATCTTCCTGCATCTAGCCTGTCCAACCCCTTAAGAATTTTGTAAGTTTCTATAAGATCCCCTCTCAATCTCCTAAATTCTAGAGAGTATAAACCAAGTCTATCCAGTCTTTCTTCATAAGACAGTCCTGACATCCCAGGAATCAGTCTGGTGAACCTTCTCTGCACTGCCTCTATGGCAATAATGTCCTTCCTCAGATTTGGAGACCAAAACTGTACGCAATACTCGAGGTGTGGTCTCACCAAGACCCTGTACAACTGCAGTAGAACCTCCCTGCTCCTATACTCAAATCCTTTTGCTATGAAAGCTAACATACCATTCGCTTTCTTCACTGCCTGCTGCACCTGCATGCCTACTTTCAATGACTGGTGTACCATGACACCCAGGTCTCGCTGCATCTCCCCTTTTCCTAGTCGGCCACCATTTAGAAAATAGTCTGGTTTCCTGTTTTTGCCACCAAAATGGATAACCTCACATTTATCCACATTATACTGCATCTGCCAAACATTTGCCCACTCACCCAGCCTATCCAAGTCACCTTGCAGTCTCCTAGCATCCTCCTAACAGCTAACACTGCCCCCCAGCTTAGTGTCATCCGCAAACTTGGAGATATTGCCTTCAATTCCCTCATCCAGGTCATTAATATATATTGTAAATAGCTGGGGTCCCAGCACTGAGCCTTGCGGTACCCCACTAGTCACTGCCTGCCATTGTGAAAAGGACCCGTTTACTCCTACTCTTTGCTTCCTGTTTGCCAGCCAGTTCTCTATCCACATCAATACTGAACCCCCAATGCCATGTGCTTTAAGTTTGTATACTAATCTCTTATGTGGGACCTTGTCGAAAGCCTTCTGGAAGTCCAGATACACCACATCCACTGGTTCTCCACTGGTTCTCCCCTATCCACGCTACTAGTTACGTGGATAGGGCTTATAACATAAACAGCTCACAGAAAAGAAGCCAACACCCTTATGCCTGCTCATACATTCCCCGGATTCAGCGATGTGGGCAGTAATTTATTGTCAAAAGCCAATTAAGTAACATTGCTTTCTCGCCAATATAGAGCAGGTTCGTGCAGAACTTCCATAGCAGTTAAGCTCCAAATTAGGGTGGCACAGTGGCAGACTTGCTGCCTTAGTGCCAGCAACGTGGGTTCGATCCTGACTATGGGTGCTGTCTGCATGGAGTTTGTAAGTTCTCCCTGTGACAGCGTGGGTTTTCTCTAGCTGCTCCGGTTTACTCCCACAGTCCAAAGACGTCCAGGTTTGTAGGTTAATTGTCTTCTGTAAAATTGTCCCTAGTGTGTAGGATAGAACTAGTGTACGTGTAATCAATGGTCGGTGTGGACTCGGTGGGCCAATGGGCCCGTTTCCACTTTGTATCCCTGAATTAAACTAAAGTAATGTCCAGTGGAAGTCAAAATTCACCCTCATGGTTTCTTTCCCTCCACAAACCATGGCTACCATTCAGTCAATCATATCAGTTACCATGGCGTGCTTATTGTAAGACATCTGGTTGTGTAAATGTTCCCATTTAATATAGCATAGAGAATAAATACAAACTTCACTCAGTTCTAAGCTAGCCCTCAATCCTATATATCTCTAACCTATTTATGATTAATTATTTACGATATTGTACCCTTCAATGCAACTTCACATTCAGTATCCGTCTATGGAACTGATGCGCAACAATGCTGAGAACTATATTCTGCACTCTTGTATGGGACTTGATTGTATTTATGTATAACATTGTCTGATCTGAATGCATGCAAAACAAAGCTTTTCACTGTACCTCGGTACACCTGACGATCATAAAGCTAAAGCAAAAACTCTCAAGAGTACAATTCTCATACAAATAATTTCCTATTGTCATCATGCAGATGATATCTAGTAAGGTTAAACGACATTTCAACATTATTTTGAACAGTCGAATACAATTAAATATGCATTAGATATGTTCAACAATATTTGTAAGAAACACTGAAAGTAGCAAGACTGCAGAATATAATCTGGGCGAGGGTCTTCAATGTCCATCACAAAAGGTGGCATGGAAAGCACTGAGCTGGCCAATTCCTACATAATACAGCTGCTAGATTAGAAACTTGTATCTCAATGGTACAGCAAAACTTTATTTGTCACATGTACAATGAAATTCATTTTTGTATACAGTTCAGTACAAGTATCACTGTACATAAGCATATAAATCTTGCATCTTATTTCAGAACTGGACATGACAGTTTAATATCAGGCTTTCAAGAACATGGCTTCCTATATTCTAGAAATGTAACCAGGCCATTTAGACCCTGAGCCTGTCCTACTAGGAGTTTTGTGTGTTTCTGAGATTCTAAGATATCTATAAACTAATTAAATTAAAGTAAATGGTTTAAAAAAATCCTATTATTATGCAAAACTGTAAAGAACACCTTGAACTAATGAAAACTTTGTAAAAATAAATGCCTCCCCCTTAGCCTCCAAATCTGCAGATGTGGAAATCCCATTGAAATTAAGAGGGTCTGCTTGGTAAATATCCAGTATATTGATTTAAATCACCAGATCCAGCTCATGTAGAATGCAACAAGGAAATGAGAGATGTGGAACCATTAGCAAAGCTTTGGAAGAAGGTGTTAATGGAATCAGATGTGATTTCACAGATGGCATTAAAATGTGCACAAAGAACAGTAATTTGTAGCAAATCAATAAACTGTAGTCCAATTTAATTAAGTAGATTAGATTTTCTCTTCATTAAAGATACAAACGGTGAAAGCAAGGTGGCTATAAAATGGCTAAGTGCTTTTAGGTTGATTTACTACGATTACAGTATATAACTAACAATATGCTTATGGGTATACCTGCAATTTGGCTATATCTAGTCATAGTACATATACACAGGAGAAGGTGCAAATTAAATCAAAACACAAGGTTCTTAGTTCAGCAAGAAACAAAATACCATCAATAAAGAAATCCAGAAATAAGAACATGTCCAAATAAAATCTAAACTAACCAGAAGCATTGACTAAATGTCCCTTCCCACAGATCCTGCTGATCCAATGACCATTTCCAGCATTCTCTCTAGTCTTTGGTTACCAGAATAAACTTGCAGAGTTAGGGCTATTTATTCTAGAAAAGCAGGATTAGATGGATTGATACTTCTAATTTGTTAAAGGGATTAAATACAGGTTACTTAAATTAGTTGAAATGTACAGGAACAAAAGGACAGCACACAATGTATAAGAAACCATTTTGAAAGAAGGATATTGCTCTAAAAAAACCTGGAAAATTACAGTGGATAGAGATTTATATCTGTTGCTTAGTCAGAGTGATACAATGTGGAAACAGGCCCTTCGGCCCAACTTGCCCACAACATATTCCAGCTACAATAGTCCCACCTGCCTGTGTTTGGTCCATATCCCTCCAAACCTGTCCAATCCATGTACCAGTCTAACTGTTTAAGAAAGTCCCAGCCTCAACTACCTCCTCTGGCAGCTTGTTCCAATGAGAATCTGGAGCAAAAAACTGCTGAAGGAACTCCGCATCCTGAGGTAGGTTAATAATAATAATAATAATAATAATAATAATAATAAAGCCTTTATTGTCATTGTACTTAGAAATACAACAACATTAGGAGAGCTACTCCTGATCAGTGCAACCGAAACAAGTTATTGCACTTTAAAATGGAATAAATACTTAAAAATAATTTAAAAAGAGATATTAGCTGAGTGGTCTGTTTTATAGTGGAATGGATGACAGCATCTCTCATGTCGTGTGGCTAGTTGAGGAATTTAGAATTCTGATGGCCCAGGGAAAGAAACTGTTCTTGAGTCTGTGTCTCCGGCTTTTCACGCACCTGTACCGCCTACCAGAGGGCAGGAGGTTGAACAGGAACTGTCCAGGATGGGAGGGGTCATTCTGTCCAGGATGGATGGGAGCCGATGATTTTCTGGGCAGTTTTTGATCACTCTCTGCAGGGCTCTCCTGTCTGCTGCTGAGCAGCCGGTATACTGCACCGTGACGCAATATGCCAGCACACTCTCGATGGTGGAGCGGTAGAAGGCTTCTCCTCTAGACTGTTCTTCCTTAGCACTCTCAGGAAGTGCAATCGCTGCTGGGTCTTTTTTGCCACCGCTGAAGTGTTGGCAGACCAGGAGAGGTCCTCCGCGATGTGCGTTCCCAGGAATTTGAAGGTGGTTAATAATGCCTGGATGTGTGGCTAAAGATTTCGGGCGGCATGATGGTGCAGTAATAGAGCTACTGCCTTTCAGCGCCAGAGACCGGGGTTCGATCCTGACTGTAGGTGCTTATCTGTATGTTCTCCCCGTGATTTGCCTGGGTTTTTTCCGAGATCTTCCTTTTCCTCCCACACTCCAAAGACGTACAGGTTTTGTAGGCTAATTGGCTTGATATAAATGTATAAATGTAAAATCGTTCCTCGCTTGTGTAGGAAGAGTGTTAATGTGCAGGGATCGCTGGTTGGTGCAGACTCGGTGGACTGAAGGGCCTGTTACCATGCAGTATCTCTAAACTAATCAAAATAGATTGATGCATTGTTAACTGACAATTGCAGATGAAAAGTGTGCTGTAGGTAAAGAACAGATTAAGATTGGTACGTTTTTAAAAAAAGTTTAAGGACTGACAAACAAATATTAATAAGGATCTAATGCAAAGTTTGACAACTTGATTATCCTATTTACAGAATTCTTGTATTCTTATTTGAAAGTGAAACACACAAAATGATTGCGGAAAAGCAATATAAAGCGTAATATGGATACACAATATTTAATCCTTCCTTTAACATTTACGACACAGTAATATATATAAAGTACAAATTAGAGACAATACAACTTTTCAAAAATAGCTCACATAGTGCTGAGATCTGGTACCAGAAACAAACAAACAACAGCTGACATTTTTCTAACCATCTTGTTAATCTACACTAAACATCCTTCTCAACACAACAGAAAAACATGCAACTTCTCAAATAATTTAGAAACACAAGTTTTATAAAACTATCACAATGCCAGAATTGAACATATGGTACAGATGTCAACCAGCAATATAAAATCTTGTCAATAATGTTCTTTTTATTATAAATGACCAAATATTGGCATTTAAATATTTCTGCCCTTAGTATAAGAAATTAAACAGTAGCATCCTACAAGTAACATCCTACCTGCATGAGATAGCCCAGCCATTGGTGGTTGTGCAGTAGCAAGCAGAAACAGAAGTAGAAAATATTTCCAATGGATAACTTATGAACAACCATTCTACAGTAAATAAGACTAAAGTAATGTAATAAGGAATAGGAGTAGAATTAGGCCTTTCGGCCCATTAAGTCTATTCCGCCATTCAAACATGGCTGATCTATCTCTCCCTCCTAACCCCATTCTCCTGCCTTCTCCCCATAACCGCTGACACCTGCACTAATCAAGAGTCTATCTATCTCTGTCACAATAAAGGGCCTGTCCCACTTACGCAATCTTTTCAGCGACTTGCCGGCACCCGTCATAGTTGCAGTAGTACGCCGAAAATGTTCAAATTGTTGTAAATCCAGCGGTGACCAGAAAAAGGTACGACTCTTTGGGCGACTACACACAACCATACAGGAGTCACCCCGCGACATGCCGGCAAAATTCCATAAGTGGGACAGGCCCTTTACTGTACACAAGAAAAATACTAGTCATCTGCAATTTGGATAGTTGTTCCAATTACTAAAATAAAAAGTTTGTTTATCATTCAGTAAATGCTTTAACCCAACAGAAAAATTCACTGAACCGCCGTTGATTGCCAAAACAGAGTGGCTTATATCTGCATTGCACTGCCAGAGATGGTCGTGGAATCACAGGTAGTTCTGTCGTGACGTCTTTCCATAACATAAACTGGATATAACACGAGCAATCAATAGGTGGGATGAATTAGTTACAACCTGGTTTTGATTAAGAACTAGAAAACCACTTAAAGGGTACTTTGGAAACCGGCAAGCAGAAATGTTACTCCAGCATTTTGTCCATCTTTGGTATAAACCAGCATCTGCAGTTCCTTTTTACTAGAAAAAAAGTTGTCTTGGATTTAAACAGTACAAGGGAAACAAAAATCTGTTTCGATGTAACACCCCACATGAATCAGATATCTCTTTGTCTCTTTGAGAACTCAGCTGCTACTTTAACCACAGGTGGCCATTAAAGTTGAGACACTACCACTTCTATTGACACTTGTATAAGGAATCTCCATTAAACACTGTAAACTACAGCTTTTATTATTTTAGCTCACAGTAACTTATAAACTTATTGCTATTGAAAAGACTTTAATTTGGAAAATCTTGCAAGAAAAATGTTGTTATTGCAAGCTGATGCTCTCCAGTCCCAATCCCATTGATACAATTTTCCTTAACACAATAATGTTTTTTTTTTTAGAAACTCAACTATCGGGTTATAGCAGTGCTGTGTTGAAGAAACATTTCGACAGACATTTAAATAGGCAGGGCATAGAGTGATATGGTCCTATTAAAGGCAATTTTAATTAGTGTAGATCCGCATAATGGTCCGCATGGAGTGTTGGGGCACAGGGCCTGTTTTTGTGCTCTATGATTCCAAAATTGATTCACTCATCTTATTTGTGTTGATTCTTTATTCGAGGTATCAAAACTAATCCATTGTTCTGCCTTTTCCCCCCACAGCTTTCAAAGTTCTATGTTCTTGGTCCAATTTTCTGTTAAACATGATTTTTTATTATTTTTTTCCCTTCGAAGGAACACTGCAGGCACCAGCAACCTTTCTGTAAAGATATTGCTCCTAAACTTGCTCATTTGCTGATGATTATGTATTGGTCACACCTCAAAGCTATTTCCCCACTCAAGGAAATAATCTTTCACTATTCAATAGAGCAGAACAGTGAATAACTTCAAATCCTGACTAAATGTAAAGAAGGACACAAAGTGCTCGGGTAACACAGCGAGTCATTCAGCATCTCTGGAGGAAGATAGGTAACGTTTTGGGTCGGGACTTTTCTTCAGACTGAAATTAATGAGTGGAGGGCTGGGAGGAGAGAAGAGAATCAGGTCCAGCCACAAATTGCGTCAGACAGGGAGGTGCCCTGGTAGGTCCATTGTTCACTAGGGTAGGAGTGATCTCAAGAGGGATAACTGTGGAACTGATTAAACGACTAGGGTGGAGGAGGAAGGCAGCCATGGGGAGGAGACGTGTGTTAGTACTCATTCTCATTAGACATTAGAAAATAGGTGCAGGAGGCCATTTGGCCCTTCGAGCCAGCACCGCCATTCATTGTGATCATGGCTGATCATCCCCAATCAATAACCCGTGCCTGCCTTCTCTCCATATCCCTTGATTCCACTAGCCCCTCGAGCTCTATCTAACTCTCTCTTAAATCCATCCAGTGATTTGGCCTCCACTGTCCTCTGTGGCAGGGAATTCCACAAATTCACAACTCTCTGGGTGAAAACGTTTTTTCTCACCTCAGTCTTAAATGGCCTCCCCTTTATTCTAAGACTGTGGCCCCTGGTTCTGGACTCGCCCAACATTGGGAAAAAATTTCCTGCATCTAGCTTGTCCAGTCCTTTTATAATTGTATATGTTTCTATAAGATCCCCCCTCATCCTTCTAAACTCCAGTGAATACAAGCCTAGTCTTTTTAATCTTTCCTCTGACAGTCTCACCACGGAGGAGCCCAGGAGAGGAAGGTCAGTGTGGGAGTGGAAACTGAAATGGTTGGCAACAAAGAGATCCCATAAGCCTCAGCATACCGAGCATGTGTTTAGCGAAACGGTCGCTGAGTGTACATTTGGTCTCGCCAATGTACAGGAGCCCACATTGGGAACACTGGATGCAGTAGATAAGCTTAGAGGAGGTACACATAGACCTTCGTCTCACCTGAAAGGACTGTCAGGATACAAGGGAGGATGTATAAGAGCAGGTGTTGCATCTCCAGTGGTTGCAGGGGAAGGTACCTGGAGAGGCGGTGGTTTAGGTGGGAAGGGATGAGTGAACCAAGGAGTTGCAGGGGGAATGGTGTCTGCAGAAGGCAGAAAGGAAGATGTGATTAGTGGTGGGATCCTGTTGGACGATAATGTGTTTGATGCAGACGTTGATGGGGTGAAAGGTAAGGACCAAGGTAACTCTGTCCTAGTAGCATCTGGGGGGGGGGGGAGGGGGTGAGAGCAAAACTATGGGACAGAGAGGAGACACGAGTGATGGCCCCCCACCTATCATCGAAGGGGGAACCCACGTTCCCTGTTGAATGAGGATATCTCAAATGTTTTAGTATGGAACACCTCATCTTGGGAGCAGGTGCAGTGGAGACGAAGGAATTTAGAGTAGGGAATAGTTTCATTGCAAGAGGCAGGGTGGGAAGAATATTAAATTCCTTTTTAAATCTCTTCAGTTTTACATGCTCTAGAGGGGGTTCTCAATCCACATTTGGAGGACAATGTCAAAAAATGTTGTTATTGACCGAAAAGTAGGTGTAGCACATCGTTACTTGTCTAACCCGTGTCTAGTCTAAACAGAGTTTTGTAAACCAGCATCAGCAGCTCCTTGTTGAAGGACCCAAAACATCAGCCAATCTGTCCAGAGATCCCACTGAGTTACTCCCTCCTCCACAGTTCCTTGTTTCTGGAGGTTTTACAACGCTTCGAGGGCAAACATTCTTGCAGTCAATCCCACCTAATTAGAGCAGAAACCCCACTCTCACACAACAGTCAAGTAAAGATTTGGTAGAAGACTGGAAAAAGGCCCAATCTATTTCACCGCTTTGTTTTCCCTCCCAAAACTATTTGTAGCGGGAAATCGTGGTTTGTCATCCATTTCAACGCTTTGGATGAGAATGTACACGGCAGATTAGTAAGTTTGCAGACAGCACAAAAATAAGTGGCATCAGAGATAGTGAAGATGGTTATCATAAATTACACCCGGATCTTGATCAGCTGGGGCCAAGGAATGACAAATGGAGTTTAATTCAGATACATGTGAGATGTTACATTTGGGGAAGTCAAACCACGACAGGATGCAGGATCCCTGTGTGTACAAAAAATGACTGGCCTGTTTTTTACTTTTTCTGTCAAATGGCATGACCATGTTTTCTCACAATGCTCTCAGGTGCCACATTATTCACTCATTCACTTCACTTTCAAAGCAATCCTGCATCTTCCCCCGAACTCAACTTTCTCATTTATTGTAAAACCTTATTGATGTAACCTGTGAATCACTGAGGACTATATACTAAGATCCATGTTATCCCAATAGTAGCAGCACAAGCTCATTATTTTTATAGTTTAGAGATACAGTGCAGAAACAGGCCCTTCGGCCCACCAAGTCCGCACCGACCAGCGATCCCCGCATATTAACACTATCCTACACACACACTAGGGTCAATTAGGGACGTCTTTAGAGTATGGGAGGAAACTGTTAACAGAAAATCTCGGAGAAAACCCATGCGGTCACGGGGAGAATATACAAACTCTGTAGAGACAGCACCCGTAATCGGGATCAAACCCTAGTCTTCTGCATTACAACTTTACCGCTGTTCCACCATGGCCTCGGTATATCAAAACCTTATAATAAAGCTGGCCAGTCAATTATATTGCAGAGATTAGATTTCTTTCGCAGCAAGATTTGTAATAATGTATTCTGATTTATGTAGAATGAATATATGATTTTGACTGAGGTTTGGATTTGGCAATAACATAGTGTATACCTGGGTTAGGGCAGCTCAGATAACAGAAATTCTCTCTTACCAAATTTGCAAATGACTATCCCAAGAAATTTGAGATACGAAATAGAAATTTCCTCTCACAAGATTTATGTAAGAAAAAGAGAATAGGTTCTGTCATATATGTGGATTTCCAAAAAACTATTTGCAAGAAATTCTTGGGAGTAGTGAAGGAGATGAAAATTATCTGGATTTTAAAAAAAACACGTAAGGATGTTGCTTTAAATGAGGACTCGGAGGGCAGTGTAATACATTTACATTGATAGAGGTATACCCAGGTATACACTATGTTATTGCCAAATCCAAACCTCAAAGTGGAAACACTCCTTCCACACCATTTCAATAAATTTGTTCGGAAGGCAATTGGAGCATTGTTCATGAGGTTGGCTAATTATCATGAATGATAATAGACAAGAGATGCTGGAGTTACTCATCTATGGAGAGAAGAAATGGGTGACATTTTGGGTCAAGACCCTTCTTCAGAGCGTGGTCAGTCTCAATCTGAAGGGCCTCGACCTGAAACGTCACCCATTCCATCACTCCAGAGATGCTGCCCGTTACTCCAGCATATTGTGTCGATCTTCGGTGTAAATCAGCATCTGCAGTTCCTTCCTACAAAAATCATGAACAACATATTTTTTCATGGGTTTATAGTTCCAGATATTCCATTGTTTGAGATGATCCATAGACCATTCACAACTGTTTAAAAAATGTCTCGTTATATAGGGTTATAATAAAGTTTACTGGATGCAAGTTGTAAACAGTATATTAAAATAAATCCTTTTGCAAAATTTTAAATTATGTCGAGATTACATTTAACTGCAAAGACAAGCCCTCATCAATAGTCAAGAAAAAGAAAGAGCTGCATGGTTGACCAAAGCAATGAAAAGGCCTGGCATGTCTCCGACTACTCTAACAAATGTCTAAAGATGTACTGTGAAAGGTATCGTGACGAGTTGGATTGTGGCCTAGAATGGTAACTAACGTATAGGAACACAAAAGGCTGCAAATGGTGGTGGACTCAATCCAGTTCAACAAGGGCGCAACGCTCCCCATCATCGACAGCATCCACATCAAGGATACCCACGATCTGGGTAAGAGACTCTTCCCGCTGCTTTCATTAGGGAGGAGGTACAGAAGCCTGAAGTCCCACACCGCCAGGTTCAAGAACAGCCACTTTCCGACAATTATCAATTCAACTGACCTGCAAAACCCAAATGCTACTTCGGCAACAAAACATTACGGATTCACCTTGCTTTGGCATCAACTTTACTTCCTCTCAATGCCATGTTTTGCATTAATAGATTTTTTTCTATTCACTGTCTTGAATAATTTATGTGCAATTAACGTACAATTGTATGGTTTTCTGTGTTGCCTGCATCTATGTGCTTACGATGCTGGTGCAAGTACAATTTCATTGTACCTTACCATGCTTGTGCATATATAATACACTTGACTTGTGCAGCAACTCTAAAGGGCCTGTCCCACTGAGGCGACTCTTTAGGCGACTGCCAGGGACTAATTTTAATGGTATTCACCTAAGACACCTGGCGACAACATACGACAGCACCTACGACAGCAAAATTTGTCGCCAGTCGTCGAAAATGTTTCAACATGTTGAAAATTTTGCGGCAGTCGCCTGTAATCGCCCAAAAAATCTAAGTGGGACAGGCCCATGAATGTATTACATACTTAAAAACCTTGACTGCACTGAATTTAAATAATTGAATACAAAGCACTAAAAAGCAGGATGTAAATTGATGTCGTCTTTCTATTGTGAGATAATGCTTTTCTCCTTAAAGTGATTAAAAACTCATTTACAATATCTGCCTATCTGATTTGTACACAGTGCCCACCATAATGTTTGGGACAAAGACCCATCATTTATTTATTTGCCCCAGTACTCCACAATTTGAGATTTGTAATAGGAAAAAATCACATGTGGTTAAAGTGCACATTGTCAATTGTCAAAGGCCATTTTTATACATTTTGGTTTGACCATGTAGAAATTGCTCTTTTAAGTACTTCTTGGCAATCTGTAACCTGGCCATCCTTTTTTTGTTGCTAACCAGTGTTTTGCATCTTGCAGTGTAGCCTCTGTATTTCTGTTCATGAAGTCTTCTGCTGACAGTGGTCATTGACAAATCCACACCTGACTCCTGAAGAGTGTTTCTGATCTGTCAGACAGGTGTTTGGGGATTTTTCTTTATTATAGAGAGAATTCTTCTGTCATCAGCTGTGGAGGTCTTCCTTGGCCTGCCAGTCCCTTTGCGATTAATAAGCTCACCAGTGCTCTCTTTCTTCTTAATAATGTTCCAAACAGTTGATTTTGGTAAGCCTATGGTTTGGCTGAGGTCTCTAACAGTTTTATTCCTGTTTCTCAGTCTCATAATGGCTTCTCTGACTGTCATTGGCACAACTTTGGTCTTCATGTTGATAAACAGCAATAAAAGTGTCCAAAGATGATGGAAAGACTGGAGGAAAGACTAGGTGCTGAGAGCTCTCTTATACCTGCATTAAGGAGGCATTTAAACACACCTGAGCAATTACAAACACCTGTGAAGCCATGTGTCCCAAACATTATGGTGCCATGAAATGGGGGGACTATGTATAAACACAGGTGTAATTTCTACATGGTGAAACCAAAATGTATAAAAATACTCTTTAATAAAATCTGACAATGTGCACTTTATCCACATGATTTTTTTAATCACAAATCTCAAATTGTGGAGTACAGAGGCAAATAAATAAATGATGGGTCTTTGTCCCAAAAATGATGGAGAGCACTGTACATGCTAAACACAAAGTATAGTGATATTTCATGAATATGTTACAAATGGGTCCAAAATTTTAATTTTGCATTTAGTAAGTGCATGTCAAAGACTCAAGCATACAGTGAGTGGTAAACATTCACTCTCTCCTCCAACAGCACATCATGTCCGCCATGCAAAGCATCTGGAAAAAGCACCACCACAACATGTTAATGCTTCTACAGCATTCATCAGATCTTCAACCTTTACCACCAAGAAAGCATGAATGAACATCCCCATTCTGACTTGCAAACATAAGTGCCATTCCTTTGAGCTCACCGGGTCACAAACTTGGAACTAACTGGTAGCATTGTGCAAACACCTTTTACCACACAGACAGCTGGAGGTTGCAGAAGGCATCTAATCACCATCTTCTCAAGTGCAATTAGTGATGGTCAATAAATGCAGATATTGTCAGCTGCTCCCACGTCCTTCGTGTGAGTTTGGAAAGCGAACAATTTCCAAAACTATATTAGCAATTGTCCAACGGTGCGAATCTCAAATAATGCTGAGGATATGCTCCTATAATTGGAACTGTGTATGTAGTAAAGTTACTACTTTTAAAACTTTGTCCCTTTCAAGAAACTTAAAAGTGGAGCTGAATTGGGATTGTCTTTCACCTTTGGAACAAAGCAAATCTTACAGACATACGGCAGAGCCGGGAGATATCCAATAGTTGAGCTCTTCGTGCCAGATGTGATACAATGGATCACCATTCAGTTGTTAATCTTATTACTGACGTCAATGAAAGAGGACAGGAAGTGAATCCTCTTAATTTGGAAAATGTTGGCGACTTAAGTGTAAACTAAACCGAGCCGAAAATCTATTACTAATTTCATGTAACTAACATTATCAGTCCCTACACATTATCAGTCCCTACACATTATCAGTCTACAACACTTGTTAGCTAATGTCCAGAAGGATCACATTAAGAATTGATAATGTTGTAGTTAAAACTTGTGGTAGAAGAAACACACCACACCTTTCACATCATATCCCCACCTACTGATTTCAAATTGTGAAATACGTGGGTACTCATAAATTTAAAAAATCAATAGACTAATGACAGCAGTGATTCAACCTGATGATGTTCACACTAAAAAGGAAGCACATTTTAAAAGGGAATCAAGCACACACATCAACATTGTGGAATAAGTGAACTTCCAGTTTTGAATTTTAGAAGCAGATTTGAACCTTCTGTAACATTTCAAAACACCAGCCCCCAAAATGGGGAGAAAATGATCATTTGCCAATATTTAAGCTGATGTTACATTTAGAAAAATCTGTCCCTGACAAGTAAACAGTGATTGCACACATAAAGGACACATCAAGCTTATATTTCACATTGGATCACCTAATGTTTGGCTTACCCCATTCCAGGAATTCTGCAATGTACTTTTCCCGTCGTATGGGCGAGCTGCTACATTCGTTGTACAAACATATTAAAATATCCAGCAAAGTCTCCACGCTCATTGAATTTGCATTCTTCTGTGGTCCGTTCAGGAGCAACTGCTCCAACTTCTTCAGGCGAACCTTCGCTGACATTTTATCCTTTCAAGTTTTTGTTTCCTCTCAAGAAACACCCTCTCCCCTTTAAAAAAATCCTCAAAGGGCGACTGCCGAGCCCGAAAAAGAGATCAAAGCAGTGATTTATTTCACATTAAGAAGGCAGGAACCGACATTTTTTCACGGTTGGAGTTGAAAGGCGGAAAGGAGAAGTAGCCGTGGTCGGGCCCAGCTGCTGGCAGCGTCTTCCCCGCTGGCGTTTCACCCCCTCCTCGTCCTCGTCCTCCTCCTCCTCCTCCTCCTCCTCCTCCTCCTCCCCGCCGGCAGCGGCAGCAGCGACTACCGTGAGGCCCGGCCCGGCCCCGGGCAGCCCTTCATCCCCAATCTCGCCCCGCTCTCCCCGGGCGTCAGCGGCCGCTCACTCCGCCGCCATCTCCCTCTCCCTCTCCCTCTCCCTCTCCCTCTCCCTCTCACACACACACTCCCGATTGCGGTTCCTCTTGCAGCCCGGATGGGAGGTGAAGGCCGGCGGAGACTCGCTCGGCTCACTCGCTCGGTGGGTCGGGTCGGGGTTGGTCGGGTCCGGCCCTCACTCACTCTCTCACTCTCAGTCTCTCTCAGTCCGTCCGTCAGCGCCGCCTCCACCGCAACCGCCCGGCCGGCCGCCGGAAACACACCAGCGTCACCTGATTGACAAAGTAACCTCCCTCCTTCCCTCTCGCTCCCTGTCTCCCTCCTTCCCTGTCTCCCTCCTTCCCTGTCTCCCTCCTTCCCTGTCTCTCCCTGTCTCCCTCCTTCCCTGTCTCCCTCCTTCCCTGTCTCCCTCCTTCCCTCTCTCTCCCTGTCTCCCTCCTTCCCTGTCTCCCTCCTTCCCTGTCTCTCCCTGTCTCCCTCCTTCCCTGTCTCCCTCCTTCCCTCTCTCTCCCTGTCTCCCTCCTTCCCTGTCTCCCTCCTTCTCTCTCTCCCTGTCTCCCTCCTTCCCTGTCTCCCTCCTTCCCTCTCACTCCCTGTCTCCCTCCTTCCCTGTCTCCCTCCTTCCCGCTCACTCCCTGTCTCCCTCCTTCCGTCTCCCTCCTTCCCTCTCACCCTCCTTCCCTCCCGCTCCCTGTCTCCCTCCTTCCCTGTCTCCCTCCTTCCCTCTCTCTCCCTGTCTCCCTCCTTCCCTCTCGCTCCCTGTCTCCCTCCTTCCCCGTCTCCCTCCTTCTCTCTCTCCCTGTCTCCCTCCTTCCCTCTCGTTCCCTGTCTCCCTCCTTCCCTGCAGGAGCAGGCCATTGGGACCTTCGAGCCATTCAATATGCTCATGGCTGATCATCCAGAATCAGTACCCCATTCTTGCATTCTCCCCATATCCCTTGATTCCATTAGCCCTAAGAGCCCTATCTAACTCTCTCTTGAATACATCCAGTGAATTGGCTTCCACTGCCTTCTGTTACAGAGAATTCCACAGATTCATAACTCTCTGCGTGAAAAAGTTTTTCCTCATCTCAGTCCTAAATGGCCTACCCCATATTCAATAACTGAGACCCCTGGTTCTGGACTCCCCCAACATCGGGAACATTTTTACTGCATCTACCCTGTCCAATCCCCTAAGAATGTTATATGTTTCTATGAGCCCCTCTCATCCTTCTAAATTCCAGTGAATACAAGCGCAGTCGACCCATTCTTTCATCATATGTCAGTCCCGGCATTCCAGGAATTAACCTGGTGAACCTACGCTGCACTCCCTCAATAGCAAGAATGTCCTTCCTCAAATTAGGAGACAAGAGAAGTTAGGGATAGAATAAAACTAAAAGAAAAGATGTATAACGCAGCAAAGAGTAGCCGGAAGCCAGAGGATTGGGAAACTTTCATAGGACAACAGAAGGAAACAAAATGGGCAATACGGGCTGAAAAGGTGAAGTATGAAGGGAAGCTGGCCAGGAATATAAAGAAGGACAGTAAAAGCTTCTTTAGATATGTTAAGGGAAAAAGAGTAGCAAAGTCAAATGTGGGTCCCTTAAAGGCAGACACGGGTGAAATTATTATGGGCAACAAGGAAATGGCAGAAGAGTTGAATAGGTACTTCGGATCTGTCTTCACTAAGGAAGACACAAACAATCTCCCAGATGTACTGGAGGACAGAGGATCTAAGGGGATAGAGGAACTGAAAGAAATTTTCATTAGGCGAAAAATAGTATTGGGTAGGCTAATAGGACTGAAGGATGATAAATCTCCTGGGCCTGATGGTCTGCATCCCAGGGTCCTCAGGGAGGTGGCTCTAGAAATAGTGAATGCATTGGTGATTATTTTCCAGTGTTCAATAGATTCAGGATCAGTCCCTGTGGATTGGAGGATAGCTAATGTTATCACACTTTTCAAGAAAGGAGCGAGAGAGAAAACGGTGAATTACAGACCAGTTAGCCTGACCGGTGGTGGTAAAGATGCTGGAGTCAATTATTAAAGAGGTAATAATGGGGCATTTGGATAGCAGTAAAAGGATTAGTCCAAGTCAACATGGATTTATGAAAGGGAACTCATGCTTGACTAATCTGGATTTTTTTAAGGATGTGACAAGTAAAATGGATGAAGGGGTGCCAGTGGATGTAGTGTATCTAGACTTTCAGAAAGCCTTTGACGAGGTCCTGCACGGGAGACTGGTGACTAAAATTAGAGCACATGGTATTGGGGGTAGGGTGTTGACATGGATAGAAAATTGGTTGGCAGACCAGAAGCAAAGAGTAGGAGTGAACGGGTCCTTTTCAGAATGGCAGGCAGTGGCGAGTGGAGTGCCGCAAGGCTCGGTGTTGGGACCACAACTGTTTACCATATATATTAATGATTTGGAAGAGGGAATTAGGAGCAATACTAGCAAGTTTGCAGATGACACAAAGCTGGGTGAACTGTGAAGAGGATGTTAAGAGGTTGCAGGGTGACCTGGACAGGTTGAGTGAGTGGGCAGATGCGTGGCAGATGCAGTATAATATAGATAAATGTGAGGTTATCCACTTTGGCGGCAAAAACAAGGGGGCAGATTATTATCTCAACGGGGTTAGGTTAGGTAAGGGGGAGGTACAGCGAGACCTGGGTGTCCTTGTACACCGGTCACTGAAAGTTGGCGTGCAGGTACAGCAGGCAGGGGGGAGGAGCCAGCCAGGGGGACCAGAGGGGTAGTGGCTGGAATCCACTCTCTTCCGCCGGGATCAGAGTCTCCGCTTTCCGTTTGGTGACATTGGAGACATCTCCGACTGCGGGATGGGCTGGGTCTCCCACTCTGGGTTGAGCTGGGCTGGGTCTCCGACTCTGGGCTGGGTCTCCCACACTGGGCTGGACTGAGTCGGGTCTCTGACGCTGAGCTGCTGCTTGGGGCTGGGCATCTTGGGGCGGGGCTGCTGATTGGGGCGGGGCTGCTGCTTGGGGCTGGGCTGCTGGGGGCGGGGCCGCTTCGGGTCCCTCCGAAAGTCCGGTTGGAAACCTCCGCCGGCCACCCTCAGCTCCACTAAAGACGCGATGGCGCAGGAAGGGGCGGACCATCCTGGGGAGTGACAGGGAAAGAGGCTAATCCGCGCGGCGCTGACTGGCAGGAGTAGAGATTGATCTGCGCACGTGCGTTTTTAAGATTTTTAAACCTCGCTAATGTTTACGACATTCAACCAATCGGAACAAAACTTGGTGCAATCGCAGCATAGGAGAACGGTGAGTGAACTGGCGAAAAATCGTAGCGCTATCGCGAAGCATTTTTGCGCAAATAGAATGACTGCCAAACTGGAATATAACAAGATCAGAGTTTTAGTTATGTATAGATATTGTAAACAACTTAGGTCCCAGCACCGGGCCTTGTGGCACCCCACTAGTCACTGCCTGCCATTCTGCAAAGGAACTGTTAATTCCTACTCTTTGCTTCCTGTCTGCCAACCAGTTCTCTATCCATGTCAATACCCTACCCCCAATACCATGTGCCCTAATTTTGCACTAATCTCTCGTGTGGAACCTTGTCAAAGGCTTTTTGAAAGTCCAAATACACCACATCCACTGGCTCTCCCTTATCCATTCTACTTGTTACATCCTCAAAAAATTCCAGAAGATTAGTCAAGCATGATTTCCCCTTCATAAATCCATGCTGACTGACCGATCCCGTCACTGCTTTCCAAATGCGCTGCTATAACATCTTTAATAATCGACTCCAGCATCTTCCCCACTACCGATGGTAGGCTAGCTGGTCTATAATTCCCCCTTTTCTCTCTCCCTCCTTTCTTAAAAAGTGGAGTTATATTGGCTACCCTCCAGCCCACAGGAACTGATCCAGAGTCGAGAGACTATTGGAAAATGATCACCAATGCATCCACGATTTCTAGGGCCACCTCCTTGAGTACTCTGGGATGCAGACCATCAGGCCCTGGGGATTTATCTGCCTTCAGTCCCAACAGTTTACCTAACACCATGTTCTGTCTAGTGTGGATTCCCTTCAGTTCCTCCCTCCCTCTAGATCCTTGGTCCCCTAGTATTTCCCGGAGATTGTTTGTGTTTTCCTTAGTTAAGACAGAACCAAAGTACTCGTTTAAGTGTTCTGCCATTTCCTTGTTTCCCATTATATATTTGCCTGTCACTTCATTAATCTTTTCCTTTTTACATACCTTTAGAAACTTTTACAGTCAGTTTTTATATTCTCCGCAAGCTTTCTTTCATGTCCCCCCCTCTTAATTAACTCTTTGTCCTCCTCTGTTCTAAATTTCTTCCAGTCCTCTGGTTTGCCTCTTCTTCTGGCCAATTTATATGCCTTTTCCTTGGATTTAACACTATCCTTGACTTCCCTCGTCAGTATTGGTTGAGTCGCCTTCCCAGTTTTATTTTTTTGCCAGACAGGAATGAACAATTTCTGGAGTTCATCCATGCGGTCTTTAAATCTTTGCCATTGCATCTCGACTGTCAACACTTTAAGTATAATTTGCCAGTCATAAGTATAATTTCCGAGCCAATTACCATCTCATACCCTCCCTCCCTCTGTCTGTCCCTCCCCTCTCTCTCTCTCTCTCTCTCTGCCCTTCCCACCATCCCTCCATGTCTCCCTCCGTCTCTTCCTCCCTCCCTCCCTGTCTCCACCTTCTCTCCCTCCTTGTCTGTCTCCCAGCATGGGAGTCTCACAGACTGATGCACAGATGCACAGATTGAATCTCGCCAGATGCACACAGACCCCTTAGTGTGCACCAAGCTGGGCTTAGGTTTGTTGTACATTAGGCTAGCTTTTGTGTGCATTTTATTACCTTTAGTTTATTGTGCATCTGACTATCTTTAAGTTTCGCGTGTATCAGGCTAGATTTGGGTTGAGTGGGTTTGGGCTGGGTTTGGGTTTAGTGTGGAACAGACTAGGTTTGGGTTTATTGTGCATCTGGCTCGGTTTTGTTTAATGATTGTCACATATATTGAGGCATAGTGAAAAGCATTGTATTGCATGCTATCCAAACACCCAATTCACCATACATGGATAAAATCAGTTCAAACATAAGCACAACAGATAGAGCAAATGGGAGGATGCAGAATATGCAAATGTATGTATCTCAGCAGATGCACACCATGTTTTTCATGGCTTTAAGCATGTTTCAGGTTTATTCTTGTCACTTTTACCATGCATTGTCACAGGTTCAGGTTTGTTATTGTAACATGTAACGAGGTGCAGTGAAAAGCTTTATTTTGCACGCTAGCCACACCGATCAGAGAGACCATGCATAGATAGATACAATCAGTTCAAAGCCAAGCACAACAGATAGAGCAAAGGGGAAGATGCAGAATATGCATCAGGAATGAATCTCGGCTGATGCCCGCTGCGGGTTTAGAGGCATCAGGCACAGTGGGAGAGATTGAACAGACAAGCCACGACAACACGGTGCGTGCTAACTTGCGCACACCGATGTGACTTGATTCTGTTTTCCACACACTGGCTCAGTCTGAGGAAATGCTGTGACTTAGACGCCAGTGCAACTCCAACAGTAATTTAAAGGGAAGAAAAATCGCTTTATATTTAAGTAAAACAAGTGTCCCTGCAAAATGTAAAATCTAGATGGAAAAGCATTAATGCCGCGTTAGTGCAATCTGTGTATACACAAAAATGTATAGGAAGGAACTGCAGATGCTGGTTTAAACCGAAGATAGACACAAAAAGCTGGAGTCGCAGAAGGTCGAGTCGCAGGTAGATAAGGTGGTCAAAAAAGCTTTGGGCACTTTGGCCTTCATCAGTCAGAGTATTGAGTATAGAAGTTGGGAGGTCATGCTGCAGTTGTATAAGACGTTGGTGAGACCGCATTTAGAATATTGTGTTTAATAACATGGTTCTGAGCACCATGTTATAGAAAAGATATTGTCAAGCTTGAAAGGGTTCAAAAAAGATTTACGAGGATGTTTCCAGGACTAGACGGTGTGAGCTATAGGGAGAGGTTGAGTAGGGTGGGTCTCCATTTCATAGAGCGTAGGAGGATGAGGGGTGATCTTATAGAGGTATACAAAATCATGAGAGGAATAGATCGGGTAGATGCACAGTCTTTTGCCCAGAGTAGGGGAATGGAGGACCAGAGGACATAGGTTCAAGGTGAAGGGGAAAAGATTTAATAGGAATCCGAGGGGTAACCTTTTCACACAAAGGGTGGTGGGTGTATGGAACAAGCTGCCAGAGGAGGTAGTTGAGGCTGGGACTATCCCATCGTTTAAGAAACAGTTAGACAGGTACATGGATAGGACAGGTTTGGAGGGATATGGACCAAGTGCAGGCAAGTGGGACTAGGGTAGCAGGGACATTGTTGGCCGGTGTGGGCAAGTTGGGCCGAAAGGCCTGTTTCCACACTGTATCACTCTATGACCCTATAATTAATTTAGCGGGACAGACAGCATCTCTGGAGAGAAGGAATGAGTGATGTTTCGGGTCGAGACCCTTCTTCTGACCCTTCATCACCCATTCCTTCCCTCCAGAGATGCTGTTGATCCCACTTAGTTACTCCAGCTTTTTGTGTCTATATCAAAAATGTAATTGTTCTTGTCTCAAATGGATGTATAAAATCCAGGGCTTTGTATTGATTGAAACATGTATTTTCCTTAGAAAGCCTCTCCAAGAAACATAATCCAAGGTCTGGATCTGAAATATTGCCCATCTCTCGCTTCCACTGACGCTGCCTGACCAGCTGAACACAGCTAGCATATTATTTTTTATCTCCATTTGTCTTCATCTCAAACCTTCTGTAAATGATTGCACAAACTATTTTCTCCTTTAATCACGGAAAGAGACAAAACACTATGCCTTCAGTGAATAATCTTTAATAGATACTCCAATTGACAAGATTAAGATCAAGGATAAATATTGGCCAAACTGGAAATCACAGTTAATATATCTTTATCTTCTATCTATCTTCTATCTATCTTCTATCTATATATACTTTTAAAACTGTGTGTGTGTGTGTGTGTGTGTGTGTGTGATTCTGCCTGTGAAACGTATCTCCTCGAAAACCAGATGCCGAAACGGGGACATTTTTACATATTTCAGTAGAGATTTTCCTTGTGATTTTAGAAATCCAATCCTCTGTACATTTGCTACATTATTTTCCCGACTTTTTAATTAAAATTGTTGACCAATCTGACCTTTTATTTAAATCTGACCGCTGCCCAGCTGCTAACGTTACAATAACAGTGACATTTTTACATCTTCTGGTAGAAACTTTCCTTATGATTTCAAAAATCCACTCCTTTAGAAAACTGGTGAATTATATCCCGAGATATTTACTGAAATTTATCACCAAACTGACATTAAAAAATATATATAATGGTTGCCCAGCTGCTGACCTCAATAGTTCCCCCCCACCCCCATGGCCCAGCTGCTTTCCTCGTTGCCCCCCCCCCCCCCCGCTCTGGATTAATGCAGCTGCTGTCAACGCGCATGCGCAGTTTTCCACGACGTACATTAGCCCCCCCCCCGTTCTTCAAAAGGCGCCGAAAGAACGATTCTGCAGCTCCGCTCCGCTATAGGATCTTTGTTCTGCAGATCGCGAGGTCAGCGGCGCTCACGCGCTGAAGATCTTTCTCCTCGCTGCCTGTGCAGCTCGTAAAGCCACACCCCTCCCCCGCCCGCCCACTCACTCAGCTGCCGGTTTCCAGAGAATCAAGCCCGTTCTGTCTCTCTCTGCTTTTCGCAGCCCACTCACTCGCCCGGCTCCCCCCCCCCCTCCTCCTCTTCTCACCTCCTCCCCTCTCCCTCCCTCCCTCTCTCCCCTCCCCTCTCTACTCGTCAGTGTCCGCGGCCCGGACGTCTGTAACGCTGGCGTAAGCCACGATCAGCCATTGCTTTTGGCACCTCAGCTAAGAGCCTATAGCTCGCTATAGGATCTTTGGTCCTCGGATGCTCCGGGCTCGCTCGGGCCCCCGCGACCTGCCACCCCGTCCCGCCACACTCCTCTCTCCTCTCTCTCTCGCTCCCCCTCTCCTCTCTCTCCCTCTCTCCCCTCACTCTCTCTCCCCCTCACTCTCTCTCTCCCCCTCACTCTCTCTCCCCCTCACTCTCTCTCCCCTCACTCTCTCTCCCCCTCACTCTCTCTCCCCCTCTCTCTCTCCCCCTCTCTCTCTCCCCCCCTCTCTCCCCCCCCCTCACTCCCTCTCACTCTCCCTCCCCCTCTCTCTCTCCCCCCTCTTCGCTCTCTCTCCCTCCTCTCTCTCTCTCTCTCCCCCCCCCGCCTCTCTCTCCCCCCTCTCTCTCACCCCACTCTCTCTCTCCCCCCCTCTCTCCTCTCTCTCCCCCCTTTCCCTCTCTCTCTCTCTCCCTCTCTCTCTCCCCATCTCTCTTTGCCCCATCTCTCTCTCTCCCCCCTCTCTCTCCCCCCCTCTTATCTCCCTCCTCTCCCCCTTCCTCTCCCCCCCTCACCCCTCACCTCCCTCCCCCTAAACCTCCCTCCCAATTCCCTGCCCACCCTTCCCCATCTCCCCATCCCTTCCCCCCTCTCCCCATCCCTTCCCCTCTTTCCCCCCTCCTCCCCCCTCACCCACCCTCCCTCTCCTCCCCTCCACCCCCCTCTCTGTCTCTTGCCCCTCTCTCTCTGTCTCTCCTTCTTCTCTCTCTCTGCCATCACTCTCTAACCCCTCTCCTCCCTTTCTAGACGCGCCTGCGAGTTGGGGGCTATGTGTCAGTGAATAGGGTGGTTATGGGATAAAAGGAGCAAATTAATATGTTCATATACTATCAAGGGGGGTAGTTAACGTGTGTGCGGGAGGCGGGTAGTTAGTGTGTGTGTGGGGGTGGTTAGTGTGTGTGACGCCGTATGTCGCCGCCCTCCCCACCCCCCCTCAACTGCGCATTGGGGGAACAGACCCAACGGGTCTGCACATGGTCTAGTTATTACTAAAACTCTCATCTTGACCACTATGTCGCTTGGATTTTATCACCACCTTAGTCACCATTCTCCTCTGCTCCAAGCCACCAAGTTTTGTTCCGATCGGTGAAATATGAGAAAAGTTATGAAGGTTTAAAAAATCGTGAGATCAGCAGATTGGTCTTCTCGCCTGTCATTCACCATGAATGTAACGCCCCTTTCGGCACCCGCTGGAGAATAAAGCCCTGGAGGCGGGGCTGAGTAAACAAGCCGTTCTGATTGAGTCCACAAGTGTGGAGTACGGAAAGCCGCTGTGTGGAATCGGGAAAGCCGCTGTGTAGAGACGGGAAAGCTGCTGTGTGGAGTCGGGCAAGCCGCTTTGTGGAGTCGGGAGGTCCTGTGTGGTGCTGTGTCCGGTGGCCGCTGAGTGCAGTCCCTCCCTCCCACACACACCCCTCCCCCCCACATCCCACCTTCCCCCTTCCCCTCTCCCCCTCCCCCTCCTCACCATACAGCCCCATCCCCCCCGCACACCCCCTTTAACCCCCCTTTCCTTCCCCCACCACCCCATACAAGTTACATTTATTTGTCACATGTGCCAGTTGGCACAGTGAAATGTGTGGTCACCATACAGCCATACAATAAAAATAAAGAACACAACACACGATAGAGTTCAACATAAAACATCCCCACACAGCAGAATCAAAGTTAGCCACTGTGAGGGAAGGCACCAAAATAAGTCATCTTCCTCTAATGTTCCCCAATGTTCACCCGTGGTCGGGGCCTCCCCGAGCCCACCGCAGTCGCCGCTACGGGCGGCCCGATGTTCAGGCCCGCTCGCCGGGGTGATGTAAGTCCGACGTCGGGGCTGGGGACCTCAGCGGCCTGGACATCAGAGTCGGCCACCTCCTACCGGAGTCCGCGGCTCCCAAAGTCCGCAGGCCATGCTGGGCGGTGATTCAACGCTGGCGGCCCACGGTAAAGGGCCCCAGGACTCCGCGATGTTGTTCAACGCCGCCAACGCTGGAAGCTCTCCAAAACCGCAGCTCCACGATGTTGGAGCAGCGGCCCAACGCTCCGGAGCTCCAAACGGCGATCCAGGTCGGCAACGCCCGCTTCGCGGTGAATTCAGCACTGCGCCGCTGCTGTTGTAGCTTTGGTCCGGTCCCCGGCAGGAAAGGCCACTCCGATCCAGGTGGTAGGCCGCGAGGCGGGGGGCGAGGACGCGACTTGGAGAAATAGTCGCGTCCCCGCCAGGAAGCGACTGGGAAGCAGTTTCCCCCTTACCCTATCCCCCTCCCCCACATAGAAAAGTTAGTTTCCCCCCAAAACAGACTTTAAACTAACTAAAAAATAAAAAAAAGATTGAAAAGACAAACCCCACACCACCCCACCCCCTTTAGACTGTCCCAACCCCCACACCACCCCTCCCCCCACACCACCCCCTCCCACACCACTCCTCCCCCCACACCATCCCCTCCCCCATACCACCCCTCCCCCACACCCCCTCCCCCTCAGACCTCCCTCCCCCTCACACACACCCTCCCCACACCACCCCCCTCCCTCCATCACACCCCCCCTCCCCAACACCCCTCCAAAAAATGTTTTGCACCACCTTACTCACCATTGTCCTGTGGTCGTTTGTGTCAAGTTTCGTTCAGATTGATGTTATATTTCACAAGACATTTAAAATCTACAAAACCCCACTTTGAGAAGGATATCTTAAAATCTGAACTGGCAGTTACCAGCTATGACGTCACAATGCCCTAGCTACAATGTTGCTATCCCAGGACATTGAGTCCTTGACATCAAATGTCCTTGCAGGGAAGAATCTGCCAGCCTAACCCATCATATATGTGATTGCAATCCACAGCAGAGTTTAATGGCCTTGTCGGTGGCACCTACATCACATTAAAGAAAACAAAAATGTTGCATTAAAAAAAAAGTTTAAAATGAGGGTGAAAAAGAGCCGACCTTCACAGTTGGGGGCTATAGGTGAGTGGGGGGATATTGCATTGCGCGAATGGGTTTCATTGGGGAAATGGGTGAGTGGTGAATCTTACATTGGGGAACAGGTTGGGGGACCAGGCCTCCCGTGGGGACTATGGGTGAGTGGTCGAATCTATACTTAACTAAAACTCTCATCTTGTCCTCTTCCGGTTTGCGTTGTTTTTAAATTTGCACAAAAACTTAACCGATAGCTAAATATTTTCGACACTTTACTCACCGTTCTCCTATGCTCCAAGTGCATTATGTTTTGTTCCGATTGGTGGAATAATATAAAAGTTATGAAGGTTTAAATCTTCTCCCCTGCCAGTCGCCGGGATGGCAACGCCCCTTCCGGCACCCCCTGTCAATCACCAGGGCGAGGAGAATAAAACCCTGGAGGCCGAGCTGAGTCCAGAAGCCGTGAGTGAGTGAGTCCAGAAGCGGTGAGTGAGTGAGTCCAGAAGCCAGCCCGGAATGTGACGCCGACTGCTGCAACCTCAAGATCCTGGGGAAGTGAGGAGTGAGGGTGGGGGGATTGAGGTAGCCGGGCGCCGGCAGGCCATGGCAGTGGCAGGCCACGGCAGCGCTCCCCCCCCACCGGCCCCTGCCTGAAGCCGTCCATCTCCCCCGGCTACAGAATGCTCCCGCCGGCCCCCACCTGAAGCCTTCCATCCCCAGCTGCAGGACTAGCCCAAGGTGCTGGATCGAGGGGCCGAATGGCCTCCTCCTGCACCTGTTTTCTATGAAAGTCCATTCGGCCCACAATGTCCACTCTAGCACTCAGAAAAACTGTCCCTTTGGCCCACAACATCCATACTAGCGCCCCAGAAAGCCCCCCCTCACTGGCCCCTGCCTGAAGCCCTCCCCTACCTGGGACTGCAGAATGCTCCCCCCCCACCGAATCCCGTCTGAAGCCATCCCTGACCCCAGCTGCAGGACGCTTACCCCCCCCCCAATCGGACGCCCCTCCTGAAGCCAGTGGGCAGTGGCAGCAGCAGCGGAAGGCCTTGTCAGTGGCAGGCCACAGTAATGGTTGGTCACGGCAGTGGTAGGCCCCGGCAGCGCTCCCTTCCCATCCCGCGCTGCAGGATACACCACCCATCGGCCCATGACAGCCCCCGACATCCCCTCGGCTGCAGGAGGCTCCCCCCCCACCACACACCCCCCCATCCTGACAGCCCCCGCCTAAACAAAAAACGTTTTTCACTCAAATTCTTCAGTGTTCATTAACAACTGAAATTGTGTTTAGGCTGCATTTTTAACATCATGGCAGGAAGAGGGAGAAAAAGAGCTGCAGGATGGTCAAGGAACGATGCAAAGGGAATCGAGAAGCATCAAGAATCAGAAGGAAACAAGAGACGCAACAAGAGACATCTCAACGTCTCGTGGATCAACGAGAAAGAACGCAAAGAAGAAAGGATGAAGGGATGCAAGTAAAAAGAACTGAACGTTTCGAGCATTAACGAGAAAGAACGCAAAGCAGAAGGGATGAAGAGACACCACAAAGAAGAAGTGAGCGTCTCAAGGATCAACAAGAAAGTACACAACGAAGGGATGAAGAGACATAACCAAAAAGAACTGAATGTCTCGAGGATCAATGAGAGAGAACACAAAGAAGAAGGGTTGAAGAGATGGGACATGAAAGAACTAGAAGACTGGCTGAACAGCGGGCCAGAGATACAAGACGAAATGCACAAATGGGAAGGAGAAATCTTTCTGCTGATGTTGGTGACATGACCAAGGTTTGCCCTCAGTGTCGAGCTTACCGTTGCTGCATGAAGGGTCAGGTGAACATTGCCCCTCTGCACCCACTACCTGATGAACTTATGAGATTGTACACTTTTCACACACCACAAGCAAACGAGTTCAGAAAGAATATTAGAGAATACAACTGTCTCTTTCAACTGACGTCATTCGGCGCCAAGCAAGTAGTGGCACCCGGATGGAATCCTTCAGTGATCATTCAAGGCCAGATTCATCATTACCTTGGTTCGTTGATGCCTGACCTATACCAGCAAAGTTGATTCTTGCAGATCTATTTTATGGATCCCCAAGATAGCATTGAATTGTGAATGGGTATACTGCGAAATGTTGGTATTCAAAGGGAAATTGTTTCAATGCTTGAACGCTTGATAGACAAAACAAGCCTTACATTAAAACACTTAAAATAGCAAAGGAAACAATTCGAGGTTTACCAGAGGCATCAATCATCATAAATCCAGATCGTCGGCCAGCTTTGGAACATGAAAGGCGGTTTAACACACAAACTGCCAACGAAGTTGCCGTCATAATACCAAACGATAATCTCCCTCAGGCAACATCACGGCACATTATCTTGAAAGAAAGGAGGGGGCCTGAAAATCATTTCAGTCTCATAGGTCGTATGATAGTTTTCAATACATCCTTTTCTTTCCACATGGAGATGATGGATGGCATCACCAACTCCAAATGAGTAACCACAAGAAATTGACAGCAAAGCGATATTATGCCTATAAGATCGTTAATCATGATAATGAATGACCATTTGAGAGGAGGACGACACTTTCAACAATATATCGCTGATATGGCAGCTAAGATTGAGACTGATAGGCATGAATATTTGCATGAATCAAGCATCGTTGAGATCAACGACTTACGGATGCATTAAACAATAATGTTGATTTAGAAAACATCGGAAAGCGCATCATCCTCTCCTCGACATTTGTCGGTGGACCGAGATACATGATGAAACAATGCCAGGATGCCATGATGTACATTCAGAAGTATGACAATGCTTCATTCTTCATTATGATCCCTTGCAATCCGAACTGGAGCGAGCTGCGACAGTGCCTCTTTCACAATCAGCAGCCGTGTGATAGACCAGTCTTGATTGCAAGAGTATTCGATCTGAAAAGGAAGCTATTCATCAAGTACCTCACTGGACCACATGGCCTCTTTGGCAACTGTATAGCATTTATCTCCATTGTGGAATATCAGAAGAGAGGCCTGCCTCATTTGTACTGTCTGCTGTGGCTTGATGAAGCAACTAAGCCAAGACCAAATGATTTTGACAGATTTGTGCAAGCTGAAATACCAGACCCACAAGTAGATACTGAGCTGCATAAATTGGTACTCAAGCACATGATTCATGGACCGTTCTGCAACCACACCTCTCCATGTTGGGAAGGAAAACACAGTAAGAGATTCCCAAAGCCAATTATCGCGAGCACAAGGTGTGGGCATAATTCATATGCTCTATACAGGAGAAGATCTCCAGACATGGGAGGATTTCAGGGACATCAAGAGGGACGCCAGCATTGACCTATCACTTCTGATTGGGTGGTCCCCTATAATGCTCAACTATTGAAGTTGTTCAAATCTCACATCAACGTTGAGATATGCTCCTCTGTAAAGTCAGTCAAATACATCCACAAGTACACCTTGAAGGGAAGTGATCAAGCAGCTTTTAGAGTTAACAGGGATGACGAAATTATACAGTACTTGACTGGCAGATACATTGGTCCATCAGAAGCAGTGGCATCAATCCTTGGATTTCCGACTCATTAGAGATACCCCGCATTGACGGCAGCCACTGCCTACAGCCTGTTTGTCTTTTCAATCTTTTTTTTATTTTTAGTTAGTTTAAAGTCTGTTTTGGGGGGAAACTTTAACTTTTCTATGTGGGGGAGGGGAGTAGGGTAAGGGGGAAACTGTTTCCCAGTCGCTTCCTGGCGGGGACGCGACTATTTCTCCAAGTCGCGTCCTCGCCCCGCTCCTTGCGGCCTACCACCTGGATCAGAGCAGCCTTTCCTGCCGGGGACCGGGAACCGGACCAGAGCTACAACAGCGGTGGCGCAGCGCTGAATTCACCGCGGAGCGGGCGATGCCGACCTGGATCGCCGTTTGGAGCTCCGGAGCGTTGGGCCGCTGCTCCAACATCGTGGAGCTGCGGTTTTGGAGAGCTTCCAGCGCGGCCGGTGCTGAACAACATCGCGGAGTCCTGGGGCCCTTTACCGAGGGCCGCCAGCGTTGAATCTCCGCCCAGCATGGCCTGCGGACTTTGGGAGCCGCGGACTCCGGTAGGAGGTGGCCGACTCTAATGTCCAGGCCGCTGAGGTCCCCCAGCCCCGACGTCGGACTTACATCACCCCGGCGAGCGGGCCTGAACATCGGGCTGCCCGTAGCGGCGACTGCGGTGGGCTAGGCGAGGCCCCGACCACGGGTGAACATTGGGGAACATTAGAGGAAGATGACTGACTTTGGTGCCTTCCCTCACAGTGGCTAACTTTGATTCTGCTGTGTGGGGATGTTTTATGTTGAACTCTATCGTGTGTTGTGTTCTTTATTTTTATTGTATGGCTGTATGGTGACCACACATTTCACTGTGCCAACTGGCACATGTGACAAATAAATGTATCTTGTATCTTGAAACATCTACCACAACAACAACGAGTCGTTATCAGAGTCAATGCTGCTCAGCAAGTGACCAATGATACATAGATGCATAGAAAATAGGTGCAGGAGTAGGCCATTCGGCCCTTCGAGCCTGCACCGCCATTCAATATGATCATGGCTGATCATCCAACTCAGTATCCCGTACCTGCCTTCTCTCCATACCCCCTGATCCCCCTTAGCCACAAGGGCCACATCTAACTCCCTCTTAAATATAGCCAATGAACTGGCCTCAACTACCCTCTGTGGCAGAGAGTTCCAGAGATTCACCACTCTCTGTGTGAAAAAGTTTTTCCTCATCTCGGTCTTAAAGGATTTCCCCCTTATCCTTAAGCTGTGACCCCTTGTCCTGGACTTCCCCAACATCGGGAACAATCTTCCTGCATCTAGCATGTCCAACCCCATAAGAATTTTGTACGTTTCTATAAGATCCCCTCTCAATCTCCTAAATTCTAGCGAGTATAAGCCAAGTCTATCCAGTCTTTCTTCATATGAAAGTCCTGACATCCCAGGAATCAGTCTGGTGAACCTTCTCTGCACTCCCTCTATGGCTATAATGTCCTTCCTCAGATTTGGAGACCAAAACTGTACGCAATACTCCAGGTGTGGTCTCACCAAGACCCTGTACAACTGCAGTAGAACCTCCCTGCTCCTATACTCAAATCCTCTTGCTATGAAGGCCAACATACCATTCGCTTTCTTCACTGCCTGCTGCACCTGCATGCCTACTTTCAATGACTGGTGTACCATGACACCCAGGTCTCGCTGCATCTCCCCATTTCCTAATCGGCCACCATTTAGATAATAGTCTGCCTTCCCGTTTTTGCCACCAAAGTGGATAACCTCACATTTATCCACATTATACTGCATCTGCCAAACATTTGCCCACTCACCCAGCCTATCCAAGTCACCTTGCAGTCTCCTAGCATCCTCCTCACAGCTAACACTGCCCCCCAGCTTAGTGTCATCCGCAAACCTGGAGATGTTGCTTTCAATTCCCTCGTCCAGATCATTAATATAAATTGTAAATAGCTGGGGTCCCAGCACTGAGCCTTGCGGTACCCCACTAGTCACTGCCTGCCATTGTGAAAAGGACCCGTTTACTCCTACTCTTTGCTTCCTGTTTGCCAGCCAGTTCTCTATCCACATCAATACTGAACCCCCAATACCGTGTGATTTAAGTTTGTATCCTAATCTCTTATGTGGTACCTTGTCGAAAGCCTTCTGAAAGTCCAGATACAACACATCCACTGGTTCTCCCCTATCCACTCTACTAGTTACATCCTCGAAAAATTCTATAAGATTCGTCAGACACGATTTACCTTTCGTAAATCCATGCTGACTTTGTCCAATGATTTCACCACTTTCCAAATGTGCTGCTATCCCATCTTTAATAACTGACTCTAGCAGTTTCCCCACTACCGATGTTAGACTAACTGGTCTGTAATTCCCCGTTTTCTCTCTCCCTCCCTTCTTAAAAAGTGGGGTTATGTTTGCTACCCTCCAATCCTCAGGAAGTACTCCAGAATCTAAAGAGTTTTGAAAAATTATCACTAATGCATCCACTATTTCTGGAGCTACTTCCTTAAGTACTCTGGGATGCAGCCTATCTGGCCCTGGTGATTTATCAGCCTTTAATCCATTCAATTTACCCAACACCACTTCCCGACTAACCTGAATTTCACTCAGTTCCTCCATCTCCTTTGACCCGCGGCCCCCTGCTATTTCCGGCAGATTATTTATGTCTTCCTTAGTGAAGACGGAACCAAAGTAGTTATTCAATTGGTCCGCCATATCCTTGTTCCCCATGATCAATTCACCTGTTTCTGACTGCAAGGGACCTACATTTGTTTTAACTAATCTCTTTCTCTTCACATATCTATAAAAACTTTTGCAGTCAGTTTTTATGTTCCCGGCCAGTTTCCTTTCATAATCTATTTTCCCTTTCCTAATTAAGCCCTTTGTCCTCCTCTGCTTGTCTCTGAATTTCTCCCAGTCCTCTGGTATGCTGCTTTTTCTGGCTAATTTGTACGCATCATCTTTTGCTTTGATACTATCCCTGATTTCGCTTGTTATCCATGGATGCACTACCTTCCCTGATTTATTCTTTTGCCAAACTGGGATGAACATTTTTTGTAGTTCATCCATGCAGTCTTTAAATGCCTTCCATTGCATATCCACCGTCAACCCTTTTAGAACTAATTGCCAGTCAATCTTGGCCAATTCACGTCTCATACCCTCAAAGTTACCTTTCTTTAAGTTCAGAACCTTTGTTTCTGAATTAACAATGTCACTCTCCATCCTAATGAAGAACTCAACCATATTATGGTCACTCTTGCCCAAGGGGGCACGCACAACAAGACTGCTAACTAACCCTTCCTCATTACTCAATACCCAGTCTAGAATAGCTTGCTCTCTCGTTGGTTCCTCTACATGTTGGTTTAGATAACTATCCCACATACATTCCAAGAAATCCTCTTCCTCAGCACCCCTGCCAATTTGATTCACCCAATCTATATGTAGATTGAAGTCACCCATTATAACTGTTTTGCCTTTGTTGCACGCATTTCTAATTTCCTGTTTGATGCCATCCCCAACTTCACTACTACTGCTAGGTGGCCTGTACACAGCACCCACCAGCGTTTTCTGCCCCTTAGTGTTTCGCAGCTCTACCCATACCGATTCCACATCCTCCAAGCTAATGTCCTTCCTTTCCACTGCGTTAATCTCCTCTCTAACCAGCAATGCTACCCCACCTCCTTTTCCTTTCTCTCTATCCCTCCTGAATATTGAATATCCCTGGATGTTCTGCTCCCAGCCTTGGTCACCCTGGAGCCATGTCTCCGTGATCCCAACTATATCATAATCATTAATTGCTATCTGCACGTTCAACTCATCCACCTTATTATGAATGCTCCTTGCATTGAGACACAAAGCCTTCAGGCTTGTTTTTACAACGCTCTTACCCCTTATACAATGATGTTGAAAAGTGGCCCTTTTTGATTTTTGCCCTGGATTTGTCTGCCTGCCACTTTTACTTTTCACCTTGCTACCTATTGCTTACGCCCCCCATTTTACACCCCTCTGTTTCTCTGCTCACCCATTTAAGAACCCCACCACCTCTTATTCTCTGTTTATTATTGTTTTCTTCTTTCCCCCCTACATGTTGGGTCTGAGTGCTTTCCTTCTCTGCCTCCTGCCTCACACACTGTCTAATAGCATTCTCTATTTGAGTCCCTCCCCCCAACCATTCTTGTTTAAAGTCTCCCCAGTAGCCTTTGCAGATCTCCCCGCCAGGATATCGGTCCCCCTCAGGTTCAAGTGCAACCCATCCTTTTTGTACAGGTCGAACCTTCCACAAAAGAGGTCCCAATGATCCAGAAATTTGAATCCCTGCCTTCTGCACCAGTCCTTCAGCCACGCATTTATCCTCCACCTCGCTCCATTCCTACTCTCACTGTCGCGTGGCTCAGGCAGTAATCCCGAGATTGTTACCTTTGCTGTCCTTCTCTTTAACTCCCCTCCTAACTCCCTAAATTCTCCTTTCAGGACCTCTTCTCTTTTTTACCTATGTCATTGGTACCTATATGTACCATGACCTCGGGCTCCTCTCCCTGCCCTTTCAGGATATCTTGGACACGTTGAGACACATCACAGACCCTGGCACCAGGGAGGCAAACTACCATCCGGGTCTCCCGACTGCATCCACAGAATCGCCTGTCTGACCCCCTAACTATAGAGTCCCCTATTAGTATTGCCCTCCTCTTCTTTTCCTTACCCTTCTATACCGGAGGCCCGGCCGCTGTCGCTACCCCCAGGTAGGCTGTCCACCCCAACAGTGCTCAAACAGGAGTACTTATTGTCAAGGTGTGCAGCCACCGGGGTACTCTCTAATCCCTGCCTGTGCCCCTTGCCTCTCCCAACCGTCATCCACTTGCCTGCCTCCTGTGGTCTTGGAGTGACCACATCCCTGTAACTCCTCTCAATGACTTCCTCGCTCTCCCTGACCAGACGGAGGTCATCGAGCTGCTGCTCCAGGTTCCTAATACGGTCCATTAGGAGCCCCATCTCGATACACCTGGCGCAGATGTGGACGTCTGGAGGGCTATCAGACTCCATGACTTCCCACATCTGACATCCAGAACAGTAAACTGCCCTGGCCCTCATACTCCCCTTACCCTGGATACAATACAAAACAAACTGCTAGAATACAAAACAAACTGCTACAATACAGTACAATCAGCAGGGATCTGACTCCCAATCAGCTGCTCCCTCTTGTCTGCTTCCACCAATCAGCGGCTTCCTCAAACCCACTTGTTTTTGAAGTGGAACTTGGAACGTTGCAGATTTCGGCACCTCTTTAAATCCTACCGATCGGGTGTAGCTCCTCCCTCTGCGACCTCTCCAATGGCTCTCGGGCCTCTGTAGAAGCAAGCTCCGCGCTCCTCTTTATCTCCTACCGCTCGGGTGTAGCTCCTCCCTCTGCGACCTCTCCAACGGCTCTCGGTATGGCGAGAAGAGCCATTTCCAAGAACACTCTATGACGCTGATGTTCCCCGATTTTACACATGGAATAATAAGAGGTGGCAAAGAAGGAAAGTTGGAAGAAAGTGGAAGATCTTCCAGGTCTTTTTGAAGCCAATGTTCTGGGACGAGTGTATACCGTGTCTCCAAGATGTGGTGACCTCTACTACTTGAGACTGCTTCTCCATCACGTAAAAGGGCCAGTATCTTTGATTCATTAAAGACACATGATGGAGAAATTCATCCTTCCTTCAAAGACGTCTGCAGACAAAGAGGTTTGTTGCAGACTGATGACCATTGGCAACAAAGAATGGAAGATGCTGAGAAGACAAGACTCCCCAGTGCAATGAGAGATTTGTTTGTTGTTTTGCTGACGAATATTGAGATCAACAATACTCGACAATTATGGGACAATGTCTGAAGATTACCTTGAAAAAGAAAGGAGAACAATGATTGATCCTAATATCATGATTGAAGAGAAGCATCATGATCAGGCTCTGTTGTATATTCAAGACAAGCTTGAGAATTACAACAAAGCAATGGAATGCTTTCATTTGCCACAACCAAGAAATGGAAGGATGCACCTTGATTGTGACAATCCAGAATTGCTGCAGGAATTGCAATACAATAGAACTGAACAACAGCAATTTGTTGAGATAAATGAGCCTCTCCTGAATGCTGAGCAGAGAGCAGTGTATGACCAGGTGTGCAACTGCTTGAAAAGGAAGCTTCCTTCAATGTTTTTCATTGATTCACCAGGAGGAACGGGAAAAACATTTATCACCAATTTGATCCTCTCCAATGTTAGAGGTCAAGGTGATGTGGCTATTGCTGTAGCATCCCCTGGGATAGCAGCTGCATTAATGCCTGGTGGAAGAACTGCACATTCTCGATTCAAGATACCCATCCAAGTGACCGAGGATACATTCTGCAACATTGACAAGAACTCTAACACGGCACATTTACTGAGGCAAGTGAAACTCATTGTTTGGGATAAATGCCCAATGATTAGGAGAGAGAACTTTGAAGCGGTGGACAGAACTCTTCAAGATGTACGCAGCAACACTAAGCCTTTTGGCGGCATTCTTACCATTTGTTGTGGCGATTTTTGACAACTCTTCCTGTAGTGAAAAGGAGAAAAGATGCTCATGTTGAAAATTCCTGCATCACGAAATCCTACTTTCTCAATTTTTGTTGAAAGTTGGAGAAGATGACATTTTAAAGAATGAAGATGATGAAATTAAAATGCCACAAGACATGGTTCTATCAGCAAAAACACTCGAGGATTGTATTCATTTCATCTATCCCGCATTTGACAATCCTGCAGAATTATACTCCGACAATTGTATCTTGGTTCCGCACAACGATACGATGAGAAGGATCAATTCTACATGTATCATACGCTTCCCTGGAATCATTAAGGAGTACTTTTCATTCAATGCTGTCACTGAGGGAACTAATGCTACTCACTTCCCAACAGAATTCCTCGATTCACTCCAGCTCTCTGGATTACTACCACACAAATTGGAGTTGAAAAAAGGATCTCTAATCATGTTAATGAGAAACTTAGAACCCCCAAAGCAATGCAATGGAACGAGGATGATTGTGGAAGACAATAGACAATAGGTGCAGGAGTAGGCCATTCGGCCCTTCGAGCCAGCACTGCCATTCAATGTGATCATGGCTGATCATCCCCAATCAGTACCCTGTTCCTGCTTTCTCCCCATATCCCCTGACTCCGCTATCTTTAAGAGCCCTATCTATCTCTCTCTTGAAAGTATCCAGAGAACCGGCCTCCACCTCCCTCTGAGGCAGAGAATTCCTCAGACTCACAACTCTTTGTGAGAAAAAGTGTTTCCTCGTCTCCGTTCTAAATGGCTTACCCCTTATTCTTAAACTGTAGCCCCTGGTTCTGGACTCCCCCAACATCGGGAACATGTTTTCTGCCTCTAGCTTATCCAAACCCTTAATAATCTTATATGTTTCAATGAGATGCCCTCTCATCTTTCTAAACTCCAGAGTGTACAAGCCCAGCTGCTCCATTCTCTCAGCATATGACAGTCCCGCCATCCCGGGAATTAACCTTGTAAATCTACGCTGCACTCCCTCAATAGCAAGAATGTCCTTCCTCAAATTAGGGGACCAAAATTGCACACAATACTCCAGGTGTGGTCTCACTAGGGCTCTGTACAACTGCAGAAGGACCTCTTTGCTCCTATATTCGATTCCTCTTGTTATAAAGGCCAACATGCCATTCGCTTTCTTCACTGCCTGCTGTACCTGCATGCTTACTTTCATAGACTGATGTACAAGGACCCCCAGATCCCGTTGTACTTCCCCTTTTCCCAACGACGCCATTTAGATAGTAATCTAAATCCTGTTTTTGATAGCAAAGTGGATAACCTCACATTTATCCACATTAAACTTCATCTGCCATGCATCTGCCCACTCCCCCAACGTGTCCAAGTCACCCTGCATCCTCATAGCATCCTTCTCACAGTTCACACTGCCACCCAGCTTTGTGTCATCTGCAAATTTGCTAATGTTACTTTGAATCCCTTCATCCAAATCATTGATGTATATTGTAAATAGCTGCAGTCCCAGCACCGAGCCTTGCGGTACCCCACTAGTCACTGCCTGCCATTCTGAAAGGGACCCGTTAATCCCTACTCTTTGTTTCCTGTCTGTTAACCACTTCCCTATCCATGTCAGCACTTTACCCCCAATACCATGTGCCCTAATTTTGCCCACTAATCTCCTATGTGGGACCTTATCAAATGGTTTCTGAAAGTCCAGGTACACTACATCCACTGACTCTCCCTAGTCCATTTTCCTAGTTACATCCTCAAAAAATTCCAGAAAATTAGTCAAGCATGATTTCCCCTTCGTAAATCCAAACTGGCTCGGACCGATCCTGTTACTGTTATCCAAATGTGCGGCTATTTCATCTTCTATCACTGACTCCAGCATCTTCCCCACCACCGATGTCAGGCTAACTGGTCTATAATTCCCTGTTTTCTCTCTCCCGCCTTTCTTAAAAAGTGGGATAACATTAGCTCCCGTACAATCCACAGGAACTGATCCTGAGTCTATAGAACATTGAAAAATTATCACCAATGCATCCACGATTTCTAGAGCCACTGCGTCTGCACCAACCAACGATCCCTGCCCATTAACACTCTCCTACACACGCTAGGAACAATTTTACATTTATACATTTATATCAAGCCAATTAGCCAACAAAACCTGTACGTCTTTGGAGTGTGGGAGGAAAAGGAAGATCTCGGAAAGAACTCATGCAAATCACGGGGAGAGCATACAGATAAGCACCTACAGTCAGGATCGAACCCGGGTCCCTGGCGCTGGCAATAGCTCTATTACTGCACCACCATACTGCCAAAATCTTTAGCCACACATCCAGGCTTTATTAACCACCTTCAAATTCCTGGGAACACACATCGTGGATTACCAATGCATCCACGATTTCCAGAGCCACTTCCTTAAGTACCCTGGGATGCAGACCATCAGGCCCTGGGATTTATCAGCCTTCAGTCCCATCAGTCTACCCAACACCATTTCCTGCCTAATGTGGATTTCCTTCAGTTCCTCCGTCACCCCAGATCCTCTTGGCCACTAGTACATCAGGAAGATTGTTTGTGTCCTCCTTTGTGAAGACGGATCCAAAGTACCTGTTCAATTCATCTGCCATTTCCTTGTTCCCCATAATAAATACACCTTTTTCGGTCTTCAAGGGTTCAACTTTGGTCTTAATTAATTTTTTCCTCTTCACATACCTAAAGAAGCTTTTACTATCCTCCTTTAATTTCTTGGCTAGCTTACCTTCGTACCTGATCTTTTCTCCCCGTATTGCCTTATTTGTTATCTTCTGTTGCTCTTTAAACATTACCCATTCCTCTTGCTTCCCGCTCATCTTTGCTACATTGTACCTCAGTGGGGGCCCTGCTAGCAGCGTGTCCGTTTTTCAACTTTGTGTTTAAATATGTTTTTAATGTTTCTCGGTGTGTTTGTGCGGGGGTGGTGTGGGGGGGGGTAAGGGGGGAAACCGCTTCGGTCGCCTCCTCCACGGAGAGGCGACTTTTTTTTCATGTCGCCTCCCCCGTGGCCTAACAACAAGGATCGGCGCGGCCTTCCCCGGAGACGCACCCGGGGCTTCAGCGGCGGGCGCAGCGCGGACTCTCGCCGTGGAGTGGGCGAGCCCTCGCTGGGGCTTGCCGGAGAAGCGTTCCGTTTCGCTGGCCCGCGGCAGCCGGCAGCCTGGAGCCGCGGTCTGCAGAGCTCCGGCCGGCATGGCGTCCACAGCCTGGGATCCCTCGTTGGGGACCCGGCGGAAGAAGAAGCTTCCACTCCGACTGCCGGCCCTCGGCCAACTTCTACCAACTTAAGCCGGCGTGGACTTACCATCGGAGCGGGGTCCCTTGCCGGGGATCCCTGGAGGGGAGCTTCGACTTCGACTGCCGGCCCTGCAGTCTGCGGTGCTTCTGGCTGCTGCGCGGCGGGACTTTAAATCACCGACCGCCGGCCCTGCGGCCTACACCAACCTGAAGCCACTGTCTCCGGGGGGAAGGCACCGATTCAGGACTTACCTTGACTTTCATTCATTCAGTCAAAATATATAAATACGCAGATGACACAACCGTCATAGTCTCATCTCTAACAACAACGAAACACAATACCTCACTCAAACAAACAAAGCTGTCACTTGGTGCACAGATAATAACCTCCTACTCAACACATCAAAAACACATGAACTTATCATTGATTTCAGACATAAGGCCCACCCAAGACCCCCTCCACTCTGAAGAAGGGTTCGGCCCGAAACGTTACCTATTTCCTTCGCTCCATAGATGCTGCTGCACCCGCTGAGTTTCTCCAGCATTTTTGTGTACCCCCCTACTCATCTCTGGCAAACCCATATCCACCACTGACTCATTCAAATTTCTTGGCACTCACATAAGCAATAACCTCAAATGGGAAAATCAATTCAGATCACATTTATAAAAGCCAACCAAAGACTTTTCTTTCTCCGTCAGCTCAAGAAGTTCAGAGTGAGGAAACATCTCCTAATCCGATTTTACACAGCCATCATCCAAAGCATGCTCACTTCATCAATAACAGTTTGGTACAGCAGTTTAGACACTCACTCCCGTAATAAACTACAGCGCATTGTCAACAAAGCATCCAAAATCATCAGCACTCCCTCCCATCAATAGAATCACTCAATCTCAAACGGTCTGTGTCAAGGGTGAAGAAAATCATTTCTGATCCCTCCCACCCAGCTCACCACATCTTCCACCTCTGCCGTCAGGAAGGCGCTACAGCTCACTGCCTGCCAAAACATCACGATTTAAAAACAGTTTCCTACCCATAGGCAATTCGAACTCTGAACACTCTATGACAACATCACATAGCCACCTTGTGCATGTACTGTATACTGTATGTTGTTGTGTTTATGTTATGTTTGACGGGATTCAGCCTATTGTGTAACATCTTGTACTGAACATGAATTCCACCAGCTTGACTGTGTGGTCATTAAATAATCTGATCTGAATCTGATCTGATCTGATCTGATCTGGACGCCCGCAGCGACGACTGCGGAGGGTTGAGGTCCCGACCACGGGGGAAAATGGAGGAGGACTGACCAAATTTTGAGCCTTCCACCACAGTGATGAATGCTGTGGTGGATGTTTGTGTTACATTTTTATTGTGTATTGTGTGTTCTTTCTCATTGTACCGCTGCTGGCAAATTCATTTCACTTGCACTTTATGTGCAATGTGACGAATAAAACCGTATTGTATTGTATTCTTCTGTTATTTTTATACTGTCCCTGACGTCCCTTGTCAGCCACGGTCGCCCCTTACTCCCCTTGGAATCTTTCATCCTCCTAGGAAGGAACTGATCCTGCACCTTCTGTATTATTCCTAGAAATACCTGCCATTGTTGTTCCACTGTCATCCCTGCTAGGGTATCTTTCCAGTCAACTTTGGCCAGCTCCTCCCTCATGGCCCCAATGTCCCCTTTATTCAACTGTAACACTGACACCTCCGATCTACCATTATCCCTCTCCAATTGTAGATTAAACCTGACCATGTTATGGTCACTACCTCCTAATGGCTCATTCACCTCAAGTTCCTTTATCAAATCTGGTTCATTACATAACATTAAATCCAGAATTGCCTTCTCCCTGGTAGGCTCCAATACAAGCTGCTCTTAGAATCCATCACGAAGGCACTCCACAAACTCCCTTTCTTGGGGTCCAGTACCAACCTGATTTTCCCAGTCTACCTGCATCTTGAAATCTCCCATAACAACCACAGCATTACCTTTGCTACATGCCAATTTTAACTCCTGATTCAACTTGCAGCCTATGTCTAGGCTACTATTTGGGGGTCTTTTTACCCTTACAATTCCTTAGTTCTATCCATACTGACTCCACATCTCCTGTTTCAATGTCACCCCTTGCAAGGGACTGAATTTCATTCCTCACCAACAGGGCTACCCCCCCTCTGCCCACCTGTCTGTCTTTTCGATCGAGGTGTACCCTTGAATATTCAGTTCCCAGCCCTGGCCTTCTTGCAGCCATGTCTCTGTAATTCCCACTACGTCATACTGGCCAATCTCTAACTGAGCCTCAAGCTCTTCCACTTTATTTCTTATATTTCGCGCATTCATATACAACACTTTGACCTCCGTATTCACGTCCCCCCTCGCACCGCTCGCAATTGGCCCTGACCTTACTCTTTTATCCCTTTTCGAACTTTCCTTCCCAAACTTTCCTTCCCATTAATTCGAGAATCTTTTGTAATTTTTCCTGTACTCATTTCCCCTTCAACTCCATCTTTATACTCCCAATTTGTCAATCCCTCCCCTCCCCCACTATTTAGTTTAAACCCACACGTGTAGTCCTAGCAAACCTGCCTGCCAGAATGTCGGTCCCCCTCCAGTTAAGGTGTAACCCGTCCCTTTTGTACAGGTCACCCCTACCCCAGAAGAGATCCCAGTGGTCTATAAATCTAAATCCTTGCCCCCTGCACCCGCCCTTCAGCCATATATTCAGATCCCCTATCTCCCTGTTCCTGTCCTCACTAGCACGAGGTACTGGAAGCAATCCAGAGATAATCTGGACTTCCCCCTCAATGTTGGGGCCACAGTTTAAGGATAAGGGGGAAGTCTTTTAGGACCGAGATGAGAAAAACATTTTTCACACAGAGAGTGGTGAATCTGTGGAATTCTCTGCCACAGAAGGTAGTTGAGGCCAGTTCATTGGCTATATTTAAGAGGGAGTTAGATGTGGCCCTTGTGGCTAAAGGGATCAGGGGGATGGAGAGAAGGCAGGTACAGGATACTGAGTTGGATGATCAGCCATGATCATATTGAATGGCAGTGCAGGCTCGAAGGGCCGAATGGCCTACTCCTGCACCTATTTTCTATGTTTCTATGTTTCTATAACCACCCTAGAAGTCCTGCCTTTCAGTCTTCTTCCAAACTCTCTGAAGTCATGTTGGAGAACCCCCTTCCTCTTCCTCCCGATGTCGTTTGTGCCTACGTGCACAACTACTGCCGGCTGTTCACCATCTCTCTCGAGGACGTTCAGAATTTGGCTCGTGACATCCTGAACCCTGGCACCAGGGAGGCAACAGACCATCCTCGCGTCTCGCCACCACAGAATCTCCTGTCTGCTCCTCGGACAATGGGGTCACCCACCACTAAGGCTCTGCCTGACGTCGGTCTCGCCGGTCGAGTTCCATCTCCAGGATTGGAGCCACCGACGTGTCCGCCGCTCGGACTGGAAACATCGTCTCCCCGGACAGTTCCCAAGAGGGCGTACCTGTTTTCATTAGGCACAGCCACCTGGGTCTTCTGCACTCCACGATTTCCACCCTTTCTCTCCGTCACACACCTTTGTATCCTCGGTGTGACTACCTTACTGTAGGTCCTGTCCAAGAAACTCTCGTTTTCCCGGATGGCCCTGCGGTCATCCAGCTGCTTCTCCAGTGCCCCAACACGGTCCTTCAGGAGCTGAAGCTGGACACACTTACATACATAGATACATAGAAAATAGGTGCAGGAGTAGGCCATTCGGCCCTTCAAGCCATTCAATATGATCATGGCTGATCATCCAACTCAGTATCCCGTACCTGCCTTCTCTCCATACCCCCTGATCCCTTTAGCCACAAGGGCCACATCTAACTCCCTCTTAAATATAGCCAATGAACTGGCCTCAACTACCCTCTGTGGCAGAGAGTTCCAGAGATTCACCACTCTCTGTGTGAAAAAGTTTTTCCTCATCTTGGTCTTAAAGGATTTCCCCCTTATCCTTAAGCTGTGACCCCTTGTCCTGGACTTCCCCAACATCGGGAACAATCTTCCTGCATCTAGCCTGTCTAACCCCATAAGAATTTTGTACGTTTCTATAAGATCCCCTCTCAATCTCCTAAATTCTAGCGAGTATAAGCCAAGTCTATCCAGTCTTTCTTCATATGAAAGTCCTGACATCCCAGGAATCAGTCTGGTGAACCTTCTCTGCACTCCCTCTATGGCTATAATGTCCTTCCTCAGATTTGGAGACCAAAACTGTACGCAATACTCCAGGTGTGGTCTCACCAAGACCCTGTACAACTGCAGTAGAACCTCCCTGCTCCTATACTCAAATCCTCTTGCTATGAAGGCCAACATACCATTCGCTTTCTTCACTGCCTGCTGCACCTGCATGCCTACTTTCAATGACTGGTGTACCATGACACCCAGGTCTCGCTGCATCTCCCCATTTCCTAATCGGCCACCATTTAGATAATAGTCTGCCTTCCCGTTTTTGCCACCAAAGTGGATAACCTCACATTTATCCACATTATACTGCATCTGCCAAACATTTGCCCACTCACCCAGCCTATCCAAGTCACCTTGCAGTCTCCTAGCATCCTCCTCACAGCTAACACTGCCCCCCAGCATAGTGTCATCCGCAAACTTGGAGATGTTGCTTTCAATTCCCTCGTCCAGATCATTAATATAAATTGTAAATAGCTGGGGTCCCAGCACTGAGCCTTGCGGTACCCCACTAGTCACTGCCTGCCATTGTGAAAAGGACTCGTTTACTCCTACTCTTTGCTTCCTGTTTGCCAGCCAGTTCTCTATCCACATCAATACTGAACCCCCAATACCGTGTGATTTAAGTTTGTATCCTAATCTCTTATGTGGTACCTTGTCGAAAGCCTTCTGAAAGTCCAGATACAACACATCCACTGGTTCTCCCCTATCCACTCTACTAGTTACATCCTCGAAAAATTCTATAAGATTCGTCAGACACGATTTACCTTTCGTAAATCCATGCTGACTTTGTCCAATGATTTCACCACTTTCCAAATGTGCTGCTATCCCATCTTTAATAACTGACTCTAGCAGTTTCCCCACTACCGATGTTAGACTAACTGGTCTGTAATTCCCCATTTTCTCTCTTCCTCCCTTCTTAAAAAGTGGGGTTACGTTTGCTACCCTCCAATCCTCAGGAACTACTCCAGAATCTAAAGAGTTTTGAAAAATTATCACTAATGCATCCACTATTTCTGGAGCTACTTCCTTAAGTACTCTGGGATGCAGCCTATCTGGCCCTGGTGATTTATCGGCCTTTAATCCATTCAATTTACCCAACACCACTTCCCGACTAACCTGGATTTCACTCAGTTCCTCCATCGCCTTTGACCCGCGGCCCCCTGCTATTTCCGGCAGATTAGTTATGTCTTCCTCAGTGAAGACGGAACCAAAGTAGTTATTCAATTGGTCCGCCATATCCTTGTTCCCCATGATCAATTCACCTGTTTCTGACTGCAAGGGACCTACATTTGTTTTAACTAATCTCTTTCTCTTCACATATCTATAAAAACTTTTGCAGTCAGTTTTTATGTTCCCTGCCAGTTTCCTTTCATAATCTATTTTCCCTTTCCTAATTAAGCCCTTTGTCCTCCTCTGCTGGTCTCTGAATTTCTCCCAGTCCTCTGGTATGCTGCTTTTTCTGGCTAATTTGTACGCATCATCTTTTGCTTTGATACTATCCCTGATTTCCCTTGTTATCCACGGATGCACTACCTTCCCTGATTTATTCTTTTGCCAAACTGGGATGAACAATTTTTGTAGTTCATCCATGCAGTCTTTAAATGCCTTCCATTGCATATCCACCGTCAACCCTTTTAGAACTAATTGCCAGTCAATCATGGCCAATTCACGTCTCATACCCTCAAAGTTACCTTTCTTTAAGTTCAGAACCGTTGTTTCTGAATTAACAATGTCACTCTCCATCCTAATGAAGAACTCAACCATATTATGGTCACTCTTGCCCAAGGGGGCACGCACAACAAGTCTGCTAACTAACCCTTCCTCATTACTCAATACCCAGTCTAGAATAGCCTGCTCTCTCGTTGGTTCCTCTACATGTTGGTTTAGATAACTATCCCTCATACATTCCAAGAAATCCTCTTCCTCAGCACCCCTGCCAATTTGATTCACCCAATCTATATGTAGATTGAAGTCACCCATTATAACTGTTTTGCCTTTGTTGCACGCATTTCTAATTTCCTGTTTGATGCCATCCCCAACTTCACTACTACTGCTAGGTGGCCTGTACACAACACCCACCAGCGTTTTCTGCCCCTTAGTGTTTCGCAGCTCTACCCATACCGATTCCACATCCTCCAAGCTAATGTCCTTCCTTTCCACTGCGTTAATCTCCTCTCTAACCAGCAACGCTACCCCACCTCCTTTTCCATTCTCTCTATCCCTCCTGAATATTGAATATCCCTGGATGTTCAGCTCCCAGCCTTGGTCACCCTGGAGCCATGTCTCCGTGATCCCAACTATATCATAATCATTAATTGCTATCTGCACGTTCAACTCATCCACCTTATTACGAATGCTCCTTGCATTGAGACACAAAGCCTTCAGGCTTGTTTTTACAACGCTCTTACCCCTTATACAATTATGTTGAAAAGTGGCTCTTTTTGATTTTTCCCCTGGATTTGTCTGCCTGCCACTTTTACTTTTCACCTTGCTAACTATTGCTTCCGCCCGCATTTTACACCCCTCTGTTTCTCTGCTCACCCATTTAAGAACGCCACCACCTCTTATTCTCTGTTTATTATTGTTTTCTTCTTTCCCCCCTACATGTTGGGTCTGAGTGCTTTCCTTCTCTGCCTCCTGCCTCACACACTGTCTAATGGCATTCTCTATTTGAGTCCCTCCCCCCAACCATTCTAGTTTAAAGTCTCCCCAGTAGCCTTTGCAGATCTCCCCGCCAGGATATCGGTCCCCCTCTGGTTCAAGTGCAACCCATCCTTTTTGTACAGGTCGAACCTTCCACAAAAGAGGTCCCAATGATCCAGAAATTTGAATACCTGCCTTCTGCACCAGTCCTTCAGCCACGCATTTATCCTCCACCTCGCTCCATTCCAACTCTCACTGTCGCGTGGCACAGGCAGTAATCCCGAGATTGTTACCTTTGTTGTCCTTCTCTTTAACTCCCCTCCTAACTCCCTAAATTCTCCTTTCAGGACCTCTTCTCTTTTTTTACCTATGTCATTGTTACCTATATGTATCACGACCTCGGGCTCCTCTCCCTGCCCTTTCAGGATGTCTTGGACACGTTGAGACACATCACAGACCCTGGCACCAGGGAGGCAAACTACCATCCGGGTCTCCCGACTGCGTCCACAGAATCGCCTGTCTGACCCCCTAACTATAGAGTCCCCTATTAATATTGCCCTCCTCTTCTTTTCCTTACCCTTCTGAGCAACAGGACCAGTCTCTATACCGGAGGCCCGGCCGCTGTCGCTACCCCCAGGTAGGCTGTCCAGCCCAACAGTGCTCAAACAGGAGTACTTATTGTCAAGGTGTACAGCCACCGGGGTACTCTCTAGTCCCTGCCTGTGCCCCTTGCCTCTCCCAACCGTGATCCACTTGCCTGCCTCCTGTGGTGTTGGAGTGACCACATCCCTGTAACTCCTCTCAATGACTTCCTCGCTCTCCCTGACCAGACGGAGGTGATCGAGCTGCTGCTCCAGGTTCCTAATACGGTCCATTAGGAGCCCCATCTCGATACACCTGGCGCAGATGTGGACGTCTGGAGGGCTATCAGACTCCATGACTTCCCACATCTGACATCCAGAACAGTAAACTGCCCTGTCCCTCATACTCCCCTTACCCTGGATAGAATACAAAACAAACTGCTACAATACAAAACAAACTGCTACAATACAAAACAAACTGATACAATACAGTACAATCAGCAGGGATCTGACTCCCAATCAGCTGCTCCCTCTTGTCTGCATCCACCAATCAGCGGCTTCCTCAAACCCACTTGTATTTGAAGTGGAACTTGGAACATTACCGGTTTTCCGCGCTCCTTTTTAACTCCTACCGCTCGGGTGTAGCTCCTCCCTCTGCGACCTCTCCAACGGCTCTCGGGCCTCTGTAAGGAACAAGCCCCGCGCTCCTTTTTAACTCCTACCGCTCGGGTGTAGCTCCTCCCTCTGCGATCTCTCCAACGGCTCTCGGGCCAGAGGCTCCATCCGTGTCCTTGGGCTCCCACATTCTGCAAGCATCCCCGTCTCATCTGTCCTGTCATGTGTTCACCACGTCACGAAGATCTACACAGTCATCTGATCATTGCAAGAATCAACATGGGAGCCTTCAAAGATGACATTGTTCTCATTCCTAGGATAACGCTCAATTTGACAGAAGGCGAAGACATTCTCCTTCAGCGGACCCAATTCCACATTCAGTCAAGTTTTGCTATGACGATCCATAAAGCACAAGGACAAATCATGTCGAAAGTGTTGATATACCTCGAGAAACCAGTATTTCAGCATGGACAACTATATGTGGCTCTTAGCCGAGGAAAGATGAAGGAAAATGTCAAAGTTTTCCTGAAGGATGGAACATCGACCAAGAATGTTGTCATTAAACGCATGCTTGGTTGAACGATGACTTCTGAGGTAAATTGTCAGATTTTCTTCAAGTTAAAATTTGACCGCTCAATAATGTCTCTATATTAAAATTGTTTCTTTTTTTCCATCAACAGTAAAGAGACATCAAGAGGCAGTGAGCAGCAAAACACAACAAGAGGCACAAGAAGAAAGAACTGAACGGAATAAATCTCATCTTTAACGTTTAAATTGTTGTTATATTTTAAGTTATTCACATTTTAAGCTTTAATAAATCAATTTTCCACTTGCCATGCCCATCAGCTGTGCCTGCACAGTAACGCCAGCGTGTTCTACGTCACAATGGGAACCCAATGGGCGGGAATGGCTGCGCCGCCGGAAAGCCGCTAAGAGTGGGTGGGGGGGGGGTGTTGAGGGAAGATGGAGTGAGTGTGTGGGGGGGGGGAGGAAATGGCAAGGGGCGGAGTGGGGGGAGGGTGAGGGGGGACCAATGGGTCCCACTTAATCTAGTATGTTAAAAAATGAGCCAACCTGCACAGTTGGGGGCTATGGGGGAGTGGTGTAATATTGCATTGGGGGAACAGGGACCCAACAGGTCACACTTGGCCTAGTATATTACTAAATCTTTCATCTTGTCTGTGTGTGCATGCGTGCCTGCATTGGGGGAACAGATGATTGGTGGAACCTTACGTTAGGGAATGGTTTGCGTTGGGGAACCAGGCCTCCGGTGGGGCTATGGGTGAGTGGTCCAATATTGCGTTGGGGGAAAGGGTTGCATTGGGGGACCAATCCTCCCGTGTGACAGGGACTCAACGGGTCGCACTTGGTCCAGTATATTACTAAAACTCTAATCTGTGTGTGTGTGCGTGCATGCCTGCTATTCATGCCCTGAATTATGCCAAAATGGTACACGATATCACTACAATTTTTGGACCACCTTTCACACCATTGACCTGTGGTGTGGTGTATCAAGTTTTGTTCAGATTGATGGTATATTTTACATGTTATTCACTTTTTCATCTTCACAAAACCCCACTTTGAGAAAAATGACTTGAAGTTGCAGTGGCTGTTACAGCTATGGCATTACAATGGGATCACATTTATATAAACTGCCCCTGAGCAGTGCTCCACCCGACAATGACATCATAATGGGATCTCATTTACATAAACTGCCCGTGTGCAGTGTTCCAGCCCACAATGACTTCACAATGGGATCAGCAGCTTCCACCTCAAGGGGGTAGGGAGGGGAGAGGGGTGATGGAGGGAGGGAGGGAGGGAGTGAGATTTAAAAAAAAATCCGTTTAAATTAAATTCTTAGGGGGGGGGGTAGTGCGGCCTTTCCTGAAGCTTTAAGCCGCAGGTGCGGCGCGGATTTACCATCGCGGAGCTTGGGATCTTTTGCCGTGGATCGCCAGTGTTGGGGCCCCGATCGTGGGGCCTGGGGTCTTGAAGCAGCAGTCTCCGGTAAGAAGCGGCCAACTCGGGAGCTCCATCCCGACGTCCCGACGAGAGGGCTTGAAAAGCGGACCGTCGGCAACGGCCCCGTCAAAGGCCCTGATCACGGGTGAACAAAGGAGGAAGGTGACTGAAATGTATTGCCTTCCATCACAGTGAGGAATGTTGATTCCACTGTGGTGGATGTTTATGTTAAACTTTATTTTATGTGCTGTGTGTATTTTTGTTTTTTACTTAGTATGGCTGTATGGTAATTCAAATTTCACTGTACCTTAATTGGTACATGTAACAATTAAATGGAATCTTGAATAGGGGAGAGGTTTCATTTACAAAACCTCCCCTCCAAGACCACCTCCCATGAATCCACCTCCTCCCCCAGGAAGGAGCCAGTCTTCCTGACAGTTGTCGGTGATGTTTCAAGTCAGCGCCCTTCTTCAGACCCAAAACATCACCTATCAATGTTCTCCAGGGATGCTGCCTAAACCACTGAGTACTTTGTGTTGTCTCACTCTCTTTTATCATATCCCCACTTTCTGCCTCGTGTCCCACTGTCCAAATCGGTTCACGCACAGCTATATTTCCTCATCAGTTTACAGACACAGAGGTTGTCAGCTAAGAGCACATCAGGATTCAGGATCAAGGAAAGATCTCAATACTCACAAGATGCCGACTGGTCACATATACAGCCATGGGTAGAATTTGCCTAACTGTCCCATGAGAGAAGGGAAGCACTCAGACATAACATGTAGGGGGGAAGAAGAAACCAATAATAAACAGAATAAGAGGTGGTGGGTTTCTTAATTGTGTGAGCAGAGAAACAGAGGGGTGTAAAATGAGGGTAGAAGCAATAGGTAGCAAGGTGAAAAGTAAAAGTGGCAGGCAGACAAATCCAGGGCAAAAATCAAAAAGGACCACTTTTCAACATAATTGTATAAGGGGTAAGAGCGTTGTAAAAACAAGTCTGAAGGCTTTGTGTCTCAATGCAAGGAGCATTCGTAATAAGGTGGATGAGTTGAATGTGCAGATAGCTATTAATGATTATGATATAGTTGGGATCACGGAGACATGGTTCCAGGGTGACCAAGGCTGGGAGCTGAACATCCAGGGATATTCAATATCCAGGAGGGATAGACAGAAAGGAGAAGGAGGTGGGGTAGCGTTGCTGGTTAGAGAGGAGATTAACACAATAGAAAGGAAGGACATTAGCTTGGAGGATGTGGAATCGATATGGGTAGAGCTGCGAAACACTAAGGGGCAGAAAACGCCAGTGGGTGTTGTGTACAGGCCACCTAACAGTAGTAGTGGAGTTGGGGATGGCATCAAACAGGAAATTAGAAATGCGTGCAACAAAGGTAAAACAGTTATAATGGGTGACTTCAATCTACATATAGATTGGGTGAATCAAATTGGCAGGGGTGCTGAGGAAGAGGATTTCTTGGAATGTATGCGGGATAGTTTTCTGAACCAACATGTAGAGGAACCAACGAGAGAGCAGGCTATTCTAGACTGGGTATTGAGTAATGAGGAAGGGTTAGTTAGCAGTCTTGTTGTGCGTGGCCCCTTGGGCAAGAGTGACCATAATATGGTTGAGTTCTTCATTAGGACGGAGAGTGACATTGTTCATTCAGAAACAAGGGTCCTGAACTTAAAGAAAGGTAACTTTGAGGGTATGAGACGTGAATTGGCCAAGATAGACTGGCAATTGATTCTTAAAGGGTTGACGGTGGATATGCAATGGAAGGCATTTAAAGACTGCATGGATGAACTACAACAATTGTTCATCCCAGTTTGGCAAAAGAATAAATCAGGGCAGGTAGTGCATCCGTGGATAACAAGGGAAATAGTAAGATTAAACGAGAACTTACCAGTTTGAAGTTTGATCTTTATTTTATGAGGAGTTACGATGAGGGACTACGTGAAGAAGAGCCCGTCCAGCCGCACACGCGTCAATCTTTAAAGCAGCGGTGTGAAATCAAAGACAACAATTACTGAAGTATGATAGTAAGATACGTAAAGACTAGAACTACCAGTTCGATCTTTATGAGGGTTGGGAGCGGAGGGCACGTAGTCCCTCATCGTAACTCCTCATAAAATAAAGATCAAACTTCAAACTGGTAAGTTCTCATTTAATCTTACTATTTTACTTCGGAGTCACGTGAGTGACTACGTGAAGATTTCAAAGCTCTGTGATTTCACGCCGTAGATTCAAATCCAGGCGTCTCACTGCATTGATTGACTCTAAATAAGTAAAGCAATCAACAATGCACAACCACAACATGGATGCAACCAGTTAATGGTTAATTTATCACCACAATAATAACCCCTTTATCACAAGGGGAAACTTAATACTGAATCCAAAACAGCACCACCAAATAACCACAGGTACTATAATCTCCTTATGGTAATAGTTGTGAAACATCCTTTTACTTTGTCCTGCGGCCGTGAGGATATGTTCTATTGGAACATCCAAATCCTTGGCCGCCGATGTTGATGGTGCCCTGGTGGAATGAGATTTAAATTTGTCAGTATCAATACCTGCATCAAACAACACCTGCTTCAGCCATCTTGAAATAGTCTGAACCAACACTTTCTTATGCAGTTATTTATGGCTGATAAAGAATGCTGATACTGCACCTCTTAAGGTTCTGGTGGCTTCAATGTAACATCATAAATGTGATACTACACATAGATGTGGATCCGTAGGATATGCTGAAAACCCCAACTTACATCCTGTGATTCCAGGTCTACTCTGTTTAAGCAAATCATAGGGATAGAACATAATAGTATCTGTTGCTATTTCCATCATGTCCATTCGTAGTTTCTGCAATGTTTGCACTCTCTGTGCTGAAAGCAGTGCCCTGAGCATGACTACCTTCATGGTAATTTAGGCCAAGGACAGCGCTGCAATAGGAGTCCATTGACAAAAGAGCATTAACACATCTCTTACATTCCAGATTTCTGTATACCTGTGTCTAGGAGGCTTAGAATTGAAAATTCCCTTCATAAATCTAGAGACCAAAGGGTGTGACCCTACAAGATTGTGTTCTGATTCCCTCCATAGATATGCAGAGAGGGCACTCCTTGCAGTATTGATAGCACTATAGCTTAACTGCCAATCAAAATAAAGAGTTGACAGAAACTCTAACACGTCTGAGATGTCTGCAGTGTGATATGTAATATTCTGCCTTAAGCAAAACATATCCCATTTCCTTATGTAAGAAATGTCCTGCTTCTGGGTACTATCCCTCCAGGTTGCCGCAATAACATCCACAGTATGATCTGATAGTCCTCTTCCGAGATATGGCACTCCTTAGAATCTGCAAATCAACAAACCAATACGATTATGTAAAGGATGTGAATCATCAGTTATAGAGTGCACAAACAGGTTAATTCTGTTTGGGAAAATCATAAGAGGCTTTGTGATCATTTTTAACACCAGTGGGTACCATGGTTGTTTAGGTCCAATCTGGTACCACCAATACTCCCGAAGCGGAGTCCTGTTTGATCTTATGTATACACTGACTAAATGAGGCAAAATTGAGAAAATGTATACAAAAACATTCTACCCCAATACAGCGAGAAACATCCACCGCTACTGCCCCAGGATTAGGTTCCCATGACACATATTTAGGTAATTGGTGGTTAAGTCTGAATGCAAACAAGTCAATCTATGGCATCCCCAAGCGTGCAACAATATTATTAAGTTTGTCACGATCCAACATCCATTCTGTATTGTCATTGAATTTACGTGACCTTGAGTCTGCAACTATTTTGAATCTACCTGGTAGGTAGATTGCCTAAACCAAATATTTCAGGTAAAAACACCAGGCCCAGATCACGTTAGCCAATCTATCACAAGATTCTGACTTAATACCACTCAAATGATTAACATATGTTTCTATTCCATAGTGTTGCTGTACCTAAACATGCAAACTTTGCATATTAGAGCAATAAGCTTTAGGCCCATAAAATATTCCTAAAACTCTCAATAAATGATCCCTTATTATTGGATCAAAGGTACTTTCTCCACATTCCATCTACCTCCACAGCTGGAAATACTTATAAGTATCACCCCAACCTAGAGCACTAAAATTAGTCTGTAGAGTAATGGAAGATGTTTCAACCAGGATCTCTCTGGAAGCATTTGAAACACTCAGGATCCACCATAGTATTCCAGTAATAACTGCAACTGGCAATATATGGGCCTGGCAAAATGCCCTGAATGTATTCTCAATGCCTGTACCTATGCTTGCTGTAAATGCTGGTAATGCAGCGATCTAAATTGTGCAGCCGAAAATAAGCAAATACTTTGCAAAGCAGGCTTGCTACCTGCCTAATTGAGGGTTGGTGCTCTGTAATGAGCTTAATACAACTTCCAATTAAATGCAGCCTTTATTCTTGGGCGGAATCACTACCATGTGTTCTCATTTAATAATGAAACCCAAGTAATCAATTACTGTGCTTGGTAATAGTTTGGATTTATCTGGATAGATAATGAATCCCAGCCTCTCCAAAGTGAGCTTGATTCTTGACACTCGTGGTTCTGTTGTAGCCCGAGTGTTTCCTACAATCAGAATATATCAAAATAGGCCGTTACCAAATGGCCCTGAGCTCTTAGTAGTGCTAAGATTGGTTCCAACAACCTGGCAAAGAGTCTCAGAGCTGAGGCTAAACCTTAATACAATGCTTTAAATTGCCATAATTAACTCATCCAGTTAATTTTAAATATCTATGATTATTACCATATACAGCCACACAGTAATATGCATCTTAAGATCTATGCTAGCCATATAGCATTTTCTTGAAATTGGCTGTATAGTATTGGCAAATGTCTCCAAAACTGTTTTAAATTTTTTTTTAATATACTGTACAAAAAAGGGTTAAGACTTGTCAGATCTAGAATAATTCTACACCCACCATCCTTATTTGCTCTAATAAAACACTTGGCATAAATTGGTGGTGATGGTGAACTGACTTCTTAATTATCCCTTTTACACAATATTTTATGTTCTGCCTGAATCTGCATATTCTTTTATTTTGAGAAATATGTGTCCGGTTTGAAATATGCTGAGTAGGAGAATCCAAATATGGGTAGAATTCAATTCTAAACCCCTCAATACTGTACAGTATAAATACATCAGATCGCCATTCTTTTAGGAAGAATTGTAATCTTCCCCAACTTGTAAGTGTAAAACATTAATATGTCTCTTACAGAACCAGACCCCCTACTTCACTGGCTCTCCTGTAGGCAATTGTTATCCCCTGATCTTAGTGGGAATATTGTAACCTCCACATACTTCAGGAGGAGTGCGCCAATAATGCAAATATGGGAAAGACCGATTTGATCCTTCACTGTCCCCAGTCACCACACATTGGTAGGGAAAACTGCCTTTGATTTGATCTGCCAATCACCGACGGCTTCATCGAGGTCTTTTACCCTTTTTTGGCTAGATTCTTTCCAAAACAGATTTTAGGCAATTAAATATTAGATGGTTTACAGAGCCCCGCAAACTTAGGGTATATGTTAGGTCTTATAGCACTTTTATAAATACAGTTTCTTTCAAAGTGCGCACTACACAAGAGTGCTAAGTCAACCTTGTTGTGATACAGATACGTGCTCTCCATCCAAACCTCTGGCCAAAGCCGTAATGCCTGACCAACAATTTCAACCCACTCTGTCATTGGTTTTTTTTTTTTCCATATTATTTATTTATTTATTATTTTTTTGACAGCTCATGCATGGTAAGAACCTGGAGCTGCTGGGAGAGCAAGTAATTTATTGACATTGCTAATTTATCTCCCAATGGTTCCCCTGATAGTTTTGGAACCACAAATTTTATATATTGTGCCAAACCTGGTCCTTTAGGCTCTGTTATTGGGCTCTGGTCCTCATATGATTCATCTCTGAATCTTTGCGTAAAATAATCCTCCTCATGCAGGGGGCGAATTGGCATCCTGCTTCAGGTGTTTCTAGCGCTGGCTCACCCATAGGCCTACGCATAGTAAACCCTTTCCCAGGTGCTCACCGCGTGGGCTCTCCTGTAGGCCCATGCATAGGCAGCCCTCTTTCAGGTGCAGCTGGCGCTCGCTCACCTGTAGGCCAACGCTTAAACTGTCTTTCTCCAGACATAGTTGGCGCTGGCTCTCCTGTAGACCAACGCATAAAAATGCCCTTATCCAGGCATTGCTCACATTGGCTCTCCTGTAGGCAAGCGCTGAGCCAGACCTTTCCAAGTACTCTGAAGAAGGGTTTCGGCCCGAAACGTTGCCTATTTCCTTCGCTCCATAGATGCTGCTGCACCCGCTGAGTTTCTCCAGCATTTTTGTGTACTTTCCAAGTACTCCCTGCGCTGGCTCTCCCTTAGGCCAACGCTGAGCCGGACCTTCCAAAGCACTCCATCCGCTGGCTCTCCTGTAGGCCAACGCTAAGCCCGGACCTTCCCCAGGCACTCCCTGCGCTGGCTCTCCTATAGGCCAACGCTAAGCCGGACCTTCCCCAGGCATTCCCTGCGCTGCCTCTCCCAACGCGGACCCGAATAGACAAAATGTATGCCTGAGTCGGGGATCCTCCGGTCTGACTCCTCAGAGTCTACTGGCCACCTGGCCTTTTGTCTCTTGTGCCCTAATGGCGCTACAACAGTATATTTTTAAACCATATTTTAAATGTCGATGGCCTTGCTGCCACCGACTCCTCAAAAAGGCGCCCGCTACTCGCAAACCCGCGGTCTTTCTCGAGTTTACCTGCGGTACGCGTCTAACATCCTTTCTCCATTCTGACTTGTGTTGTTCCAACTGCAAGTTCTCTGAAGAAAACGACCTGAAAAACGTATGTAAACACTTACCTTCAGGCTTTTTACTTACCGGTTTGGAGGAGCTCTGCTCACTCCAAACACACGGTCGCTGCACTATGCATCTGACGATATGACGTGTGCGGCTGGACGGGCTCTTCTTCACGTACTCACTCACGTGACCGAAGGAAAATCAGGGATAGTATCAAAACAAAAGATGAAGCGTACTAATTAGCCAGAAAAAGCAGCCTACCAGAGGACTGGGAGAAATTCAGCGTCCAGCAGAAGAGGACAAAGGGCTTAATTAGGAAAGGGAAAATAGATTATGAAAGAAAACTGGCAGGGAACATAAAAACTGACTGCAAAAGTTTTTATAGATATGTGAAGAGAAAAAGAATAGTTAAAACAAATGTAGGTTCCTTGCAGTCAGAAACAGGCAAATTGATCATGGGGAACAAGGACCTGGCAGACCAATTGAATAACTACTTTGGTTCCGGCTTCACTAAGGAAGACATAAATAATCTGCCGGAAATAGCAGGGGACCGGGGTTCAAATGAGATGGAGGAACTGAGTGAAATCCAGGTTAGCCGGGAAGTGGTGTTAGGTAAATTGAATGGATTAAAGGCCGATAAATCCCCAGGGCCAGATAGGCTGCATCTCAGAGTACTTAAGGAAGTAGCCCCAGAAATAGTGGATGCATTAGTGATCATTTTTCAAAACTCTTTCGATTCTGAAGTAGTTCCTGAGATTTGGAGGGTAGCTAATGTAACCCCACTTTTTAAAAAGGGAGGGAGAGAGAAAACGGGGAATTACAGACCAGTTAGTCTAACATCGGTAGTGGGGAAACTGCTAGAGTCAGTTATTAAAGATGGGATAGCAGCACATTTGGAAAGTGGTGAAATCATTGGATAAAGTCAGCATGGATTTACGAAAAGTAAATCATGTCAGACGAATCTTATAGAATTTTTCGAGGATGTAACTAGTAGAGTGGATAAGGGAGAACCAGTGGATGTGTTATATCTGGACTTTCAGAAGGCTTTCGACAAGGTCCCACATAAGAGATTAGTATAAAAAGTTAAAGCACTTGGTATTGGGGGTTCCGTATTGATGTGGATAGAGAACTGGCTGGCAAACAGGAAGCAAAGAGTAGGAGTAAACGGGTCCTTTTCAGAATGGCAGGCAGTGACTAGTGGGGTACCGCAAGGCTCAGTGCTGGGACCCCAGCTATTTACAATATATATTAATGATTTGGACAAGGGAATTGAATGAAACATCTCCAAGTTTGCGGATGACACGAAGCTGGGGGGCAGTGTTAGCTGTGAGGAGGATGCTAGGAGGCTGCAAGGTGACTTGGATAGGCTGGGTGAGTGGGCAAATGCATGGCAGATGCAGTATAATGTGGATAAATGTGAGGTTATCCACTTTGGTGGCAAAAACAGGAAAGTAGACCATTATCTGAATAGTGTCCGATTAGGAAAAGGGGAGATGCAACGAGACCTGGGTGTCATGGTACACCAGTCATTGAAAGTAGGCATGCAGGTGCAGCAGGCAGTGAAGAAAGCGAATGGTGTTAGCATTCATAGCAAAAGGATTTGAGTATAGGAGCAGGGAGGTTCTACTGCAGTTGTACAGGGTCTTGGTAAGACCACATCTGGAGTATTGCGTACAGTTTTGGTTTCCAAATCTGAGGAAAGACATTCTTTCCATAGAGGGAGTACAGAAAAGGTTCACCAGACTGATTCCTGGGATGTCAGGACTTTCATATGAAGAAAGACTGGATAGACTCGGCTTGTACTCACTAGAATTTAGAAGATTGAGGGGGGATCTTATAGAAACTTACAAAATTCTTAAGGGACAGGCTAGATGCAGGAAGATTGTTCCCGATGTTGGGGAAGTCCAGGACAAGGGGTCACAGTTTAAGGATATGGGGGAAATCTTTTAGGACCGAGATGAGAAAAACATTTTTCATACAGAGAGTGGTGAATCTGTGGAATTCTCTGCCACAGAAGGTAGTTATGGCCAGTTCATTGGCTATATTTAAGAGGGAGTTAGATGTGGCCCTTGTGGCTAACGGGATCAGGGGGTATGGAGAGAAGACAGGTACAGGATACTGAGTTGGATGATCAGCCATGATCATATTGAATGGCGGTGCAGGCTCGACGGGCTGAATGGCCTACATCTGCACCTATTTTCTATGATTCTATGTTTCTATTAGGCAGATTCAGACTGTCATTGACATTCGGACATCAGTGGGGCATTGAGGCAGCTTTAATTAATGCATTCAAACAGGAACTTAGTAAAGACTTAAAAAGAAAATGATGGAGAGAGGGCAGAGGAATGGGACTAGTTGGATCGTTCTTGCATCGGGTCAACATCATAGAGTCAGCATAGACAATGGGATGAATATAAACACAAAGTGCTGGAGTAACTCAGCGGGACAGGCAGCAGCTCTGGAGAGAAGCAATGGGTGACGTTTCGGGTCGAGACCCTTCTTCAGACTGATTTCAGGGGAGTGGGAAACACAGAGACGTGGAAGGGCAAGGTGTGAAAACAAGATATCAAAGGGGGCGAAGTTCAAGGAAAATGTAAAATAGATGATTGTCAGCTCGGGGAAGGTGACAACAAAGCAAACAGAGATAAAATGTAACCAGTATGATGGGGGAGGGATGGAGAGAGAGGGAAAGCAAGGGTTACGTGAAGTTAGAGAAGTCAATGTTCATACTGCTGGGGTGTAAGCTGCCCAAGCAAAATATGAGGTACTGTTCCTCCAATTTGCGCTGGGCCTCACTCTGACAATGGAGGTGGCCCAGGACAGAAAGGTCAGTGTGGGAATGGGAGGGGGAGTTAAAGTGTTTAGCAACTGAGTGATCATATATATAGTCTAGGCAGACTGAGTGTTCAGCAAAACGATCGCCGAGGTTGTGCTTGGTCTCGCCGATATATAGGAGTCCGCGCCTGAAACAGCGGATACAGTAGAGGAGGTTGGAGGAAGCGCAAGTGAACCTCTGCCTCACCTGAAAGGACTGCTGGGGTCCTTGGATGGAGTCGAGGGAGGAGGTATAGGGACAGGTGTTGCATCTCCTGTGATTGCAGGGGAAAGTATCTGGGGAGAGGGTGGTGTGGATGGGAAGGGATGAGTTAACCAGGGAGTTGTGCAAAGAACGGCCTCTGTGGAAAGTAGAAAGGGGTGGAGATAGGAAGATGTGGCTAGTGGTGGGATCTCATTGGAGGTGGCAAAAATGTTGTATGTGACGGCTGTTAGGGTGAAAGCTCCAAACTAGGGGGACTCTGTCTCTGTTGCGACTGGGCAATGGGTTTATGTCCTCTGTGCTGGTATCTTTCTGTGGTTCTGTAACTCCACGTCTAAAAAATTGACCACCCTAACCTTAACCCAATGCTTCCTGAGAGCCACACCTCTCTTAAGATCCCCTCTACCATGCCAAGCTGTGTGGATGAGGATGACAGCAGATTACACAAAGAGTAATGCATACATATTGGCAGGATGACACAAAGCTGGGTGGCAGTGTGAACTGTGAGGAGGATGCTATGAGGATGCAGGGGGACTTGGACAGGTTGGGGGAGTGGGCAGATGCATGGCAGATGAAGTTTAATGTGGATAAATGTGATGTTATCCACTTTGGTAGCAAAAACAGGAAGGCAGATTACTATCTAAATGGCATTAAGTTGGGAAAAGGAGAAGTACAACTGGATCTGGGGGTCCTTGTACATCAGTCTATGAAAGGTAACATGCAGGTACAGCAGGCAGTGAAGAAAGCGAATGGCATGTTGGCCTTCATAACAAGAGGAGTCAAGTATAGGAGCAAAGAGGTTCTTCTGCAGTTGTACAGGGCCCTAGTGAGACCACACCTGGAGTATTATGTGCAGTTTTGGTCCCCTAATTTGCTATTGAGGGAGTGCAGCGTAGGTTTACAAAGTTAATTCCCGGGATGGCGGGACTGTCATATGCTGAGAGAATGGAGCGGCTGGGCTTGTACACTCTGGAGTTTAGAAGGATGAGAGGGAATCTTATTGAAACATATAAGATTGTTAAAGGTTTGGACATGCTAGAGGCAGGAAACATGTTCCCGATGTTGGGAGAGTCTAGAACCAGGGGCCACAGTTTAAAAATAAGGGGTAAGCCATTTAGAATGGAGATGAGGAAACACTTTTTCTCACAGAGAGTGGTGAGTCTGTGGAATTCTCTGCCTCAGAGGGCGGTGGAGGCTGGTTCTCTGGATACTTTCAAGAGAGAGCTAGATAGAGCTCTTAAAGATAGCAGAGTCAGGGGATATGGGAAGAAGGCAGGAATGGGGTACTGATTGGGGATGATCAGCCATGATCACATTGAATGGCGGTGCTGGTTCGAAGAGTGAATGGCCTACTCCAGCACCTATTGTCTATTGTCTATTGTCTATTGTCTATTGAATAGAAAGATGACTTATTATTTGGAAGGTGAAAGTCTAGGTGGGTAGAATAACATGATCTCAGAATGCAAATATACCAATATTGCAATTTAGCTCCAAATGTTAACAAGGATAAAAAGAAAAAAAAACAAAAAGACTTGACCAGTAGGGATGTTATATTAAATCTGCATCAATCCATGGTTAGAGCGCATTTAGAATAATGCAGTTCTAGTTGCACTGTAATTCGAAGGATAGAGAGGCAGTGGTGAGTGTGCAGTGAAAATGTATAAGGATGATAGCTGAAATGCCAGGGCATACATCGGGAAAGGGTGAACAGATTAGGTTTCTCTTCCCTTGAGAATTGAATGGCAAGGGCTGACATACTGTAGCAGAGATCTCTAACATAATGATAGAGTTTGGTAGAGAGATGCAGATATGGTGCAAGTGTGGCTGTGGTTTAGTTTAGTTTGGAGATACAGCACGGAACCAGACCCTTCGGCCCACCGAGTCCGCACCGACCAGCGATCCCCACACATTAACACTACCCTACACATACTAGGGACAATTTACATTTCGACCAAGCCAATTAACCTACAAACCTGAACGTCTTTGGAGTGTGAGAAGAAACCAAAAATCTTGGATGAAAACCCACGCAGTCACGGGGAGAACGCACAAGCTCCATACAGACAGCACCCGTGGTCAGGATCGAACCCAGTTCTCTGGCTCTGCAAGCGCTGGAAGGCCACAAGTCTACCACTGCACCACCTTGCTGCCCCTTGTGGGAAGAGTATAATCAGAGACAATAAAATAAGATCCAATAGAGAATTCAGAAAGAAGTACCACTGCCAAGGTCCTGGTGAGAAGGTGGAGAATGGGAAGCTCCCACACGGAAGGGTTGAGGGAAATAGGATGGATGCATCTGAGGGCAAGCTGGACAATTATATGAAGGAAAAAAAAATGAATAGAGAGTTCAGTAGATAATTGTATATCAGTAAGCACAGGTGGAAGCTCAAGTGGAGCATAAATACCAGTGTGGCTTCTGCGTTGTAAATAATGCTCTGTAAAAGCTGGCTGCCACTGTGCCTGAGTTACTCCAGCACTCTGTCCTCCTAATCAAACCTGTCCTATGATTTTTCATTGGAGAATCCAATAATCCCTTCAGAGGTGCTAATTGTGAAGGACGTCAAGGTAGTATCAATACTGTGGAAACTCCTATTGGGGTCAAAACCACCAAATTCTCACCTTTCCAAAAAATAAACACAAAGTGCTGGAGTAACACAGCATCTCTGGAGAACATGGATAGGTGACGTTTCAAATTTGGACCCTTCTTCAGACTATACCCCCATGTCCAGTCCCTTCCCACCTCTGTCCAAGGCACCTCACACGCTATTCAACTCTTCAATATCTTTCAATTTCTAGGACCCCATTGCCTCATTTATTTTTATTGTGTCTTTTTCCGTAAGCCAGCATCTGCAGTTCCTTGTTTCTAAATGCTCACCTTTGTTCCCAAAGTACAACACCCGGAACAATGTCATTGAAAAATTGGCAAACAGCTCATTTGGAAGTGACCCAACAACAATCCGCACTGCAGCCCTGGTGCTCTGTTTCTCAGTGGCAGAATATGCAAGCCCCGTCAGGAACCGCTCTAAACATGCACGCAAGGTGGACTCTGCATTGAACACTGCCTGCAGGAAAACCACACGATGCCTGAAGCCAACAAAGGTTGAACATCTGTACGAGCTGGCTGGCATCGACGAACCATCTCGAAGACATGATCGGGCAGCTGCAGTAGAACGCTTCATTGTGGACACAGACCCCCGTCACCCCTTGCACAATCACCAACATGCCAAGAAACGCTTGAAGAGTCAGAACAGCTTCATGGAACTAGAGCCAACCGTGCCAGGAACCAAAACCAAACCACAGATGGCACCAGGACATCACTTGTCTTATACTACCTGGAAAGCCCTAAACCGCCTTGTAGATTTGTTTATGCATGCAACCAATCATATATAGGTTAGCATCACTAACCCCGCCTTACTGTATCATTTATATTAACACCCACTTCCTATGCTACGCAGTTCGGGTAGCAGACAGGATGCAGTGACAACTAACATGCTACTGTGCTGTTAAGTCTGTATGTAGATTAAAGATGATCTTAAATTACATGCCGTGTAAATGTTATATTTACATGGTGTCAGAAGTGGGATAGTGGGGGCGCCTAACGGTATAGTTCAAGACTTTTGGATTGATGCACACACAGATTTCATTTTTATCCTTCTTGAGAGTAGCAACCATGGTGGACATCCAATCGGTGGGCTCACTGACTGCTTCCAGCACGCCCATGGAGACCATGTTTTTTAACATGGATTCAACCCTGTCCTTCATGGCATGTGACACACGGTTTGGTGCACGAACAACAGGTACCACGTTAGGGTCGGTGGATATCTTGTAGGTCACAGGCAGCTTGCCTAGTTTGTCATCGAACAGATCAGGGTATTCTTTTATCGGGTCCATTGATATCAGCAGCTTGTGGACCGTTTTGTCAAACAAAATCAGTCCTAAATCTTGGCATGCATGGTTGCCCAATAGAGTCACAGAATTAGGTTTCAAGACGTAGAAGGTCAAATCCCTTGTAGTTTTTTTCAGCACACATTTAAAAGTGGCTCTTCCCAGTGGTACCAGCACTCCACCCCGTGAGCATGCAAAGTGGAGCTGTCCGCAATCAGGAGCTCATTATTTCTTATCTTGTTGTAGAGGTTGATAGACATTACATTGACCTTGGCACCTGTGTCTAATTTAGCCTGAAAGTTGAAGTTGTTGACAGTTACCAAAACTGTATGGTCGGGAAACTTGCCAGCTGCATGTTGGAGTGAATACACGTTTGACTCCCCTTGCGAATTAATTGGACTGGTGTCGGGGGCAGTGTCGAGCTGGAATTGGGAGTTGGAGTTGTTTTTGTCTTGCAACAACATGTTTAGATTAGGTCTGGGACAGAAGGGCTTCTTCCCACGAGCACGACAGGCAGCTGGTTCATTTTCTTACAATAGTTACAGGCCTTCCATAAGCAGGACATGGCGATTGCCTGTTATGCAGATAATTACAATTGGGGCATCTTTTGGGAGGCTCACTATTAGATGCCGGGTTGGCCTGGGTCATAAATTTTGTGTTTTCTGTCTGAGCTCGCGGTCTATTAAATCCAGTCAGATTAATGGTTTTGGTATCTGCCCCGCGCTGACTGTTTAATGGGTCAATGATTTCTGCCATTCGACAAGCATGCGCAGCTTTGTCTAAACGTTGGAGCTGCACCAGCCCGCCTGCAATGCATGATGATGCAGCTCCAACGTTTCGACTTTACCCTTGTTTACAAAAAGGGCACAGACATGCACGTTGCGTATACTCTCTCTCGTGCACCTCAAGCATCCTGCGAATGACACCCCTATGAACGGGAAGAGTTTATGGTCCTCGGCATTGACTTTGTTCCTACTAAACAACTGCGGTGCCTAGCCGAACACACTGTCGCTGACGCCACCCTCCAAATACTCTCATCAGTGATCAAAAGGGGTTGGCCAGACAGACGCTCTAGCGCATCAACAGAGGCGCAGCCATTCTTCTTAGTCCGCGATGAACTGGTCATACAGGATGATGTCATAGTTAAAGGCCATAAAGTCGTGGTCCCCTCATCACTACGTGAGGAATACTACAAAGAGGCACACAGCGGTCACCCGGGAGTCGATGCCACACTGACCCACGCACAGAACCTGTTCTACTGGCCTGGGATGGTCAAGTACATACGGGACCGTATAGCCTCTTGCCCCACCTGCAACAGTCTTGCACCGCACCAGCAGAGACAGCCCCTACTGCAACAACCTCCACCAGCTCTGCCCTGGACGTCAGTGGCGGCAGACATTTTCGAATGGCGCGGTGATCACTACCTCGTCCTCGTCGACTCATTTTCAAACTGGTTTGAACTCGACCTCCTGACCTCCATCACATCTGAGATGGTCATCCGAAAACTAAAGAAACACTTCTCCACATTCGGCTCACCCGTCCGTTTGCAGACCGACAACAGAAGACAGTTTACCAGCCATGAGTTCAAGCTCTTTGCCAACCGATGGAATTTCCACCACGTCATGAGCAGCCCTGAGTACACACAGAGTAACGGACTCGCTGAACGGGCTGTCAGAAGCGCTAAACAACTGATGGAACGATCGCGCCTGGCCAATTCAGATGTGTACCTTGGTCTCCTGAATCTCAGAAACATTGCCAGAGACGGGACCCTGAGATCACCAGCCCAGCGACTGATGTCAAGAACAACAAGACCTCCAATTCCGATTGCTCAGCAGAAGCTGATACCTCAAGTGCTGAAGCTTGCTTCAATCCAAAAGTGTATTCAGGAGAAACACGATATTCAGAAACGGTCGCATGACAAATCGTGCAAGCCCCTCCTGCCTCTGCTGCCGGGCCAGGTTATTCGTTTACAAACTTCTATGGGACATTCCCGTCTGGGCACTGTTGTCGGCCTAGCTGACGAACCACGGTCTTACTTTGTGGACGATGAGGGAACAGTCTACCGCAGAAGTCGTCAACATTTGCTTGCTGTGCGGGAACCCCGTCCGCCGCCAGCCGGACCCTATGCTCCACCACTTCAGTTCCAGCCGTTCGTTGCCGAACTTTCTACCGATCCCCGCATGCCCCATACTCCTCGCATGTCCCATACTCCTCCACTAGCAGCGGCCGTGACTAACCATGGGATTACCCCTCCTGCACACTTCCCCTTTCGGCCACCACAAGTCTCTCCCGCGGCTTTCTCGCTTCCGGGTTCACCCCCTCCCTCTAATCTTTCCGGTGAAGGAGGTGAGGGTTTGGTCCGTACGCGTTCGAGCCGCATTAGTAGACCGCCTGATAGATATGGTGAATTTGTTTAACTTTAATGGTATGGGTGCACTATACTTACTCTTTAAGGGGGAAGGATGTAGATTGGTTTATGCATGCAACCAATCATATATAGGTTAGCATCATTAACCCCGTCTTACTGTATTTTTTATATTAACACCCACTTCCTATGCTACGCAGTTCAGGTAGCAAACAGGATGCAGTGACAACTAAAGGGCCTGTCCCACGGGCATGCGACTCCATGCGGCAAACGCGACCTAACCGCAAGCGGGGGCCGCGCGGAGGTCGAGTGATCCCCGTACATGGCCGATCCCACCAGCATGCGGCTGCATGCGGCAAGCGCTACCAAATCGGAAGCGGGGACCGCGCGGAGGTCGAGTGCCGTCAAGACGGTGTGTACGGCCGTTGATGCGGCTGCATCCGGCATCGAGGCGGTGCGCACGGCCTCGATGCAGCTGCGTCCGGCGTCGAGGCGGTGCGCACGGCCTCGATGCGGCGCGCACGGCCGTTGATGCGGTGCGCACGGCCTCGATGCGGCTGCGGGGCGGCAGGCCGTTGTCGCACGGAATTTTTGAACAGTGTCAGTTTTTCGGAGCCCCGCGTGATGTCGGGACCAGCTCCGCACAACTCCATGCGGCTCCTGCGATCGAAGTGGGACCGGCCCCGCAACCTCAGCGCGGCCCCCGCACGGCACCCGCTTGCGGTTAGGTCGCGCTTGTCGCATGGAGTCGCATGCCCGTGGGACAGGCCTTTAACATGCTACTGTGCTGTTAAGTCTGTATGTAGATTAAAGATGATCTTAAATTACATGCCGTGTAAATGTCATATTTACACGCCTCCACACTGGAGTGGGGCGTTGTGGACTCAACCTGTAGAAGTGGGGCCTCTCAGACTCTGACAATTGCAACTGGGGAGAGGTACAGACAACGGCCCACCTACTGACTTGCGGCAGAGAGGCACGCACTACGGACAATCTCCGCAGAGGCACAGATGTGGCACTGGCTGTGGCAAAGCGATGGCAGAACGCCGTCTGACACACGAGCGGACCTTTGTTCCATTGGTGAGTTCCAGGACGTCCTGGATGATATTGCCCCTCAATAATTTCACACTGTCGCCCTTTTCCATACTGCGCTATTATTATTTTAAAGTTGTGCATACCCCTCTCCAGGAGGTTACCCAATTGCAGCCTGTTCAATACCTGTATTACGTTTCTAAGGCAACAACAAGCTTTGCAGATTTCATAAGTTCATCAGTTACAGGAGCAGAATTAGGCCATTCGGCCGATCAAGTCTACTCCGCCATTCAATTGTGGCTGATCTATCTCTCCCTCTCAACCCCATTCTCCTGCCTTCTCCCCATAACCCCTGACACCCGTACTAATCAAGAATCTGTCAATCACCGCCTTAAAAATACCCATTGACTTGGCCTCCACAAGCCATCTGTGGCAATGAATGCCACAGCTTCACCATCTCCTGTTTAAGCTCCTGTTGTTACCACAGCATAGCCACTCACAGGGGTTAAAGTTCCTCACATTGTGATTATCACAGATGTTTAAAACCAACTTTGTAAAACTTTGGAGGTACACAAAAATGCTGGAGAAACTCAGCGGGTGCAGCAGCATCTATGGAGCGAAGGAAATAGGCAACGTTTTGGGCCGAAACCCTTCTTCAGACTGAAGAAGGATTTCGGCCTGAAACGTTGCCTATTTCCTTCGCTCCATAGATGCTGCTGCACCCGCTGAGTTTCTCCAGCATTTTTGTTTACCTTCGATTTTCCAGCATCTGCAGTTCCTTCTTTAACACTTTGTAAAACTTTGTATGTGTTTATGTGGAATGTGAACCTTTGTTCTTCAAGTGACCTTTGACTGTTAGTCACAGTCATCACTTTTACTGTACCACCAGCCTCCTTTGAAATCCACTTCCCTAAGATGAAACTGAAAATATTTTATAAATATTAACCCATGGTTAGATAATTTAATATGTTTCAAATAATTTACAGCATGTGGTCGCTTTGGTTTCTTTGGCAATGCAGCACGGAAACAGGCCCTTCTGCCCACCGAGTCCATGCTAACCATCAATCACCTGTTCCCACAAGTTCCATGTTATCCCACTTTCTCATCCCTTCCCTACACACTAGAGGCAATTTTACAGTGGGCCAACTAACATACAAACCCGCACGTCTTTGGGATGTGGGAGGGAACAGGAGAACCCGGAGGAAACGCACATTGTCAGAGGGAGAACGTACAAACTCCACAAGGGATATGGGGAGAAGGCAGGAACGGGGTACTGATTGGGGATGATCAGCCATGATCACATTGAATGGCGGTGCTGGCTCGAAGGGCCGAATGGCCTACTCCTGCACCTATTGTCTATTGTCTATTGTCTTGGATCGAACCTGGGTCTCTGGTGCTGAGAGGCAGTGGCTCTCTATCTGCGCCACTGTGCCGTCCACTGTGTTTTATCAAAGAGCATACACACATATCACCTAATATCAGATGAAAAGCACTTACATTCTTTAAATTTAAACTGCTATTTACACCACACCTTTATAAATCTGAGCAACAAATGAACTCAGACGATCTCTGCTTTTGTGTTTCTAACTCCAATGTTAGAGTGCATGCAGGATGATGCTGACATCCTGGGGATACTGAGATTAATCTCACGTTGGCTTTGAGGTGTGAGGCGTGAGGTGTGCGGACGTGCCTCTTTCTCGTGTGTGGGAGAGGGGTGGGAGGCAGCTGGCTGCTCTTCTGCGGAGGGTTGTGGAGACTCCACTCTATGAGCGGTGCATCTGCAGTGATGGGGAACACAGGGAGTTGTGGGCACGTCAGGGCTCCACTGCTATCAGCCATCTGCTGCACAGTTAGCAGAGGGTGGACTTCATGTCCTCACATGTTTAAAACCAAACAGATGATGTCATTGAGCAGTTCCCAGTAGCAGCAGCCTAAAACGCAATGTGTGTATGAAGAGACTGATACTGTTCTAAATCGAAGATGGACACAAAATGCTGGAGTAACTCAACGGGACAGGCAGCATCTCTGGAGAGAAGGAATGGGTGACGTTTCGGGTCGAGACCCTTCTTCAGACTGTTCCTTCTCTCCAGCATTTTGTGTCTAGCCTAAAATGCAAACCTGTTTACAAATATTAGCACCAATTGACAGCATGGAAGAAACTGGAGGAACTCAGCGGGTCAGGCAGCAATTGTGTGTGTGTGTGTGTGTGTGTGTGTGTGGGGGGGAGGAAATTGTCCATGTGGGTTCAGACCCTGCATCAGGACAATCCACTTCTAAATGTACATGGGATTCCTTCAACTGCTACAATAATGGGAAGTTTGTTGGAAGTTCTAGTTACTGTGGGGGCAATGTTGAGGGGACTTAAGGGTATCAAAGTTTACGGAGAAAAAGCAGGTGCATGGGGTTGAGAAGGAAAGATAGATCAGCCGTGATAGAATGGCGGAGCAGACTTGAAGGGCTGAATGGCCTAATTCTGTTCCTATATTTTATGACCATGATCTATATCTGATACTCAGTGTGCTGTGCCTGAACAAATAGTATTTTCATTGCAGACACCAAATGATGTGGTAATTCGATAGGTCAGGCAGATTCTATTTACAACATGGATAGGTGATTTTTCGGGTCGGGACTTTTTTTCAGACTCAGTCTGAAGTTGTGACCTGAACCAAAATGTCACCTGTCTATGTTCACCAGAGATGCTGCCTGACTCGCTGAGTTACTCCAGCACTTTGTGTCCTTTTGTGTGTCCACCAGCACAATTGTTCTACACTTTCATTGTATTTTCATAGATTTATTGTCATAAATTCATAGTATTTTCATTGCTCTTCCCTCTTCAGGTACAGTCAAATGTGGCCACTGGAAATGTATACAGTGAGTGTTTGGTTTATTGTTCAGGCCAAAACAGTGAGGAAGAGTTAAGCAATCAGCTTCTGTGGAAACATCATTTGTTCAAGCAGGTAGTATTTGAACAGAAATAAATACATGCTCCGCACTGCAACACTGACATCTGTCAGCCACTTAGGCAGTGGCGTAGCAGGCCGGATAACAGCAGGTGTTCCTCCATCCGACGACAAAGCCCAGCATTCACTGGTGACCTTGCAAGCATCTACAACAGCTGTCGTCAGGTACCAGCAACCAGGGCTCCAAATACCCCTTTGGCATCTTGATGGATGGAGTCTTAAATAACTGTCAAGATCACCACTGTGTAAAATCCTGGCAATTAGGCCGGATCAAAATAATTCACTAATTGCCAAGATAAAAATGGAGCTGTTGCCTGTAAAATTAAAAAGTCCCCTTGCTCAACTATGGACTTTTACATTGATCATTCATTGACCTCCAATTTCAGGTAGTCCTTGCTTTCTCCCTCCTTCCCCTCCCCTTCCCAGCTCTCCCACAAGCTTACTATCTCTGCCTCTTCCTTTCTTTTTCCCCATCCTCCCCGCCAACATCAGTCTGAAGAATGGTCTCGACTCGAAACGAAGCCTATTCCTCTGTATAGATGCTGCCTCACCCGCTGAGTTTCTCCAGCATTTTTGTCTACCTCCAGGAAGTAGTTTATTTTTATTTATACAATCTAAATTCTGAATGAGTCATAAAGCCAAATAACATGGCAACAGGCCCTTTGTCCCAACATGCCCCATGTACACTAATCGCACTATACTGCTGGGCCATCGTGCCACACACATTTACCCTCTTGTTCTCAGAGTCCATCGATAGTATTACTTTGTTTGAAACTAAATTATCCATGCTTCTCGACTAATGAACATTTATTGCATTAACTGCATTTCTCATCACAAATATAAACAAAAAGGTGAGAAGCTTGAAACACCTTCAAGATGATTTCTGAATCTTTGCCAGTTCTGGGGCATTGATATAGTGTGAAAAGTATTTTTTAATCATTCTCTACTTGTAGGAACAGCTAAATCAGGGTTGAGAATAAATCCCAAGGCAATTGTCAAATTCCTCCCTCAACTGAATTACGGACATACAAATTAGATTGCAAGTTTTGACAGGCTTGTGCTCAAAATCAATGAAGGTTAAGAGAAGTTACAGGAAATAAAATGAAAAGAATTGTTAAATCTCAATTCATAGTGAAAGAAAAAGACCCAAAACTTTGACCATTCCTTCCCCCCCACATGTTTAGTTCAGTTTAGTTTAGTTTAGAGATACAGCGCAGAAACAGGCCCTTCGGCCCACCGACTCCGCACCCATCAGCTACCCCCTCACATTGATACTGTCCTGCACACACTAGGGACAAATGTTACATTTATAACCATGCCAATTAACCTACAAACCTGTACGTTTATGGACTGTGGGAGGAAACCAAAGATCTCGGAGAAAACCCACGCAAATCACGGGGAGAAGGTACAAACTCTGTACAGACCCACATGGGCTGCTAAACCTGTGCGTTCCTCAGGCAGTTCGTGTTTTTCTTCATATTGCAGCATCTGCTGTCTCTTGTGTCTCCAAAATATCTTAGTTATTCAAAAATGAAAGATATTCAAAATAAATACAAGGAAAACGTACCATTCTGTGAATACAATTTGAAATCTTGTTACCTGCATGTACGAGGGAAAGATAAATCAACCATGATTGAATGGCAGAGTAGACTTGATGGGCCGAATGGCCTAAATCTGCTCCTGGAACTTATGAACTTTTAGTGCAAAGATATTGGTGTGAGATCATTGCAGACTGCACATTGCTGCCATATTAGTTGTATCCGAATCATCAGAGATAGTACTATTGTTGTGGCTTCATCAACCTGTCCCCATGCTTCTGTATATAATTCTGGACAGCAAAATGTCAGGCAAGGTCCTTATACTGCAGGCAAGGTCCTTATACTGCAGGCAAGGTACTTATACTGCAGGCAAGGTCCTTATACTGCAGGCAAGGTCCTTATACTGCAGGCAAGGTCCTTATACTGCAGGCAAGGTCCTTATACTGCAGGCAAGGTCCTTATACTGCAGGCAAGGTCCTTATACTGCAGGCAAATATCCTTATACTGCAGGCAAATATCCTTATACTGCAGGCAAGGTCCTTATACTGCAGGCAAGGTCCTTATACTGCAGGCAAGGTCCTTATACTGCAGGCAAGGTCCTTATACTGCAGGCAAGGTCCTTATACTGCAGGCAAGGTCCTTATACTGCAGGCAAATATCCTTATACTGCAGGCAAGGTCCTTATACTGCAAGCAAGGTCCTTATACTGCAGGCAAGGTCCTTATACTGCAGGCAAGGTCCTTATACTGCAGGCAAGGTCCTTATACTGCAGGCAAGGTCCTTATACTGCAGGCAAGGTCCTTATACTGCAGGCAAATATCCTTATACTGCAGGCAAGGTCCTTATACTGCAAGCAAGGTCCTTATACTGCAGGCAAGGTCCTTATACTGCAGGCAAGGTCCTTATACTGCAGGCAAGGTCCTTATACTGCAGGCAAGGTCCTTATACTGCAGGCAAGGTACTTCAGAATCTGTAAATTGAACCTGACCCAGGTGACTATTACCATGCTAGCCACAGAAGCAGATCTACAATCATATATTACAATCACTCCACTGTAGCGGCACCTGCTGGTGCTCGCAGGTAGTCGAACCCTGCGGTCGGGTGCCTCGGGCATGTGACTCTGGGGAGGGGTTGCGTTTTCTGGGCGATGCCCCTTCAGTCGCTCAGGATCACCGTTGTGGCTGGATCTGTTTATTGCTTGTGTTGTTGAAATACTTCATCACTTTATTTGTTTTGTTAATAAACTCGTTTGAACAATCAACTCTCGTCTCATCTGCCAAATTGGTGACCCCGACGTGTCCAACCGAAGATTGGACGACAACATGCAGGATAATTACCTTCCCGCCGGCGCTATCAGCACCCATCAAAATGCAGTCAGCCTGAAACTGCCCGCATTTTGGCCAGATCAGCCTCAGGTGTGGTTCGCCCACGTTGAGGCGCAGTTTCATCTGCACCACATCATTGCAGACGAGACAAGATACTTCCACGTGGTGGGTGCCCTGCCGCAGGAGTCCGCCTCCCGTCTACTGCCTTATCTTCGGTTCCCACCCGCAACCCCTAAGTATGATGGCCTCAAGGCCATCCTGTTGCACACCTTTGGACTCAGCCGGCGGGACCGTGCCGCCAGCATCCTTCACATGGACAGTTTGGGAGATCGGCGGCCGTCCGTCATTGCCAGGATGCTCGCACTCATGGACGGCCACCGCCCGTGCCTGTTGTTCGAACAGGCGTTCCTGGAGCAGATGCCCAACGATATCCGCCTGATGCTCGCCGGCGCGGACTTCAACGATCCGCAACAGCTCGCGGAGCGGGCTGACGAACTCGGGATGACTAGGCACCAGGATATCTGTGCCATCAAACGCGTGCCCGCACCAGTGCGCCTTTCGCCTCGACGGCTCCGCGAGGAGGGCACACCCTTGTCTTCCACCGAAGAACCACAGCAGCCGACTCCAACACCGGGAGCCTTGAGTTCCAAATCGGCGCGGCCCTGTTGGCTTCAGGTGCTGCGGACGCCTGCGGGAAATCGGCCGTTCCAGCCGTAGTTACGGCCTCCGGTGAGGGATGTGGCCGTTCCAGGTGGCCCAACCGCTAGAGGACTCTCCCGTCGCCGGGGCTACATCACCCGGCGAGAACGGCCAGGATCATCGGGCCTCCGTAGAGGCAATAGCGGGGGCTTCATTTGGCCTGACTTTTTTTGGGTGAACTGGGGCTGGGGACTGGACATTGTGCCTTCCCCCACAGTGGAAATCACTGTGGGGGGATGATTTTTGTATGTAATTGTTTGTAATTGTATTTGATAGTCTGTGTTCAAGATGGCGGTCGGAGGGGAGAGTGGACGCTGGCGCGGTTTCGTTGCCGCTGCTCTCTCCTCAAATTGTGTTTCTGATTTTCTTTTTTTGTCTTTTTGGAAGGAATTCTGTCCCTGATTTGTGTATTGGTCTTTATAACTTATTTTTTAAATTCTGATTATATGTTTCCTATAAATCTCTGTAAGGTGTCCTTGAGACCTCGGTATGGCGCCCGTAAATAAAATTCATTATTATTATTATTATTATTATCACCACCGCTTTGGCGCAGATGCTCGATGATGCCGCCATCCCTGCACGTTTCAGGGAAATGCCTCGGCTGATCGTCCGTAGAGGCGATCGCGATCAGCCAGAACGAACGCCTCCGGCACGATCGCCAGCATACTTCCCCCGACCGGCCGCGACACTCATGCTGGTAATAAGGGCTCCGTCCTCTCGGACGTTAACGTGAGCGACATTCGAACGTACAGTACGTGGATCCTTACCCTCACTTTCGACTCCCGCCCGTACAAGTGGGAATTTATCGTCGCGAATGTTGCCCAGCCGCTCTTGGGAGCCGATTTCCTACGCGCTTTATCCCTCATCATCGATTTCATGGGACTGTCGCATGATTCCGCGGTCGGACTACGGCCCCGCTGCACCGCGCAGCCCACCCCCGCCTGTCCCGCAGCTTGACGCCGTCGCCGGGGTCGAGGGCCCGTACGCCGCCTTGCTCTCTGATTTTCCCGAGCTCCTTATGCCCCGTTTCAACGTGGTGGCTCCCCGACACATGGTCGTGCATCACATCCCTACCGAGGGCCCCCCGGTGCATTGCCCTGGTGCGCCGCCTCCCGCCAGACAAGCTGCGCATCGCCCGGGATGAATTCCAGCTGATGGAGGACATGGGCATTGTCCGGCAGTCCAACAGCCCGTGGGCCTCCCTGCTACATATGGTCCCGAACGCATCTGGGGGATGGAGACCGTGCGGTGATTACAGGCGCCTCAACGCGGGTAACCACGGCAGACCGTTACCCAGTGCCTCATATCCAGGATTTCTCCGCGCACCTCGAGGGCCCCGCGTTCTTTGTTAAGGTGGACCTAGTCCGGGGTTATAACCAAATCCCTGTCCACCCCGATGACATTCCCAAAACCGCCACCATCACCCCGTTCGGTCTGTTTGAATGGCTTTGAATGCCTTTCGGCCTAAGGAACGGTGCTCAGGCGTTCCAACGGCTCATGGACCAGGTCGGATGGGCCTGCCTTTTGTTTTCATTTATCTGGATGACATCCTGGTCGCCAGCGTTTCCCAGATGGAGCACATCACCCATCTCCGTCTTTTATTTCAGCGCCTCCGCGAATACGGCCTGGTAATTAACCCCGCAAAGTGTCAGTTTGGCCTGAGTTCCATTTCGTTCCTGGGGCACCGGCTTACCCCCCAGGGTGCTACCTCACTCCCTGCGAAAGTTGAGACAGTTTCCCCGGCCGCTCACCGTCAAGGGGCTACAGGAGTTTGTCGGCCTGGTGAACGTTTCATGCCGGCGGCTGCTGCCGTCATGCGCCCCCTGTTCCAGGGCCTGGCGGGCAAACCGCGGGACCTCGTGTGGGTCCGCGGAGGCAGACGCGGCTTTTGAGGGAGCCAGTGCACCCGCGCACTTCTGCCCCTACAGCGCTCACCGTCGACGCCTCGGATGCTGCTGTTGGTGCAGTTCTGGAGCAGTTCGTTGACATACGTTGGCAGCCGTTGGCGTTTTTCAGCGGCAACTGCGGGCTCCAGAGTGCAAATACAGCGCTTTCGACTGAGAGCTCCTGGCGCTCTACCAGGCCGTCAGGCATTTCAGGTATTTTCTCCAGGGCCGCGCGTTCACCGCAAACCCCTTAAGGCCGTGTCTTACCTGTTTGCGGTCATCGGCGGTGAAGCGCGGTGTAGACGGTAGCTAGGACCGCGCGGCAACGGCGAGAGCGTCGAGGCTATTCACCGGAGCGCCGCACGGATGTTGCGCGGGGGCCGAGTTAATTCAAACACGGCGGGTCCCACGTGCTTGCGGTAAGTAAAAAAAGGGCGGGCCGACTGCGATGACGTCGGCCCCCCGCACGTGACTCACCAGCGGCGGCTGTGGCGGCGGCCATCCTGATCGCGGCGCTGTAGCGATGGCTGTGCCTGCGGCCGCGCAGCACACGTGCCTCACTGGCGGCGGCACGTGCGTCACTGGCGGAGGCTGTGGCAGAGGAGGTTTGACGCACGGCGCTCGACCCACACTGGCGGCGGCCCGTGCGAGCGGCCGTGCGCACTCGTGCATCACTGGTGGAGGTTGTGCGGTGAGTATTTGGTTTTCGACATTGTCGATTTTATTTTTGCACCGCGCGGTGTTGGGAACACCGTCGCACGGCCCGGGAATTGTTCTTTCTCACGAGTGCGCGGTCTATGGCGGCAGATTCTTCCCGTTTCGCCGCCAATGACCGCAGATTCGTGAGACAGACCTTTTACTTTCGCCCTCAGTAAGATCGCGGATCCGTGGCTTACCCGACAACAGCGGCACCTTGCCTACGTCTCTGAATTCACATCAGATATCTGTCACGTAGCTGGGAAGCTTAATGTCATGGCCAAAGCCTTGTCCCACCCCGCCACTTCGGCTCTCGACCACGGAGTTGACCACGGCGTTGACTACGCCTCCGGCTAGCAGAAGTTCCTTGTGGCGCGGCAGGCGTCATGGTTCTGTGCGACGTTTCCACAGGACGCACCCATCAGTTGGAGACGCCGGGTTTTCGACGCGGTCCATGGTTTGTCTCACCCGTCCAGACGTGCGACGTCCGCCCTGTTGGCTGCCAAGTTCGTCTGGCACGGACTCTGTAAGCAGGTAGCTGCCTGGGCCTGTGCCTGCATCCCGTGCCAGACCTCCAAGGTCCAGCGACACATGCAGCCTCAGTTGCAGGATTTCTGCACGTGCATGTGGACCTCATCGGTCCCCTTGCCACATTCCCGAGGCGTCACGCACCTGCTCACCATCGTGGACTGTTTCACGAGGTGGCCTTCGGCGATTCTACTCTCGGACAACTCCGCCGAGGCTTGCGCCCGGGCTATGGCGGCCCACTGGATCGCCCGGTTTGGGGTGCCCTCCGACATCACCACGGATCGAGGGGCCCAGTTTACCTCTTCCCTGTGGATGGCCCTGGCACAGCTCTACGGCGTTCGGCTGCACCAGACGACCGCCTATCACCCGCAGGCTAACGAGCTGGTTGAGAGGTTCCATCGGCACCTTAAGTCAGCGCTGAAGGCCCGGCTTACGGGCCCGGACTGGGTGGACCAGCTGCCCTGGGTCCTCCTGGGTATCCATACTACCACTAAGGAGGATTTGGCTGCTTCCTCGGCCAAGCTCGTGTACGGCTTGGCCTTGCGGGTGCCTGGGGATTTCCTGCCTGCCGCATGCGGACAGGATGTTTCAACCCTGGTGTTGCTGGCCAGCCTTCGTGAATGGGTGCGTACGTTGGCTCCCGTCCCACTTCCAGGCATGGATCATCTGCGGTGCAGGTGTTACAGCAGTGTGCCTATGTTTTCATCCGCAGGGACCCTCACCTCTCACCACTGCAGCGGGTCTATAAGGGGCCTTTTCGAGTGCTGCGGGCCAAAGTCGCCACGTTCACGTTGGACGTGGGTGGCTGGCAGGAGTTTGTCTCCATTGGCTGTCTTAAGCCCACTGGATCGCCCGTGGATGGGGAAAAGCCGGTGGTCGTTGCTCCATGTTCCGCCCGTACTGAGTACACCTGTTTCCGGCTTTGTTCCGCCGGCCCCAATTGTTATGACCGTCCCACTTTCACGGCCCTCACGCCCTCCCGGCCCTGTTTTGCCAGCCCCTACTGTTATGCCCCCCCCGCTTGCGAGAACCACGCGTTCCGGACGTATCATTCGGGTCCCTGCTCGGTTCCGTACCTCGGGTTCTGGGGGGGGGCCATGTAGCGGCACCTGCTGGTGCTCGCAGGTAGTCGAACCCTGCGGTTGGGTGCCTCGGACATGTGACTCTGGGGAGGGGTTGTGTTTCGCGCGCTTTGTGGGCGATGCCCCTTCAGTCGCCCTGGACCACCGTTGTGGCTGGATCTGTTTATTGCTTGTGTTGAGATACGTCATCAGTTTACTTGTTTTGTTAATAAACTCATTTGAACAATCGACTCTCGTCTCATCTGCCAAACCACACTCTTAAATCTCTATTCCTACAACAACATTCTTACCCTTGGACTATCCTTGATCGGACTTTGTTGGCTTTACCTTGCACTAAACGTTATTCCCTTATCAAGTATTGATACACTGTAAATAGCTCGATTGTAATCATGTATTGTCTTTCTGCTGTTTGGTTAGTACGCAGTACTAGACTTTAGAGCAGCAGCGCAGAAACAGGCCCTTCAACCCTCCGAGTCTGGTGCCGAACAGTGATTACCCCAAAGCACTAGCACTATCCTACACACCAGGGCAATTTACAATTTTACCAAAGCCAATTAACCTACAAAACTGTAGGTCTTTGGAATATGCAGGGAAACCAGAGCACCCACTCCGCTGAGTTACTCCATTCATTTATTTTAGTTTAGGATAGTGTGGAAACAGGCCCTTCGGTCCTTCGAGTCCAAGCCGCCATTGATCACTCATACATTAGTTTTATTCTACACACTAGGGACAATTTTACAGAAGCCAATTAACCGAAAGGTCTCGATCCAAAACATCACCCATTCCTTCGGTCCAGAGATGCTGCCTGTCCTACTGAGTTACTCCAGCATTTTGTGACAACCTACAAACCTGCACAACTTTGGAATTAGGGTGGAAAATAGAGCATCCAGCTGTCACAGGGAGAAGGTACAAACTCAGTACAGAGTAATAGATCGGGTAGATGCACAGAGTCTCTTGCCCAGATTAGGGGAATCGAGGACCGGATAGGTTCAAGGTGAAGGGGAAAAGATTTAATAGGAATTCAAGGGGTAACTTTTTCACACAAAGGGTGGTGGGTGCATGGAACAAGCTGCCAGAGGAGGTATTTGAGGCTGGGACTATCCCATCGTTTAAGAAACAGCTAGACAGGTACATGGATAGGACATGTTTGGAGGGATATGGACCAAGCGCAGGCAAGTGGGTCTAGTGTTGCTGGGACATTGTTGGCCAGTGTGGGCGCGTTGTGCCGAAGGGCCTGTTTCCATACTGTATCACTCTATGACTCTATGACAACACCCGTTGTCAGGTTAGAACCTGGGTCTCTGGCGCTATAAGGCAGCAACTCTACCGCATATAGACGTCACCCTTTCCTCTCCAGAGATCCTGCCTGTCCCGCTGATGTTACTCTAGCTTTTTGTGTCCATTCTCGGTTTAAACCAGCATATCCAGTTCCATCCTACACAACTCTACCGCATATGTTGGAACATGTTTTGTTGCCACTGCACAGGAAGAATAGTGACTGGATGTGTGACATAAATAAAGGAGGTCAGTGTCCTTCCAACGCCTGTGCTCAGATCCACATTGTTACATGACTATATATTCCAAAAGATATTATAACGTCTACTCAAACAACTGATCAGCACATGGTCAAAATGTTCAAGAAGGAACTGCAGATGCTGGAAAATCAAAGGTAGACAAAAATGCTGGAGAACTCAGCGGGTGCAGCAGCATCTATGGAGAGAAGGAAATAGGCAACCTAGGCCTCCTCCATGGCCAGAGTGAGCACTACCGGATATTGGAGGAGCAGCACCTCATATGGGTAGTCTGCACCCCAGTGGCTTGAACATTGACTTCTCCAATTTCCGGTAGCCCTTGCTGTCTCCTCCCCTTCTCAGCTCTCCCTCAGACCTCTGGCTCCTCCCCTTCCTTTCATCTTCCACCCCCCCCCCCCTCCACCCTACATCAGTCTGAAGAAGGGTTTAGGCCCGAAACGTTGCCTATTTCCTTCGCTCCATAGATACTGCCTCACCCGCTGAGTTTCACCAGCATTTTTGTCTAGCAGATGGTCAAAGATACAAAGCACAAATAAATGAATGAATGATGCAGAAAAAGAAAGAAAAAAGGAAAAATGTAAGTTAATTTGGATGGGAACATGGATAGGAAATGTTTAGAGAGATATGGGCCAAACATGGCACAGTGGCGCAGCGGTAGAGTTGCTGCCTTATAGCGCCACAGACCCAGGTTTGATCCTCACTACGGTTGCTGGCTCTACGGAGCTTGTATGTTCTCCCTATGACCGTGTGGGTTTTTGCTGGGTGCTCTAGTTTCCTCCCACACTCCAACGCCGTGCTGTTTTGTAGGTTAATTGGCTTCTGCCAGATTGTAAATGATCCCTAGTGTGTGGGATAGTGTTAGTGTACGGGGTGATAGCTGTTCAGCATGGACTCAGTGGGCCGAATGGTCTATTACCGTGCTGTATCTTTGCAGTCCAAAGGAGGGACTAGATAGGTCGGGCAACTTGGTCGGCATGGGCAAGTTGGGCCGAACAGCCTATTTCATACTATAACTCCATGACTTCAAAGCAGAGAAAAAAGACAACAAATTAGATAGAGAAATCACATCTCATTGGACTGAGAAGCTACTGGAGATCATCGAGACTGGAATTCTGAATACAATTTGGAAGGGTGGAAATTTTAATGCATTTATTGCTGGTGTATTAAGAAGTGATGAAAGATGACTAGTTGAATTCTACTGCTATATTATTGTTAAAGTCATCAGTACATTATTCATCCAGTCAAGTGGAGCATGTAACATTTCTGATTTGACTCTAATTTGTTTTGAGACTGAATTTAAGCCCTTTGATTTTTTAATTTCTGAGCAGGTTTCAACCTATCAATTGCAATGATTCAACCCCCGTTTATCGCGGGGCTTCGATTCACAGAGGCCCAGGAGCGGTTGCAGTGGGAGGAGTAACGTCCTGAAAGGAGAATTTAGGGAGTTAGGAGGAGAGTTAAGGAGAAGGACCGCAAAGGTAACAATCTCAGGATTACTGCCTGTGCCACGCGACAGTGAGAGTAGGAATGGAGCGAGGTGGAGGATAAATGCGTGGGTGAAGGACTGGTGCAGAGGGCAGGGATTCAAGTTTCTGGATCATTGGGACCTCTTTTGTGGAAGGTGTGACGTGTACAAAAAGGACGGGTTGCACTTGAACCCAAGGGGGACCAATATCCTGGCGGGGAGATTTGCAAAGTCTACTGGGGAGACTTTAAACTAGAACAGTTGGGGGGAGGGACTCAAATAGAGAAAGCTAGTAGACAGTGTGTGAGGCAGGAGGCAGAGAAGGGAAGCACTCAGACCCAACATGTAGGGGGAAAGAAGAAAAAAATAATAAACAGAGAATACGAGGTGGTGGGTTTCTTAAATGTGTGAGCAGAGAGACAGAGGGGTGTAAAATGAGGGTAGAAGCAATAGGTAGCAAGGTGAAAAGTAAAAGTGGCAGCCAGGGCAAAAATCAAATAGGGCTACTTTTCAACATAATTGTATAAGGGGTAAGAGTGTTGTAAAAACAAGGCTTTGTGTCTCAATGCAAGGAGCATTCATAATAAGGTGGATGAGTTGAATGTGCAGATAGCTATTAATGACTATGATATAGTTGGGATCACGGAGACATGGCTCCAGGGTGACCAAGGCTGGGAGCTGAACATCCAGGGATCTTCAATATTCAGGAGGGATAAACAGAAAGAAAAAGGAGGTGGGGTAGCGTTGCTGGTAAGAGAGGAGATTAACGCAATAGAAAGGAAGGACATTAGCTTGGAGGATGTGGAATCGATATGGGTAGAGCTGCAAAACACTAAGGGGCAGAAAACGCCAGTGGGTGTTGTGTACAGGCCACCTAACAGTACCAGTGGAGTTGGGGATGGCATCAAACAGGAAATTAGAAATGCGTGCAACAAAGGTAAAACAGTTATAATGGGTGACTTCAATCTACATATAGATTGGGTGAATCAAATTGGCAGGGGTGCTGAGGAAGAGGATTTCTTGGAATGTATGCGGGATAGTTTTCTAAACCAACATGTAGAGGAACCAACGAGAGAGCAAGCTATTCTAGACTGGGTATTGAGTAATGAGGAAGGGTTAGTTAGCAGTCTTGTTGTGCGTGGCCCCTTGGGCAAGAGTGAACATAATATGGTTGAGTTCTTCATTAGGATGGAGAGAGACATAATTAATTCAGAAACAACGGTTCTGAACTTAAAGAAAGGTAACTTTGAGGGTATGAGACGTGAATTGGCCAAGATAGACTGGCAATTGATTCTTAAAGGGTTGATGGTGGATGTGCAATGGAAGGCATTTAAAGACTGCATGGATGATCTACAACAATTGTTCATCCCAGTTTGGCAAAAGAATAAATCAGGGAAGGTAGTGCATCCGTGGATAACAAGGGAAATCAGGGATAGTATCAAAACAAAAGATGAATCATACAAGGGAAATTGGACACTTAGTTCAAGGGAAATTGGACACAGTTCGGAAAAAGAGAGAGATCTACAATAATTATAGGCAGCAAGGAGTAAATGAGGTGCTTGAGGAGTATAAAAAATGTAAAAAGAGTCTTTAGAAAGAAATTAGAAAAGCTAAAAGACGATATGAGGTTGCTTTGGCAAGTGAGGTGAAAGTAAATCCAAAGGGTTTCTACAGCTATATTAATAGCAAAAGGATAACGAGGGATAAAATTGGTCCATTAGAGAGTCAGAGTGGACAGGTATCTGCAGAGCCAAAAGAGATGGGGGAGATATTGAACAATTTCTTTTCTTCGGTATTCACCAAGGAGAAGGATATTGAATTATGTGAGGTAAGGGAAACAAGTAGAGTAGCTATGGAAACTATGAGATTCAAAGAAGAGGAAATACTGACACTTTTGAGAAATATAAAAGTGGATAAGTCTCCAGGTCCGGACAGGATATGCCCTAGGACATTGAGGGAAGTTAGTGTAGAAATAGCAGGGGCTATGACAGAAATATTTCAAATGTCATTGGAAACGCCAATAGTGCCGGAGGATTGGCGTACTGCGCATGTTGTTCCATTGTTTAAAAAGGGTAAACCTAGCAATTATAGACCTGTTAGTTTGACGTCAGTGGTGGGCAAATTAATGGAAAGTATACTAAGAGATAATATATATAAGCATCTGTATAAACAGGGGCTGATTAGGAACAGTCAACATGGATTTGTGCCTGGAAGGTCATGTTTGACTAATCTTCTTGAATTTTTTGAAGAGGTTACTCGGGAAATTGATGAGGGTAAAGCCGTGGATGTTGTATATATGGACTTCAGTAAGGCCTTTGACAAGGTTCCTCCCGGAAGGTTGGTTAAGAAGGTTCAATGGTTGGGTATTAATGGTGGAGTAGCAAGATGGATTCAACAGTGGCTGAATGGGAGATGCCAGAGAGTAATGGTGGATGGTTGTTAGTCAGGTTGGAGGCCAGTGACTAGTGGGGTGCCACAGGGATCTGTGTTGGGTCCACTGTTGTTTGTCATGTACATCAATGATCTGGATGATGGTGTGGTAAATTGGATTAGTAAGTATGCAGATTATACTAAGATAGGTGGGGCTGTGGATAATGAAGTAGATTTTCAAAGTCTACAGAGAGATTTATGCCGGTTGGAAGAGTGGGCTGAAAGATGGCAGATGGAGTTTAATGCTGATAAGTGTGAGGTGCTACATCTTGGCAGGACAAATCAAAATAGGATGTACATGGTAAATGGTAGGGAATTGAAGAATGCAGGTGAACAGAGGGATCTTGGAATAACTGTGCACAGTTCCCTGAAAGTGGAATCTCATGTAGATAGGGTGGTAAAGAAAGCTTTTGGTGTGCTGGCTTTTATAAATCAGAGCATTGAGTATAGAAGTTGGGATGTAATGTTAAAATTGTACAAGGCATTGGTGAGGCCAATTCTGGAGTATGGTGTACAATTTTGGTCGCCTAATTATAGGAAGGATGTCAACAAAATAGAGAGAGTACAGAGGAGATTTACTAGAATGTTGCCTGGGTTTCAACAACTAAGTTACAGAGAAAGGTTGAACAAGTTAGGGCTTTATTCTTTGGAGCACAGAAGGTTAAGGGGGGACTTGATAGAGGTCTTTAAAATGATGAGAGGGATAGACAGAGTTGACGTGGATAAGCTTTTCTCACTGAGAGTAGGGAAGATTCAAACAAGGGGACATGACTTGAGAAGTAAGGGACAGAAGTTTAGGGGTAACATGAGGGGGAACTTCTTTACTCAGAGAGTGGTGGCTGTGTGGAATGAGCTTCCAGTGAAGGTGGTGGAGGCAGGTTCGTTTTTATCATTTAAAAATAAATTGGATAGTTATATGGACGGGAAAGGAATGGAGGGTTATGGTCTGAGCACAGGTATATGGGACTAGGGGAGAATACGTGTTCGGCACGGACGAGAAGGGTCGAGATGGCCTGTTTCCGTGCTGTAATTGTTATATGGTTGTTATATGGTTATACAAATTTGCCAGAAAAAGCAGCCTACCAGAGGACTGGGAGAAATTCAGTCCAGCAGAGGAGGACAAAGGGCTTAATTAAGAAAGGGAAAATAGATTATGAAAGAAAACTGGCAGGGAAGATAAAAACTGACTGCAAAAGGTTTTATAGATATGTGAAGAGAAAAAGATTAGTTAAAACAAATGTAGGTCACTTGCAGTCAGAAACAGGTGAATTGATCATGGGGAACAAGGACGTGGCAGACCAATTGAATAACTACTTTGGTTCTGTCTTCACTAAGGAAGACATAAATAATCTGCCGGAAATAGCATGGGACCAGGGGTCAAATGAGATGGAGGAACTGAGTGAAATCCAGGTTAGCCGGGAAGTGGTGTTAGGTAAATTGAATGGATTAAAGGCCGATAAATCCCCAGGGCCAGATAGGCTGCATCCCAGAGTACTTAAGGAAGTAGCCCCAGAAATAGTGGATGCATTAGTGATAATTTTTCAAAACTCTTTAGATTCTGGAGTAGTTCCTGAGGATTGGAGGGTAGCTAATGTAACCCCACTTTTTAAAAAGGGAGGGGGAGAGAAAATGGGGAATTACAGACCAGTTAGTCTAACATCAGTAGTGGGGAAACTGCTAGAGTCAGTTATTAAAGATGGGATAGCAGCACATTTGGAAAGTGGTGAAATCATTGGACAAAGTCAGCATGGATTTACGAAAGGTAAATCATGTCTGACGAATCTTATAGAATTTTTCGAGGATGTAACTAGAAGAATGGATCAGGGAGAACCAGTGGATGTGTTATATCTGGACTTTCAGAAGGCTTTTGACAAGGTCCCACATAAGAGATTAGTATACAAACCTAAAGCACACGGTATTGGGGGTTCAGTATTGATGTGGATAGAGAACTGGCTGGCAGACAGGAAGCAAAGAGTAGGAGTAAACGGGTCCTTTTCAGAATGGCAGGCAGTGACTAGTGGGGTACCACAAGGCTCAGTGCTGGGACCCCAGCTATTTAAAATATATATATTAATGATTTGGACGAGGGAATTGAATGCAACATCTCCAAGTTTGCGGATGACACGAAGCTGGGGGGCAGTGTTAGCTGTGAGGAGGATTCTAGGAGGCTGCAAGGTGCAAGGTGACTTGGATAGGCTGGGTGAGTGGGCAAATGCATGGCAGATGCAGTATAATGTGGATAAATGTGAGGTTATCCACTTTGGTGGCAAAAACAGGAAAGTAGACCATTATCTGAATAGTGGCCAATTAGGAAAAGGGGAGATGCAATGAGACCTGGGTGTCATGGTACACCAGTCATTGAAAGTAGGCATGCAGGTGCAGCAGGCAGTGAAGAAAGCGAATGGTATGTTGTAGATGAGATATGCATGTGCCTTTAACATAGTGACCTCATACCTACTAACCACTCCCCATATCACAAGTATAACTACAACCTCCCCACCCACAGATCGCTCTCTAGTTCCTGTGACAGACCACGTACAGCTAGTGCAATGTATAATGATCCAGTATGAATAAAGATAGTAAAGTAACGATGCCTCGTTATCAATCCTTTACATGGTGCCAAATAACTTACCTTGCGCCTCCTGTTTATCGGTTTATCATTTAATTTTGACCCAGTTTTTTGTTTCCCCCCACCTGTTTCTTGTTATGGCCTCTTCTGCCCGTGAGCCCGATGTGCTCGTTTTTGATTTCAACATCGCCCTTCGATGGGACATATTCAAACGTGACTTTGAACACTATTTCACGATTGCCCATCCTGGCGCCACCCCCGCTCTCAAAGCCTCCCTGCTTCTCAACTTGGCTGGTCCCGACGCCTTGACTCACTCTGACTTCTTCGTCTACGCTGCTGGAGAAACAGCTCGGGACCCGGTATGTCTGTTGGCTAAGTTTGACGCTATTTGTGACATTCCGACTAATTGCATCTTAGAACGTTTTAAACTGTTAGCGCGGCGTCAGCTCCCTGGGGAATCTGCTGAGAACTATGTCATTGCGCTGCGGGACCTGGGCAGGCGCTGCCGCCTCGACACGTGGACCCCCGATAATGTCATCAGGGACCTACTGGTTTACGGTCTCCGTGATGAGAAGCTCAGGTCCGAACTTCTTCGCAAGCCGGATCTGACCTTGGCCGATGCCATGCACGCTACTCGCTTAGCTGACGCTGTTTCCTCGGCGGCGCCGCCGGCTGAGCAGGCGATCAACTTTGCCAGCACTCCTAGTTATCTCATGAACACACCCCAGTCGCGACCCCCGGGGTCGCTCGCTGCTCGAGGGGGACGCGCCCCGGGGTTCGGTGCTGCTACAAGGGGAGGTACCCAGCAAAGGTGCCCTAATTGCAACTTCACAACTCATCAGTTCAATGTATGCCCTGCTTTAGGTAAGACTTGCAATGCCTGCAATTAGTTGAACCATTTTGCTGCAGCTTGTCGTTCCCGTGGGAAGCCTGTCGCTGCTCGAAGGCAAAATTTAAACAACCTTCTACAGTCTGATAATGAGCTCAGCTCCCAGTACTATTCCGATGAACATTCTGTTCCTACATCTAACTCCTCTCAGGGGGAGACCAGCTTGTTTACCGTGTTGGATGCACCTGCTATGATAACGGATCCTTCTGTGCAAGTCACTGTGAACAACTCGACCTTCACTGCAAAAATCGACACTGGGGCGGTAACCAATGTTATGTCAACATCCATTTTCAACCAGATAAGAACTAATGAGCAGATATTTTCTCAGAGCTCAAACCTGCATGCCTACGGTGGGGAGATCCTTACTCCTGTGGGCAAGGCCACACTACACTGTAAGATACTGGAGACCACTCGGCCCCTCACCTTCTTTCTCCTCAACCGAAAATGCATTCCCTGCTGGGGTTCCAGGCATGCCAGGAAATGGGACTGGTGTCCTTCCACCGGGACATCCACCAGGTGCAGGCTCTTATGGACCCGCTGGCCGATTATCCCGACCGCTTTGATGATAAGCTAGGCAAACTACCCTGCAGCTACAAGATTGAAGTGGACCATAAGATCGTTCCTGTGGTCCATGCTCCTCACCGTATCTCCTTCGCCATGAGGGACAAAGTGGAGGCGACCCTACACAGTATGGTACAAATGGGCGTCCTAAAGGCGGTCGTCGAGCCCACCAGCTGGGTCTCTTCCATGGTTGTTGCTGCTAAAAAGGACATGAGCGAGATACGCATCTGCATCAACCCCAGAGACCTCAACCTGGCCATTTGACGCCCTCACTACCCTATGAGAACGGTGGAAGACGTCGCTGCACAGGTTGGTCCAGCAACGGTTTTTTCGGTCCTCGATGCCAAAAGCTCATTCTGGCAGATACCACTGGACGAGCGGTCGTCCATTTTGACAACTTTCGCCACCCCCTACGGAAGGTTTCGGTTCCTCCGAATGCCCTTCGGAATCAACTCTGCCAGCGAGGTATTCCAGCGAACCATGGAACAGTTGTTTTCAGATCTGCCTTGCGCCATAATTGTTGACGACATCCTCGTTTACGGTAAGGACGTTGCCGAACACGATGTCAACCTCCGCCTGATCCTGGACCGGGCCAGGCAAATCAACTTGAAACTGAACCCCAAGAAGTGCCAATTCCGCGTCTCGGAGGTCACCTATGTTGGACATGTATTCACCGCTGAGGGGCTAAAGCCAGACCCGCAGAAAACGGCTGCCATTTCAGGGATGCCCCCTCCTACTAACGTGGCAGGCCTGCAACGCTTCCTCGGCTTGGTAAACTACCTGGGGAAGTTCATCCCCGACCTCAGCGAGCTCAGCGCTCCCCTGAGGGATCTGATCAAAAAGGACACGTCCTGGCTTTGGTTACCCAATCATCAGAAGGCATTTGACATTCTTAAGTCTAAACTGATCAGCACACCCACGCTCAAGTTCTTTGACCTGCAGCGTCCCATTGTCCTCACCTGCGACGCCTCTCAATTCGGACTCAGTGCCGCCTGCCTCCAGGTCCATGACGGCCTGCAGCTGCCTGTCTCCTTCGCGTCCCGCACCATGACCGCCACCGAACAGCACTACGCGCAGATTGAGAAGGAGCTACTGGCCGTGGTGTTTGCCTGCTCCAAATTCCGGGACTACATCGTGGGCAACACTTTCACCGTTGAAACTGACCATCAACCACTTGTCACCATCCTCAACAAACCGATCCATGTGGCCTCATCACGTCTGCAGCGCATGCTGCTGCAGCTCCAGCGTTTCACGTTCACGGTGGTTTATCGTAAGGGCAAGGACATGTTCGTAGCCGACACGTTGTCTCGCGCCCCGCTGACGTCCACTGCTCGCCACCAATACGAAATGTCTGAGTTACTGGTACTACGATTGAACTTCGTCCCCTCGCCACAGCTGAAGTCCCTGGTTGAACACACTACCAACGACCCTGCCCTGCAACAGCTGTCTGCCGTCATCCGGCAGGGCTGGCCTGACCGTCGCTCGGCACTGCCGGCTGGGGCCGTGCCCTACTTCCTGATTCGGGACGAGCTCGTACTGCACGACGGCGTGGTGGTGAAGGGTCACAAAGTGGTCGTGCCCGCGGCGCTGCACGACCAATATTTTCAAGTCGCACACCGCGGTCACACTGGGGCCGAAGCCACCGTGTCTCTCGCCAAGAGCCAGTTCTATTGGCCGGATATGGCCAAGTACATCCGGGAGAGGGTCTCCTCGTGTTCCACCTGCAACAGCCGCGCCCCCCATCAGCAGCGTCAGCCGCTTCTACAGCAGCCCGCGCCCGGACTGCCCTGGATGGCGCTCGCCACAGACATTTTCGAGTGGCGGGGCAAACATTTCCTGGTACTCGTTGACTCCTACTCCAGCTGGTTTGTGGTTGACCGGCTGCCTTCCGTGACCTCTTCGGCCGTCATCGACAGGTTGTACCCTCACTTTAGCACTTTTGGCCCCCCGGCAAGCTTGCAGTCGGACAATGGCAGCCAGTTCACGAGCTCCGAGTTTAAAGCGTTCGCTTCCAGATGGAACTTTCGCCATTTCACCAGCAGCCCGGAGTACCCGCAAAGCAACGGTTTGGCCGAGCGCGCGGTTCGCAGTGCTAAGCACTTGTTGGAACAGTGTGGTGGCATTAACTCCGACTTCCACCTGGCCCTCCTCAGCCTTCGGAACATTTCCCGCGACTCTGCGATGGGTTCACCTGCTCAGCGGCTCCTGTCTCGCGCTACCAGACTCCCGCTCCCTGTGGCCCAGCGCTCCCTCATACCCTCGATCCTCCCACCTGCGGCGGTTCAGAAACGCATTGCCTTCAGGCACGACGTCCAAAAGCGTTCCCATGACAGGTCCTGCCACCCGCTGCCGCGCCTCTTCCCCGGTCAAGTAGTCCGTATGCAGACCACTCCCGGTCACTCCAAGCTCGCCACTGTCGTCGGCTCTGCGGGGTCGCCCAGGTCCTATCTCGTCGACTACGCTGGGGCCATTTACCGACGGTCCCACCAGCACCTTTGGCTCGTCAACGAGCCGCGTCCTCCTGCCGCCGATCCCTTTGCTCCCCCGCTGCCTGTTTCGCGTCCGGCCGTTGCTCTGCCCGTGATTCCTGACATGCCTCGCTCTGCTCCTCCTTCGCCCCTTCCGCTCCATCACACTCCGACTAGTCCTCGCTCGCCCGCCCGCGCTCTTCCCGGTCCCGGCCCCGCATCCCCTCCGGGTTCGGTGCCGCGGTCTCTTCCGTTTCCTCCCGTTTCTCCCTTTCAGGTTCGTCCTTCCCCGCCGGTGCCTCTTCCTCCTGCAGGAAGGGTGGATGGCGAGACGCGGACCCGGGCGGGATGTCTTGTCAAACCGCCTGACCGCTATGGCGATGTTGCTTAGCTATCCTAGCGCATGAGCCGTGGTCGCCATGTCACCATTGTATTTGCCTGTCGTTTCGGAGAGGAAGGATGTAGATGAGATATGCATGTGCCTTTAACATAGTGACCTCATACCTACTAACCACTCCCCATATCACAAGTATAACTACAACCTCCCCACCCACAGATCGCTCTCTAGTTCCTGTGACAGACCACGTACAGCTAGTGCAATGTATAATGATCCAGTATGAATAAAGATAGTAAAGTAACGATGCCTCGTTATCAATCCTTTACATATGTTAGCATTCATAGCAAAAGGATTTGAGTATAGGAGTAGGGAGGTTCTACTGCAGTTGTACAGGGTCTTGGTGAGACCACACCTGGAGTATTGCGTACAGACATTCTTGCCATAGAGGGAGTACAGAGAAGGTTAACCAGACTGATTCCTGAGATGTCAGGATTTTCATATGAAGAAAGATTGGATAGACTCGGCTTGTACTCGCTAGAATTTAGAAGATTGAGGGGGGATCATATAGAAACTTCCAAAATTCTTAAGGGGTTGGACAGGCTAGATGCAGGAAGATTGTTCCCGATGTTGGGGAAGTCCAGAACAAGGGGTCACAGTTTAAGGATAAGGGGGAAATCTTTTAGCACCGAGATGAGAAAAACATTTTTCACACAGAGAGTGGTGAATCTGTGGAATTCTCTGCCACAGAGGGTAGTTGAGGCCAGTTCATCTGCTATATTTAAGAGGGAGTTAGATGTGGCCCTTGTGGCTAAAGGGATCAGGAGGTATGGAGAGAAGGCAGGTACAGGATACTGAGTTGGATGATCAGCAATGATCATATTGAATGGCGGTGCAGGCTCGAAGGGCCGAATGGCCTACTCCTGCACCTATTTTCTATGTTTCTATGTTTCTATTGGAAGATTCAGAATCATAGAATTGTGAAATATTTAATCTTGGAATGATGCCAGTCAAAGTAACTGACATACATTTTACATAATCTTCCCTTCATTTGCCCATCCAATTCTATTTTTGTTGGTTACTATTGATTCCACTATCATCATTCACTCCAATTACAGCTATTTTTACATTATTGATCTTATATTGAGTTAAAAAAAACTGACATTGCTGTCCAGCCCAATGTAGTCTGGTGAAAATTCTCCTTCAGATGAGCAGTCATTTCTATAAAAGTTTAACTCTTAGTAATAGTTTCTAGATGTTAGTCATAGCCACAGAGTGATCCAGTGTGGAAACAGGCCTTTCGGCCCGACTTGCCCACACCGGCCAACATTTCCCAGCTATACGAGTCCCACCTGCCTGCATTTAGCCCATATCCCTCCAAACCTGTCCTATCCATGTACCTGTCTAACTGTTTCTTAATCATTTCTTAACTGTTTCTCAGCCTCAACTAATCATCTGGCAGCTTGTTCCATACACCCACCACATTTTGTGTTGAAAAAGTTACCTCAGATTCCGATTAAATCTTTTCCCCTTCATCTTAAAACTATGTCCTCTAGTGCTCGATTCGCGTCTGCAAGAGACTCTGTGCATCGATTCCCCTCATGATCTTATACACCTCTATAAGATCACCCATCCTCCTGCGCTCCAAGCAATAGAGACCCAGCCTATTCAACCTCTCCCTACAGCTCACACCCTCTAGTCCTGGCAACATCCTCGTAAATCTTCTTTGTAGCCTCTCCAGCTTGACAATATCTTTCCTATAACATGGTGCCCAGAACTGACCTGTTGCTCAAAATGTTCATGGATGTGCGGAGTTCCGACAAATATTCGGGTCTTAGTTATAAGTGCATATTTGCGCAAATATGTATTTTGGTTGAGTGAGTGGGCATATGCGTGGCAGATGCAGTATAATATAGATAAATGTGAGGTTCACTTTGGTGGCAAAAACAAGGGGAAGATTATTATCTCAATAATAATAATGATGGATGGGATTTATATAGCGCCTTTCTAATACTCAAGGCGCTTTACATCGCATTATTCATTCACTCCTCAGTCACACTCGGTGGTGGTGAGCTACTTCTGTAGCCACAGCTGCCGTGGGGCAGACTGACGGAAGCGTGGCTGTTAATCTGCGCCTACGGCCCCTCCGACCACCACCAATCACTCACACACATTCACACGCATTCACACGCAGGCAAAGGTGGGTGAAGTGGTTGCCCAAGGACACAACGACAGTATGCACTCCAAGCGGGATTCGAACCGGCTACCTTCCAGTTGCCAGCCGAACACTTAGCCCATTGCGCCATCTGTCATCCACCTAACCACATCTCAATGGGGTTAGGTTAGGTAAGTGGGAGGTACAGCGAGACCTGGGTGTCCTTGTACACCGGTCACTGAAAGTTGGCATGCAGGTAACTTTGAGGAGATGCGAAAGGATTTAAAAGGAGTGAATTGGGACATTTTGTTTTATGGGAAGGATGTAGAAGGGAAATGGAGGACATTTAAAGGTGAAATTTTAAGAGTACAGAATATTTATGTCCCTGTTCGATAGAAAGGAAAGAGTAATAATTGGAAAGAGCCATGGTTTTCAAGGGAAATTGGACACTTGGTTCGGAAAAAGAGAGAGATCTACAATAATTATAGGCAGCATGGAGTAAATGAGGTGCTTGAGGAGTATAAAGAATGTAAAAAGAATCTTAAGAAAGAAATTAGAAAAGCTAAAAGAAGATATGAGGTTGCTTTGGCAAGTAAGGTGAAAGTAAATCCAAAGGGTTTCTACAGCTATATTAATAGCAAAAGGATAACGAGGGATAAAATTGGTCCATTAGAGAGTCAGAGTGGACAGCTATCTGCAGAGTCAAAAGAGATGGGGGAGATATTGAACAATTTCTTTTCTTCGGTATTCACCAAGGAGAAGGATATTGAATTATGTGAGGTAAGGGAAACACGTAGAGTAACTATGGAAACTATGAGGACCAAAGAAGAGGAATTACTGACACTTTTGAAAAATATAAAAGTGGATAAGTCTCCAAGTCCTGACAGGATATTCCCTAGGACATTGAGGGAAGTTAGTGTAGAAATAGCAGGGGCTATGACAGAAATATTTCAAATGTCATTAGAAACGGGAATGGTGCTGGAGGATTGGCGTACTGTGCATGTTGTTCCGTTGTTTAATAAAAGTGTTCTGAGAGTAAACCTAGAAATTATAGACCTGTTAGTTTGACGTCAGTGGTGGGCAAATTAATGGAAAGGATACTTAGAGATAATATATATAATCATCTGGATAAACAGGTCTGATTAGGAACAGTCAACATGGATTTGTGCCTGGAAGGTCATGTTTGACTAATCTTGAATTTTTTGAAGAGGTTACTAGGGAAATTGATGAGGGTAAAGCGGTGGATAGTGTATCTATGGACTTCAGTAAGGCATTTGACAAGGTTCCACATGGAAGGTTGGTTAAGAAGGTTCAATTGTTGGGTATTAATAGTGGAGTAGCAAGATGGATTCAACAGTGGCTGAATGGGAGATACCAGAGAGTAATGGTGGATGGCTGTTTGTCAGGTTGGAGGCCAGTGACTAGTGGGGTGCCTCAGGGATCTTTTTGGGTCCACTGTTGTTTGTCATATACATCAATGATATGGATGATGGTGTGGTAAATTGGATTAGTAAGTATGCAGATGATACTAAGATAGGTGGTGTTGTGGATAATGAAGTAGATTTTCAAAGTCTACAGAGAGATTTAGGCCATTTGGAAGAGTGGGCTGAAAGATGGCAGATGGAGTTTAATGCTGATGAGTGTGAGGTGCTACATCTTGGCAGGACAAATCAAAATAGGACGTACATGGTAAATGGTAGCGAATTGAGGAATGCAGTTGAACAGAGGGATCTAGGAATAGCTGTGCATAGTTCCCTGAAGGTGGAATCTCATGTAGATAGGGTGGTAAAGAAAGCTTTTCGTTTGCTGGCCTTTATAAATCAGAGCATTGAGTATAGAAGTTGGGATGTAATGTTAAATTGTACAAGGCATTGGTGAGGCCAATTCTGGAGTATGGTGTACAATTTTGGTCGCCAAATTATAGGAAAGATGTCAACAAAATAGAGAGAGTACAGAGGAGATTTACTAGAATGTTGCCTGGGTTTCAGCAACTAAGTTACAGAGAAAGGTTGAATGTTAGGTCTTTATTCTTTGGAGTGCAGAAGGTTAAGGGGGGACTTGATAGAGGTCTTTAAAATGATGAGAGGGATAGACAGAGTTGACGTGGATAAGCTTTTTCCATTGAGAGTAGAGAAGATTCAAACAAGAGGACATGATTTGAGAATTAAGGGACAAAAGTTTAGGGGTAACATGAGGGGGAACTTCTTTACTCAGAGAGTGGTGGCTGTGTGGAATGAGCTTCCAGTGGAAGTGGTGGAGGCAGGTTCGATTTATTGGATAGGTATATGGACGGGAAAGGAATGGAGGGTTATGGTCTGAGTGCAGGTAGATGGGACTAGGTGAGAGTAAGTGTTCGGTACGGACTAGAATGGCCGAGATGGCCTGTTTCCGTGCTGTAATTGTTATATGGTTGTTATATGGTTGTTATATATACATACAGGTACAGCAGGCAATGAAGAAAGCTAATGGAATGTTGGCCTTCATAACAAGAGGATTTCAGTATAGGAGTAGAGAGGTTCTTCTGCAGTTGTATAGGGCTCTGGTGAGACCACATCTAGAGTATTCTGTACAGTTTTGGTCTCCTAATTTGAGGAAGGACATCCGTGTGATTGAAGCAGTGCAGCGTAGGTTCACGAGATTGATCCCTGGGATGGCGGGACTGTCATATGAGGAAAGATTGAAAAGATTAGGCTTGTATTCACTGGAGTTTAGAAGGATGAGGGGGGATCTTATAGAAACATATAAAATTATGAAAGGACTGGACAAGCTCGATGCAGGAAAAATGTTCCCAATGTTGGGCGTTAACATTATTCAGCATCTGAGCAATCTAACACCTCTGAGATGACAATGGCTATCATAACAATCATGCCTTCTGTAATTTAAGTCTAATCATTAGAAATAAATATATATTTTAATTTTATTCTGAAGGTAGTATAGTTTTAATTATTACTCCTTTTGAAATTGCCAGTCCTAGATTATAATGTGCTCTAAATCTGTACAAAGCAACGTGCGGGAAATGTTCTCACACCAGGCGGCTTCTGTGGAGAGAGAAAAAGGAATTAGCTTTGCATCAATGAAAATTCAGTGAATGCCAAAGGGAAAGGTTAAGTAGGCTGGAACTCTACTCTTTGGAGTTTAGAAGAATGAGAGGCGATCTCATTGAAACATATAAGATCGTGAGGGGCCTTGATCGGGTGGATGCACCGAGGATGTTCCCAATGATCGGGGAAACTAGAACTAGGGGACATAGTTGTAGAATAAGAGGGGGCTCTTTTAAAACTGAGATGAGGAAGAACTTCTTCACCCAGAGGGTGGTTAATTTATGGAATTCACTGCCCCAGGGAGCAGCGGAAGCAGAAACATTAAATATATTTAAGTCTAAAATAGATGGTTTTTTAGCTGCCAAGGGGATAAGGGGCTACGGGGAGAGGGCAGGGATATGGACCTAGGTATGGTTAGTATAGTAAGACCTGAGTGATCTCCTGGACAAGTGTCGATCGCCTGGATTGGGGTCGGAGAGGAATTTCCCGGATTTTTTTCCCGAATTGGACCTGGGTTTTTATCCGTTTTTTTGCCTCCCCCAGGAGATCACGCGGTTCTTGGGGTGGAGAGGGGTGATAGCGATATAAAGGGGAGGGTAGTGTCTTGTGTTCTGTGTCTTGTGTCTACTGTTTGTGGGTAAGGGTGTCTGTTTAGTGTTCAGCCATGAGCGAATGGCGGTGCGGGCTCGATGGGCCTGGTGGTCTACTCTCGCACCTACTTTCTATGTTTCTATGTTTCTATGTTTCAAAGCCATCATCTACCTTTGAATCTATGTGTAGGAAGGGACTGCAGATGTTGGTTAATACTGAAGAAATAGGTTACGTTTTGGGTTGCGAGCTTTCTTCAGACTGAGAGTTGGGGGAGAGGGAAACGTGAAAAGATACAGAACAAATCAGAGCCGGCACCGATGACTCAGGAAAGGTGAAGTCCACATTCAGTTTGGTGGCTGCTAACATTGTTACAGATAGGTCTGGGTGATAGCGTCTGTTGAGGGCATGGATCTGGTGTCGAATGAAGTGCAGTTGGGGTCCGTTGCAGGTCTGAAGAAGGGTCTCAACCCAAAACATCTCCCATTCGCGGGCAGTCATGGTGGCGCAGCGGTAGAGTTGCTGCCTTACAGCGAATACAGCGCGGGAAACCCGGGTTCGATCCTGACTATGGGTGCTGTCTGTACGGAGTTTGTACATTCTCCCCGTGACCGTGTTGGTTTTCTCTGAGATCTTCGTTTCCTCCCACACTCCAAAGACGTACAGGTATGTAGATTAATTGGCTTGGTAAATGTAAAAATTGTCCCGAGTGGGTGTCGGATAGTGTTAATGTGTGGGGATCACTGGTCGGTGCGGACCCGGTGGGCCGAAGGGCCTGTTTCCTTGCTGTATCTCCAAACTAGAGATACAGCAAGTTACAGATAGGTTCTCTTTCTTTTGACTGCAGGCTCAATGTCAAGTAATTCTTGGACAAGTAAACACAATAAATCATATGCTAAGAAACTTCCATATGTATCTAAATCTTTAATACAAAAGCATTGTGCTATCTCCCTTCAATTTTTGTTGGCTCTCTGTTTAATGTTGACCCGAAACGTCACCCATTCGCGGGCAGTAACGGTGGCGCAGTGGTAGAGTTGCTGCCTTACAGCGCTTACAGCACCAGAGGCCCGGCTTCCATCCTGAGTACGGGTGCTGTCTGTACGTTGTACGTTCTCCCCGTGACCGCCTGGATTTTCTCTAAGATCTTCAGATTTCTCCCACACTCCAAAGACGTACAGGTTTGTAGGTTAATTGGCTTGGTATGAATGTAAATTGTCCCTCATGTGTGTAGGATAGTGTTAATGTGCGGGGATCGCTGGTCGGTACGGACTCGGTGGGCCGAAGTGTCTGTTTCAATGCTGTATCTCCAAACTAAGTTACGAGTGGTTATTGTTACTATAAGATGATCGGCACAAGGAGTAGCTCAGACATTGATGTTCTTAGTGCTTAAGAAACTTGGATCAATGACAGAAAGAAAATATTCATTCCGTAAAGAAGGCCTGGATGCTAGATTAGAAACCAAGCATTAAAAGTCATGAACCCATTACACTACACATTCCCCTTCCTTACCTGCATACGTACTTTTATGAAAACACAAACATTAGGGCTTTAATCTGGCAACCATGAATGAAACAGGCAACTGTGGAGGCCAAGTCAGTGGATATTTTTAAGGCAGAGATAGATAGATTCTTGAATAGTACGGGTGTCAGGGGTTATGGGGAGAAGGCAGGAGAATGGGGTTAGGAGGGAGAGATAGATCAGACATGATTGAATGGCGGAGTAGACTTGATGGGCCGAATGGACTAATTCTGCTCCTATCACGTGGACTTATGAAATGATGTAGTCGAATTACCATCTAAAGTTAGAAACATCCCTAAAATGTAGGTAATTTGAGGAAGTTTGCAGTTTGACACATTGCTACCTTGAAATCAGAATAGATTCAAAGGTGGACACAAAATACTGGAGCAACTCAGCAGGTCAGGCAGCATCTCTGGAGAAAAAGAATGGGTGACATTTTTACATTGGTACCCTTCATGGGACTGAAAGAGGCTGGGGGGGGGGGGGGGAGAGCTGAGGAGGGGGAATTAAACTGGAGGGGGGAAAAGGCCAGAACAAATCAGGGCTGATTTTCTCGGCTTCACTTTATTTTACCCTGCACTCCTCCCCACCGCTACTTTCAGTCTGAAGAAGGGTTCCAACTTGAAACGTCACCTATCCATGTGCACCAGGGATGCTGCCTGACCTGCTGAGTTACTCTAGCATGTTGTGTCTATCCTGAACGCATATCCCCTTTTCTCACAGCACCAAGTGTCCTGATAATTAAAATTAGCATCTTAGATATTTATTTTATGCGTGCAAATGATTTTCTAGCCGTGTGCTGTCATCATACTGCAGCTGAATTATCTGGTTGCCACTGATTTCACAAGTTCGCAAGTTATAGGAGTAGAATTAGGCCCATCTACTCCGCCATTCAATCATGGCTGCCTCCTAATCCCATTTTCCTGCCTTCTCCCCATAGCCCTTGACACCCATTCTAATCAAGAATAGTAAGATTAAACGAGAACTTACCAGTTTGAAGTTTGATCTTTATTTTATGAGGAGTTACGTTGGTGATTACGTGAAGAAGACCCGTCAGTCTGGAAACAAGTGGATGAGACCCAATAGGATTTCCTTCTGACTCCATGTCTGTACCACCCCAATGTTTGTGTTACATTTTGTGTGTTCTTTATTATTGTATCGCTGCTGACAACCCAATCCTTGCCGGGTCACTGCTCGTGCGGTCGACCGGTCGGTGCAGAGAGTAGCTTTGAATGTTTGTCTCTTCGTTACGTTGTTTGTGTCCCTTTCTTTTTTTAAAAAAAGCTACTGTAATGCGCCCTTTTAAATTGCCCCTTGGGGATGAATAAAGTGCTTGATTGATTGATTGATTGATTGATGAATAAATATGAGGACAATGCACTTCTGGCTGAATTAATTGCACTATAACTCAACCCCTCATCGTAATAAAGTGTTGACAAAAACTCTAAAACATTTGAAATATCTGCCGTACAATATTCAACATTCTTTTGTACACAGAATTTTTCCCATTTCTTAATATAAGAAAGGTACTGCTTTTGAGTGCTCTTCCTCCAGGCTGCCGTAAGAATGTGCACAGTACGCCCAGACAGTTCTCGCCCGAGAAAAGGCCTTCTTAAAACCTGCAAATTAACAAATCCAAACGATCATATAATGGATGTTGTTCTCCTGTTACCGGATGCAGTAGTAAATCCCATCTTATCGGGACTTTCATCAAAGGCCGTGTCATCAATTCTAATATCAAAGGAAACCATGGCTGTGTAGGCCAATCTGGTACCACCAGTACCCCTGAAGCGGTATCTTGCCTGATTTTAAGCAAACACCGACTTATGAGGCAGAAAGGTGGAAATGCATACAAAAACATACCACCCCAATGTAGCGAGAAAGCATCAATCGCTACTGCACCTGGATCTGGTTCCCATGACACATATCTCGATAGCTGATGATTTAATCTAGATGCGAACAAGTCGATATCTGGCATTCCAAATCTGATTACTATATCATTGAATACCTCTCGATTCAACATCCATTCTTTGTTATCATGGAATTTCCTTGACCTGGTGTCTGCTATAATATTCAATCTACCTGGTAGATAAATAGCTGAAATCCAAATATTCCTGTCAATACACCAAGACCAGATTTGATTAGCCAACTTGTCACATGATTAGCCAACTTGTCACATGACACCGACTTGATTCCACCCATGTGATTAATATATGCCACTGCTGTTGTGTTATCAATTTGAAGCTGAACATGCAGGTTAGTCGTGTTAGAGCAATAAGCTTGGAGTACATAGAACCCTCCTAAAAGCTCCAAATAGTTGATTCCCCATTTCTGCAGAAACAATGCCTCTTCCGCATTCCATCTGCCTCCGCAGCTGGATACCAAATCAGTTGCACCCCATCCTAGTGCACTGACATCAGTTTGTAATACCATGGAAGGCTGTTCAGTCAGTATTTTACTAAAACTGCTTGAGACATGTATAATCCACCACTGCAAATCAGAAACAGCATTTGTTGTTAATTGCATGGCCCTATCAAAATGGCCACCATGCATCCTCAGTGCCTGTTCTTTAGCTCTCTGTAGCTGTTGGAAATGTAATGGCCCATATTGTACGGCTGGAAAAGCTGCTACTAATTTCCTCAGCACTCTAGCCACATGTCTAATTGAAGGTTTTCACTCATTTAACAGCTTAATGCAACCATCAATCAACTCCACCCTTTTTTCACTGGGCAATTTCCATGTGAACTGAATCAATTGTGAAACCCAAATAATCAATTGATGTACGTGGTGTTAACCTTGATTTCTTTGGATGAATTAGAAAACCCAAACTTTCAAATGTGGATTTAACAACTGAGACAGATAACTCAGCTAACTGTTTTGTTCGCCCTATAATCAGGACATCATCCAGGTACGCCATTACCACATGCCCCTGGCCTCTCAGCAGCCCCAGAATTGGTTTTAATAATTTCGTGAATATTCTGGGAGCTGAAGTTAACCCATTAGGCAGAGCTTTGAACTGCCATAACTGGTTCATCCAGGTAAATTTTAGATATTTTCTATCTTCCAAATGAACAGACACTGAATAATATGCATCTTTTAGATCTATAGTTACCATATAACATGCTTTTGAAATAAGTTGTTGGCAGTCACAAAAGTCTCCATTTTAAAGTGTCTAAATTGAACAAAAGGATTAAGACTTGTCAAGTTCTAAATAATCCTCCATCCTCCATCCCTTTTAGGTCGGGGAAAAATATTAGACACAAATTGGTGGGTTTGATAAACCGATTTTTCATTAACACCTTTATTACATAATTTTTCAAGTTCAGCTTGAACCTCCATCACTTATTTTTGTGAAAACTGGAGTATTCTGCTAGGAACATGCTGGATTTGGATTTGGATCGAACTCAATTTGAAACCATTGTATAATACTCAGAATAACAAAGTCTGAAGTAATCAGCTTCCAACTTTTATAGAAGAGATGAATCTGCCCCCAACTTTTGGCTGTACTGCCTTTAATATGTTCCCATGAGAACCAGGTCCACCTACCTCCTTAGTCACTCGAGTGATCTGTGGTCCCTGGCTTCTGGCGGGAAGACCCACGCTTGTTCGTGTTCCCGCTGCAGGACACCAACTACGCCCCTGCGACGATGATCGACTTGTTCCTGGTGTAGGCCCAGGATCAGTATGACATCTGAAAGGATACCTCCTCTTCACAGACTTGCCAACCATCGATGTTTTGATCAACCCGACTGTTTTTGCCTCATCATCCAACTCCTTCACACGTCTCCCGAGATCCTCTCCAAAGAGTAAGTTGGGTAGCTGCACATTACTGGGCTTGTAGGGTGCTGCGAATTTGGGATTGATGGTGGGCCGAATGGCACACTTCCTCAAACAATTGATCTCGAAGTGGGCGCTACATAGCAACCCCAGTGCCTCGATGCAAATTCGACATCTGCTGGCCTCTATCCGTTATTCTGGCAAATGCAGTTATTCCAGAACCCAGCAGCTTCAATATTCTCTGCAGCTTTATTTCTTGAGCTCTCATGCTCATGCCCATCTGACCCCATATCACTTGGTTTACTGCTAGTGCTTTCAATAATACGCAGTTCCTCTGCGTCTCGTGCTTTATGGCAGTTTCATCCATTGTAAGCTGCTCCAGCTGATGGGATACCAAGTAGTTGATCGTGGAGGCCAACTCCTCTCCCAGTGGCTCTCCTGACCCTGACGGGGCAGCGAATCGTACTGCCAGAGGTGGAACATCTGGCAGCTGCCATTCTTCGCTTGAATCGGCCTCACCGTCAGAGTCGGGGTCAGAACTCTGCTGACCCTGTGCACGCGCCTCATCAATGAGGATGCTCTCAAACAGCCCTTTGCTAGGTGCTACTGACCTGGCTTCTGGAGCCTGGCTTTGGCTACACTCGTCCCTGAGTGTGCTTTTCTCCAGTAACCTGTGTAACAGGCTCTCCATCTGAGAGATCTGCTCAAAAGCGGTATCCAGCCCTGGAGTCGCATCCTCCTGATCGGACTCCTCCTCCGTGGGCCTGACGGACTTGTACTTAGCCTTGCGCCCCACTGGCGCTGACTGTGTTCTTTTAAGACCCAAGTCCACAGTCGCTATGCTCCCAGCCGGCGACTGTACAGGGGTCTGAGGCAGCTGTTCGCCGACCACAATCTCGCAACTTTCTCCGACCCCCTCTCAATCTTCTAAACTCCTAAACTTCTAAACTCCAGCAAGTAGAGGCCCAGTGCTGTCAAACGCTCATCATATGTGAACCTACTAATCCCTGGAATCATTCTTGTAAACCTCCTCTGGACCCGCTCCAGAGCCAGCACATCCCTCCTCAGATATGGGGCCCAGATTTGCTCACAGTACTCCAAATGTGGCCTGACCAGCGCCTTATGGAGCCTGATTTATAAAATGCTGCTGTGAAAGATGGCAACTGAGGAAAATTCTTTGCTCGTTGATTAGCTCAATAAAGATGATGCAATTCATAAACAACGTGATTACTTATTAAGGTGGTGTCGTCAGAGATTCCTATAACAGGAAGTAGCCCACACCCCAAGATATTCACCTTGAATAATTGTGCTTTTAGTCCTTTTGACTTTGAACTCTCACTGTATCCTCTGGGAAGAATTTGATTGCCGCAAATAGTAAGTAAATATAAAAGGCAACATGTTAGCATGCAGGGTAACATGACATCCCAGAAATCAGTTATAACAGTAACTAACTACCAGGAAAGGGCAAAGAGATCTTATTTCAAGTCTTGAGAAAGTAAATGGATCTGAATGCACTCCCACAATATACCATGGTCTTTCATAGGCACTAGTTCCTCTTTGGTAGCATATTTATGGAATACTCCACATGTTCCCACCATTCTCACACTTGGATTGTTTTCTCCGGAACGCCGGTGGTTGTGGGGAGACCTGTGTAGCATTATGAGTGTGTAGCATTATGAGAGGCTTTGAGAAGGTAGACTGTCAGAGTATTTTCCCAGGCAAATGCAAGGAAGGTGATAAGGTCATCAATGATAGGAGTAGAATTAGGCCATTCGGCCCATCAAGTCTACTCAGTCATTCAATCATGGCTGGTCTATCTCTCCCTCCAAACCTCATTCTCCTGCCTTCTCCTCATAACCCCTGACACCCGTACTAATCAAGAATCTACCTATCTATGCCTTAAAAATATCCACTGACTTGACCTGTACAAGCTTCTGTGGCAAATAATTCCACAGATTCACCACCCTGCTGGACGACGAGGTAAATTGGGGCATTGGTCAAGAATAAGAAGGATGCATGGAACAGGTATAGGCAACTGGGATCAAATGTATCCCTGGAGGAGTTTCAGGAACTGAGGAGCAAAGTAAAAAAGGAAATCAAAAGGGCAAAAAGGGGCCAGAAAATAGCTCTAGCAGATAGAATTAAGGACATTCCCAAGAGATTTTATAAATACACTGGACCCAATGGTTGGGCCCCGTCTCCCAACACGGGAGGAGGGGGAGCGCGGCATCACACGGGAGGGTTGGTCCCGAACGCGGCGACGGTGCTCACCCCGGAGACAGGCGCCCCTGGAGCCAATCACCCCCATCACCTGTTCGCCCAACGCAATATTCCACCATTCAACCATAACCCCCAACTCCGCAGCCGCGGCTCATTTCCCCTCAACACTCCCCCCTCCCCTTCACCCTCCCTCTTCTCTCCCCTCACCTCCTCCACTCCATCCTTCACTTCTCCCTCCCTCACTTCTCCCTCCCTCACCTTTCCCCTACCCTCAGTCACTCCCTCCCACCTTCCATAACCCTTCCTACCCTCCCCTCCCTACCCCCTGACCCATTGGGCCCCATTTCCCCAACGCAATATTCCACCACTCACCCATTTCCCCAACGCAAACTGTTCCCCCAACGCAATCAATCCTTCCCATGTGGGGGGGTGGCAGTGGGAGCTTCCCGGAGCCAATGAATGGACTCGACTTTTGGGTCGGCGCTCCCTTGAGCCAATCAATCCTTCCCACGTGTGGGGGGGCAAAAATCTCACTCTCTCCTTCCTCCCCTTGAAGCTGCTGATCCCATTGTCTCTCTGTCACCTCTACCTCTGTCTCCTTTTCCCTACCCCCAGTCACTCCCTCCCTCACCTCTCCCCTTTCGCACTCCCCCACTAAAGACAATGTTTAAATAACATTTCTTCTCCTCCCATCCCCCACTCCGTCAACTGTCAAGGCTTGTGATTGGCAGCAGAGATCACATTGTGATGTCATGTTCGGTTTTCGGAATGTTCACGGCAGCGTATGTAAATGAGATCCCATTGTGATTGGATGACTGTGAGATGCCATTGTGACATCATCACTGGAAACTGCCACAATCGTCTCCCAATCACAGGCAGTTATTATTTTCAAAGTTGGCTTTTCTAAAACTTTAAATATCAATAACTTGTGAAATATAACATCAAATGTGAAGAAGCTTGATACCAACGAACACGGGAAAAAGCTGAGTAAGATTCTGCAAAAACATTACACGCTATTGTGTACCGCTTTGGCGCAGCTCCTGAGATCACGTTGAGACAAACAAGTCGAGAATTTTAACAGTATATAGAAAGATAGATAAAGGGGAAAAGGGTAATGAGAGAAAGAGTGGGACCTCCCAGGAAGCAAACTCCTCACCTCTGTGTGGAGCCATAGGAGATGGGCAAGGTCCTCAATAAGTATTTCTCCTCTGTATTTACCGAGTAGAAGGACAGTAGGACGGAGGAATTTGGGGCTGTCATTGAAAGTGTCTTGAGAGCAGTCAGGGTTACCGTTGAAGAGATGCTGAAAGTACTATCATGTATGAAGGTAGATAAATCACCAGGGCCTGATCAGATATATCCAAGGACATTGTGGGAAATTAGAGAGGAAATTGCGGGAGCCCTGGTTGAAATTTACGACTTTAAATACAGGAGAGGTGCCGGAAGACTGGAGGGTGGCAAATGTTGTGCCTCTTTTCAAGAAGGGCTGCAGAGAAAACGCTGGGAACTATAGGCTGGTGAGCTTAACATCTGTTGTTGGAAATGTATGAGGGAGTATTCTGAGGGATAACATATCCAGGCATTTAGATGGACAAGGGCTGATTAGGGATAGTCAGCATGGGTTTGTACGTGGGAAGTCGCATCTCACATATCTGATTGAGTTTTTTTAAGACGTGACCAAAAAGGTTAATGTAGGCAGAGCTGTAGATGTTGTGTACATGGATTTCAGTAAGGCGTTCGACAAGGTTCCGCATGGTAGGCTGCTCTGGAAGGTTAGATCGCATGGGATCCAAGCAGAGATAGCTGAATGGATAGCAAATTGGCTTCATGGAAGGAAGCAGAGGGTGATGGTGGAAGGTTGCTTTTTGGACTGGAAGCCTGTGACTGGTGGTGTGCCTCAGGGTTCGGTGACTAGTGGTGTGCCTAAGGCCCGTTACTATTTGTCATTACATCAATGACCTACACTGTGAATGGGAGGGCTCTGGGGAGTGTTGTAGAGCAGAGGAATCTAGGAGTGCAGGTGCATGGTTCCTCGAAGGTGGAGTGGCAGGTAGATAGGGTTGGCCTTCATCAGTCGGAGTATTGGGTATAGAGGTTGGGAGGTCATGTTGCCGTTAATAAGACGTTGGTGAGGCCACATTTAGAGTATTGTGTTCAGTTCTGGGCACCATGTTATGGGAAAGATATTGTCAAGCTGGCAAGGGTACAGAGAAGATTTACGAGGATGTTGCCAGGACTCGCGGGTCTGAGCTATAGGCAGAGGTTGAGTTGGCTGGATTCTACTCCTTGGAGTGCAGGAGGATGAAGGTTGATCTTTTAGAGGTGTATAACATCATGAGAGGAATAGATCGGGTAGATGCACAGAGTCTCTTGCCCAGAGTATGGAATTCGGGGACCGGAGGACATTGGTGAAGGGGAAAATATTTAATAGGAATCTGAGGGGTAACCTTTTCACACAAAGAGTGGTGGGTGTATGGAACGAGCTGCCAGAGGAGGTAGTTGAGGCATGGACTATCGCAATGTTTAAGAAACAATTAGACAGGTACATGGATAGGACAGGTTTAGTGGGATATGGACCAAGTGCAGGCAGGTGGGACTAGTGTAGCTGGGACATGTTGGCCGGTGTGGGCAAGTTGGGCTGAAGGGCCTGTTTCCACGCTGTATCACTCTATGTCTCTAGGATGGAAAAATCAAACACCTGAGAGCACAGCTTTAAGTAGAGTGAGGCAAAGTTTGAGGACATGTGCAGGACAGTTTTTTTTTTAACACAGAAGGTGGTGAGTGCCTTGAACAAACTGCCAGGTTTGGTGTTGGAGGCAGATACGAGAGTGGCATTTAAGAGACTTTTGCAAAGAAGCATGGATATGCAGGAAATGGAGGGATTTGGATTATGTGCAGGTAGATAAGTAATGGTCTTGGCATTATGTTTGGCACCGACTTTGTGGGCCGAAGGGCCTGTTCTTGTGCTGTAATGTTCTATGTCCTATGTTGTCCAATACCTTTGCAGATGTCTGTCTAATATCTGTCCGATTTTGCTCTCAGCTACAGTTCTGTAACTTCCTGTATCTTCTACAGTATTTGTCCTCACATCACTTGGGGGTAAGATAACAGTTCTGGTTCCAGCCACCACCATCACACGATGAAATGACCTGTCCACTGGCCGGTTAATGGTAGCTTAGTTTATTTAGTTTTGGGATACAGCCCTTCGGCCAAAGATCACCAGTACACTAGTTCTATCCCATGCATAACGGACAATTTACAAAAGCCAATTAACCTACAAACCTGCACCTCTTTGGAAATTGGGAGGAAACCAGAGCACCTGAAGGAAACCCATGTAGTCACAGGGAAAACATGTAAACTCCGTACAGACAGCATCAAAGGTCAGGATTGAACCCGGGTCTCTGGCGCTGTAAGGCAGCAACTCTACTCTGAAAAAGGGTCTTGATCTGATACGTCACCCATTCGTTCTACCCAGAGATGCTGCCTGTCCCACTGAGTTACTCCAGCATTTTGTGTCTATCGTCGGTTTAAACCAGCATCTGCAGTTCCTTCCTACACATTGTCTATCTACTCTATTCTGCATCCTCAGTTTGGATTTCTTTTTAGACCTTTCCTTATTCCTTTTGATACGTATCTCTAAAGGGCTTGTCCCACTTAGGCAACCTTATTGGTGAGTGCAGGAGACTCTGCGCTCACCACAAGATCGCCACATGGTCGCCACATGTTCGTAGGTGGTCTCTGGTGAGACTTCTTCATAGTCGAGAGGAGTTCCCGCATTGTGGTAACTAGTCGTGGCCTCAGTATGTGTAGATGAGATATGCATGTGCCTTTAATATAGTTACCTCATCACTACTAACCACTCCCCATATCACAAGTATAATTACAACCTCCCCACCCACATATCGCTCTCTAGTTCCTGTGATAGACCACGTACAGCTAGTGCCTTCTATAATGCTGCAGTATGAATAAAGGTAGTAAAGTAACGATGTGTCGTTAACGCTTCTTTACATGGTGTCATCCCTCTTACCCTTGCGCCTCCTGTCTATCGATTTATCATTTAATTTTGTCCCAGTTTTTTGTTTCCCCCCCCCTCTTATTTCCTCGGCATGGCCACTTCTTGCCGCAAGCCCGATGTGCTAGTTTTCGATTCTGACATTGCCCATCGATGGGATGTTTTCAGACGTGACTTTGACAACTATGTCACAATCGCTCATCCTGCCGCCACCCCAGAGCTCAGAGCCTCTCTGCTTCTCAACTTGGCTGGTCCCAAGGCCCTGGCTCGGTCAGACTTCTTCGTCTACGCTGCGGGTGAATCTGCTCGGGACCCGGTATGTTTGTTGGCTAAGTTTACCGCTATTTGTGACATTCCATCAAACTGCATCTTAGAACGTTTTAAACTGTTCGCGCGGCGTCAGCTCCCTGGTGAATCTGCCGAGAATTATGTCGCTGCGCTGCGACACCTGGCCAGGTGGTGCCGCCTTAACACGCTGACCCCGAGGAGATTACTAGGGACCTTCTGGTTTACGGTCTCCGCGACGATAAGCTTAGGGCTGAACTTTTGCGCAGGCCCGATCTGACTTTTAACGATGCAATGCATGCCTGTCGTTTGGCCGAAGCTGTCACCTGGGCGGGTGTCACCGGCTGACCATGATATTAACTTTGCCAGCACTACCAGCCATCGGATGAACACTACCCCGCCACGACCCCCGGGGTCAGGCACTGCTCCGGGGGGACGTGCCCCGGGGTTCGGCACTGCTCCCGGGAGACGGGCCCGGCAAAGGTGCCCCAATTGTACCTTTACCACTCATCAATACAATGTATGCCCTGCTTTGGTAAGACTTGCAACAACTGCAAGAAACTCAACCACTTTGCGGCGGCCTGCCGTTCCCGTGGGAAGCCTTTTGCTGCTCCGAGGTGTATTTTAAACAACTTGGTACAAGCTGATAGCGAGCTCAGCTCCCAGTGCTATTTCGACGAACAGTCTGTGTCTGAATCTGGCTCCTCTCAGGGGGAGACCAGCCTGTTTTCTGTGTTGGATGCACCTGCTGTGATAACAGACCCTTCAGTTCGTGTAACTGTGAACAACTCGACATTCACTGCTAAGATTGATACCGGGGCGGTTGCGAATGTTATGTCAACAAGTCTCTTCAAAAAGATAAGGACTAATGAGAAGGTTGTTTCTGACAGCTCAACTTTGCATGCTTACGGGGGCAGGCTGCTTATTCCTGTGGGGAAAGGCAACTCTGCGCTGCAAGATACTGGAGAACTCTCGGCCCCTCACTTTCTATCTCCTCGATCGAAACTGCATTACCCTGTTGGGCATCCAAGCATGCCAGGACTTGGGCCTGGTCTCCTTCCACCGTGACATCCACCAGGTGCAGGCCCTCATGGACCCGTTGACTGAATACCCTGACCGTTTTGATGAAGAGCTGGGCAAGCTGCCCTGCAACTACAAGATTGTAGTCGACCGCAAGGTCGAGCCAGTGGACTGTGCGCCACACCGTGTCTCGTTCGCCATGAAGGACAAAGTAGAATCGACGCTACACAGCATGGTAAAAATGGGCATCCTAAAGGCGGTCAGCGATCCCACCAGGTGGGTCTCCACCATGGTTGTTGCCGCGAAAAAGGACAAAAGCGAAATACGCATTTGCATCAACCCCAAAGACCTCAACCTGGCCATTAAACGCCCGCACTACCCTATGAGAACAGTAGAGGACGTCGCTGCACAGGTTGGTCCTGCCACAGTCTTTTCTGTCCTCGATGCCAAGAGTTCCTTCTGGCAGATACCACTTGACGAGCAGTTCTCCATCTTGACAACTTTCGGCACCCCCTTCGGCAGATTTTGGTTCCTCCGAATGCCATTCGGAATCAACTCTGCCAGCGAGGTATTCCAACGGACAATGGAGCAGCTGTTTACCGGTCTACCCGTGCGCCATCATCGTTGACGACATCCTGGTTTACGGTAAGGATATCGCCGAACACGACTTCAACCTTCGCCAAGTCCTAGACCGGGCCCGGAAAATCAACTTGAAACTGAACCCCAAGAAGTGCCGATTCCGCGTCCCGGAGGTCACATATGTTGGACATGTATTCACTGCCTCGGGGCTGAAACCCGACCCGCAAAAAACGGCTGCCATTTCCGGGATGTCTTCTCCTACTGATGTGCCCAGCCTGCAACGCTTCCTGGGCATGGTAAACTACCTGGGGAAGTTCATCCTGACCTCAGCGAGCTCAGCGCACCCCTGAGGGAGTTGATAAAGAAGGACACGTCCTGGGCTTGGTTCCCCCAACACCAGAAAGCCTTCGACATCCTTAAATCCAAGCTAATCAGTACCCCAACTCTCAAGTTTTTTGACCTGCAGCGTCCCATTATCCTCACCTGCGATGCTCTCAGTTCGGGCTCAGTGCCGCTTGTCTACAGCTCCATGACGGCCTACAGCTGCCTGTCTCCTTCGCGTCCCACACCATGACCGCTGCCGAACAGCACTACGCGCAGATCGAGAAGGAGCTACTAGCCATGGTGTTTGCCTGCTCCAAATTCAAGGACTACATCCTGGGCAACACTTTCACCATCGAAACTGATCACCAGCCGCTTGTCACCATTCTCAAGAAATCGATCCATGTCGCCTCATCCCGCCTGCAGCGCATGATGCTGCAGCGCTCCAGCGCTTCACTTTCAACGTGGTTTATCGTAAGGGCAAGGACATGTTCATGGCCGACACGTTGTCTCGCGCCCCGCTGACATCCACCGATCGCCACCCCTATGAGATGTCTGACCTGTTGGTGCTCCATGTGAATATTGTCCCCTTCACAGCAGATGAAATTGCTGGTTGAGCACACTGCCAATGATCCTGCCCCTGCAACAGCTTTCTGCCATCATCCAGCGGGGCTGGCCCGACCGTCGTTCCGCGTTGCCGGCTGGCGCCGTGCCCTACTTCCTGGTCCGTGATGAGCTCGTACTACACGACGGCGTGGTGGTGAAGGGTTACAAGGTTGTCGTGCCCGCTGCGCTGCACGACCACTATTTTCAGGTCGCTCAACCGCGGTCATCCTGGGGCCGAAGCCACCCTTGTCTCACGCCCAGAGCCAGTTCTACTGGCCCGGCATGGCTCAATACATCCGGGAGAGGGTCTCCTCGTGTTCCACCTGCAACAGTCTCGCCCCCCACCAGCAGCAACAGCCGCTTCTGCAGCAGCCTGCCCCGAAACTGCCCTGGATGGCGGTTGCCGTTGACATTTTCGAGTGGCGGGGCAAACACTTCCTGGTCGTCATTGACTCCTACTCCAGCTGGTTTGAGGTCGACCAGCTGCACTCCCTCACCTCTTCGGCCGTTGTCGATAAGTTAGGCCATCATTTTTGCACTTTTGGCCCCCCGGCCAGCCTGCAGTCGGACAATGGCAGCCAATTGTCCGACTGCAGGCTGGCCGGGGGGCCAAAAGTGTGGGGTGTGGGGTGGGGGGTGGGGGGTGGGGGGGGGGGGGGGGGGGGGGGGGGGTGGTGGTGTGTGTGTGTGTGTGTGGTGTGTGTGTGTGTGTGTGTGTGTGTGTGTGTGTGTGTGTGTGTGTGTGTGTGTGTGTGTGTGTGTGTGTGTGTGTGTGTGTGTGTGTGTGTGTGTGTGTGTGTTGTGTGTGTGTGTGTGTGTGTGTGTGTGTGTGTGTGTGTGTGTGTGTGTGTGTGTGTGTGTGTGTGTGTGTGTGTGTGTGTGTGTGTGTGTGTGTGTGTGTGTGTGGTGTGTGTGTGTGTGTGTGTGTGTGTGTGTGTGTGTGTGTGTGTGTGTGTGTGTGTGTGGTGTGTGTGAGTGTGTGTGTGTGTGTGTGTGTGTGTGTGTGTGTGTGTGTGTGTGTGTGTGTGTGTGTGTGTGTGTGTGTGTGTGTGTGTGTGTGTGTGTGTGTGTGTGTGTGTGTGTGTGTGTGTGTGTGTGTGTGTGTGTGTGTGTGTGTGTGTGTGTGTGTGTGTGTGTGTGTGTGTGTGTGTGTGTGTGTGTGTGTGTGTGTGTGTGTGTGTGTGTGTGTGTGTTGTGTGTGTGTGTGTGTGTGTGTGTGTGTGTGTGTGTGGTGTGTGTGTGTGTGTGTGTTGTGTTGTGTGTGTGTGTGTGTGTGTGTGTGTGTGTGTGAGTGTGTGCGTGCGTGCGTGCGTGCGTGCGTGCGTGCGTGCGTGCGTGCGTGCGTGCGTGCGTGCGTGCGTGCGTGCGTGCGTGCGTGCGTGCGTGCGTGCGTGCGTTCCGCTCTGACGGTCGCCATTTCATTTGGCATTTTTTCAGGCGAGTTGAAGCAACAGCCTCGAGCTTGAAGGTCGCAGGCAGTCCGCTGAAAAGTCGTCTAAGTGGGACAGGCCCTTAACTCCTTGTGTTTGTCACTTTCTGAATTCACTTGGATTAGTAGGTGTCACATTCACAGTTCTGTGATTCTTCACACCTCATCTCTCATCTTTTGCCTTCTCTCGAGGTGACAGATGAAATACTGCAGCGCATCTGCTCACACCATTCTTATTGTGGGTTGTGTTCTTGAAGTTAAAACATAACACTAAAACCTCAACACTA